>OZ022244.1:20850716-20940836 GCA_963978895.1 Erpobdella octoculata
TATTATTATTATTATTATTATTATTATTATTATTATTATTATTATTATTATTATTATTATTATTATTATTATTATTATTATTATTATTATTATTATTATTATTATTATTATTATTATTATTATTATTACTAAAAATAAATCATTTTAATTAATAATAATTTAAATTTATCTTCAGTTTATTGTGATACGCGTATCTAATAAAAAATAATAAAATAACAATTTAAATTTAGCCGAATTTATTATATTTGTATCATGTTAAATCATGTAGTATCATTTGTAATTAGGATGTACATTCAGCACGCCTAAATTTTCATAGATGGTTGGATCCAAGCGGTACGGAGATCGAAGTCAATCACAACAGGCTGCTTCACTTGACCGAGGGAGTTATCAGCTTCGCCAACATAGAAACCAGCAGTGCTGGAAGATACACGTGTGTGGCAAACAACATGGCTGGAGAAGTCTTCCAACACATTGATCTGGCTGTCTCTGGTAAGAGTTATTATTGTATGACTAATATAAGGTTGGTCCGAGAAAATGATTTGTTTACTTTCGCATTTGCTACCGTTAATCTTTTAAATTTTATTAAACTGCATTAAGCTAATCTCCTGACACGTTGTTGACAGTTCCCTCAAAGATAGTTACTCCACCGCTCAGTACGCGTGCCCTAGAGGGTGAAAGTGCGACCTTTGAATGCAAAGTCACTGGGAATCCCTATCCGATCACCAAGATTGGATGGAAATTAGAAGAAAAAATTCTCGAAGTGAGTCGCGAAATTGAATCAATATGGAAAATTTTGCAGTTTGCGTGTTTATCTCATTTTATCGGGATTTAATCAAGAAGTTTATTTTAATTTTTACAATACCTGATTAATAATAAAACCATGTAGGAAAACACAAAGTACTCCATTGATGCCAACAGAGGTATGTTGACGATAAAAAGTGTTGACGCTCAAGATGAAGGACATTACGTTTGCTACACGAGAACCATTGGTCAAGTAGATGTCGTATCTGACAACGCCTATCTTTATGTTGAAAGTTTGTGGTTTTAAACAGTTTGTCGAGTTTGTAAATAAAATGCAGATTATTATATATAAAATTTACTTTCAGGACAACTGAGATTCGACCCGGTCCCCGTTGATGCTTACGTGGAACTGGGCCAGAAGGACATGACTTCATGCAAGGCCATCGGCAAATCTCTACCCAAGGTTGTTTGGTTTAGAGAAGGTAAGGAGACTCTGCAAGATGGGGCTCGCAGCTCTGAAGGAAACCTCACTTTCGAAAAAGTTCAACCCAGCGACGCTGGTAGATACTCTTGCTATGCAACCAATGAGCAGGGGTCTATTAATGTTACCATATCTGTTCGCGTTGTCGGTAAGTTTTGAACCACTTTATATTTCAAATTAAGCTCAGCTACTTTTCTCAAATTCAAAATTCAATCGCAAATAAATTTATAAAACATATTTGTATGATTTTTCTATTAAAAGTAATTAATTATCTCAGTTAAACCACGCCTGAAAATCAAACCTAGCAACACATCTGGTGTGGAAGGCTCGTCTGTCATGCTTCACTGCCTTGCCATTGGAGATCCGACACCTCAAATTGATTGGTACAAAAACGGATGGACGAGTGAATTGGATAAGAATAGATTCAAGGTAATATTCTATTCTATTCAATAGATCATATTGTTGGTTCTTTACAACTTAAACGTTTTTAATAATTACACTTTTTTAGATTCTATCCAATGGCACTCTTGTCCTGTCTACTGCTTTTGTTGAGGACAGTGCCATGTACGGCTGTGTTGCTTCGAGTGCCAGTGGATCAGTTAGAGATGAAGCTCATTTGAAGGTCGTCGCAAAATCCGGTGAGTCTTTTGAAGAAGTTTTCTCTCTTGCACTACTTGTCTAATAGAGACAAGATGGGCTCTTTAGGATTATACATGCATAATAGTGACTGGATGGGTTCTTTAGGCGTATAAAGGTTTAAAAAAGACTCGATGCGTTGAGTTGGCTAAATAGTTGTACAATATAATGAAGTGAAGAAAAAATTTATTTTGCTTTTCAAATAGCTTTCGAGAACAAGTTATAATCTTCAATTTTGTTTATACTGTTTTTAGAAAGTGATGAAGAAGCAATCAACAAAGATGGTCAGGTGGACGCACAGACGACAAAGATCGTGGCCATCGTGGCATGTGTCCTCGTCCTTGGTCTTCTACTTGCCATTGCCGTGCTGATCATTTTGCGTAGAAAACACAACCGAATGAAGAAAGAAGATGCCGAAAAAGGAACGTGTAAGTTCGCGTTTGAGGCGAAGTGAAGTTTTTTGACCTCATTAGTAGCGGTGGCGTCAGAAGGGTTTGTTTAACCCGGTGCGGTAACTCACGGGGTCACCCCTCAAGGAACTAAATGGCTCCCCTTCTATAAAATAAGTCGATGGCCGGGGTGGGAGGTAAGCGTTAGTGAACGTTTCCTCCAAACATATCGTTGACCGCGGGGAGGAGGGTTCATGTTAATCAACTCATTCCATAAAGAAAGTCAATTTCCGGGTGTCACCCCCATATGATATGTCACCCAACACGATCCACACCACTCGCACTCCATAGTGACGTCACAAATTAGCATTGCTTAATTGTCGTTTAATCACACAGCATTTCCGTGAAAAATAATATAGGATAAATAAATATCGTTTTTATACTTAAATAGGTTTAACAAAACTGGAGAACGGCAACAACCACCAGCAGTTGTCCCCTGAGCAGGTGAGTCTGATGAACGGCAGAGAGATAGCAACAATTCCAAAGGGAGGAAGTGGAGCAGAGAGTAGCGAGACCAGGTCCCATGCGTCGGGAGTTAGCTCACAACAGTCGCATGTTTCGAACACTCTCAATTCATCTCTTTCCCTCAAATCCTTCGACAAGTACTCTTTCTCCAGGAGTCTTCTGCACAACATTGGACGACTTGGTAAGTTATTAACAAATGCCACTATTAATTTGTAACACAAACGTGTACATTTTTTGCCAGTTTATTTCTTGGCCAGAACATTGTCGACATCCGAATCTGGAATTAAGGATCGTAGGCAAAATTATACACTGAGGGGGAGAAAAACATTATCGAGCAAAAGCAGTTTAAAAAATATAAGCGTGGCTAGGGTGTTGCGAAAACTTTTACGAAGATCATGAGGAGTTGAAATACAAATAGCGTGAGTGCTGTGAAACAAGTGGTGCCATGGTTCTTTTCAAATATGTCTCTGCTGGTTGGTTGGTACTCATTTGTTCACCTCAGGTGGACGATGTTCTAAAAAAGAAGAGCTGTGTCATTAAACGCTCTGCTCGAGAGAGTTACGTCAGTTAGGATTTCCTTCAGCCATGAAACAAATCTGGCGTTGCAATCCGAAAGCACCGCGCAATATACCATCACTGCTCATTCAATTTGTTGATTGCTTGTTTTACAGTTTCGTCTTTTCTCTCTTATTAGGCACTGGAGAATTTGGAGAAGTTGTACTTGCCAAAGCTTACAATTTGACACCCGGTACTGTGGAGACGATTGCAATGGTGAAGGTGTTGAGCTCAAGAGAAGACATGCATCGTAAAGAATTTCAAGAAAACATGGAACTTTTCAGTAGAACTTCTCATCCTTATTTTGCCAGATTGCTTGCCATTTGCAAAGACGATGACCCACTCCTTGCTGTCTTTGAATACACAGACTGGGTTTGTAAAAGTTATCACATTATACCTGTTGCAGCAACTATATAATTGCATTAGTTAAAAAGTTAAAATTAGACTTTTTTTAAATATTGCAGATCAAAATTTAAAATCACATTGGCAGTTTGAATATTTCATTTAACTGTTCGCATTTAGGGAATACTCAAGCAGCTGTTGGAGGCCGCCCGACTCGGCAGTGCCGATACTTTAATGACCCCGATGCCAACCAATGAACAGAAATTAAACATGTGTCTTCAAGCTGCTCAGGGAATGGACTTTTTGACCAGCCAGCTCAAACTCCACCATAAAGATCTGGCCACTCGTAACATCCTCATCTCTTCGAACTACACCATCAAAATCAGCAATCTCGGTCTCACTCAGGATCTCTACGTCAACGAATATTTCACCTTCCAGCAGCAAATTTTGCCAATTAGGTTACTAAATTGAAAGATTTATTTTATAAATTTTTAAAATACGCACATGATTTTATATTATTGGTCAATCTTGTCGTTTAGATGGATGTCACCGGAAGCACTTCTTGAGAACAGGCGAGATACGGCGGCCAGTGATGTATGGTCGTTCGGTGTCTACATATGGGAAGTGTACACCCTTGCCAGTCTGCCTCTGTCGGACAAGACCAATGAAATGGTAATAAAATCCCTGAAGATGGATGACGTTGAGCTGCCCCACCCACCAAGATGCCCTCCTGAAATCTGGAATCTCATAATTAAGTGTCGACATTTCGACCCAACCTGTCGTCCGAGCTTCTCTGATCTGGTCCTTGCATTAAGTAGCTTGCCCTCGGATGTAGTTGTTTAGCTGTTGGTTGTAGTTGTAAATATGACATTGATTCTCCTAAAACCATATCATTGCAATCATTTTCACATTCTATGTCGTCACCACCACCATTACCATTATCGTAAATAATGTTATGTTTGTATGTATGTTTTCGCTGAGAAAGTTCAGCGGATGTTAGTGTGATCGAGTGAGCTGTGAGAATTGCGAGTTCTTTTTTGTCACATCTTAAGTTTTATTTCTTAGTTATTTTATAATTTTTTCTGCTGCAACTTCTAAAGACTTCCGTTATAAATTGGTTATCTTCGCTTATGGTACTTAGTGGCATGTCCCGTTTTTATGGGGGTTCTTACTTATTATGTTACCGATTTTTACCCTTTATATTAAATTAAGTGTTTATTTTACGAATCTTCAGGTATCACTTGGTATTAAAAACTTGTACAATTAAAAACTTGTACAAATTTCCATCTGTTTGTGTCGTCGAGGTCCAATTTTGCATGTTACCTCTCCAGTACGTTAATTCTCAGTGGATTCGTTTCAGGGAACATGCATGCATACCTATATACAGGCAGTAGCTCTCTCCTCTCTCTCTTTCTTTCTCTCTCTATTTTCTCTCTCTCTCTTTATCTCGATATTTTTGCTTTTTCCTAGAAAACCAACTACTTACTAAATATTAAGTTTTCAGTTTCCTGTTGTTTCGGTTTTCATCTTTTTTTGTTAAGTTTTTACACAGGGTTTTGTGCTGTAATTTTTTTAATGTAAATTTCATTTTAATGTTTTTGTTTTCAATTCATTTTTAACAATTAGCATGGAGAATTCTACTTTTAAGTATTGTTTCATATCCAATTAAAAAAAATTCTACTTTTAAGTATTGTTTCATATCCAGTTAAGAAAAAATGTCCAATCACAAATGATATTCATACCAAATGAAGTTGTTTAAACGCTCTGCTGTTTTCCAGGGTAAGCAGAAGAAAAACTGATTTGCATCCTTAAAAACATGTTTCGAATATCCCGAGGGTAAAATAATGGAAGTTATTTGATTTTTTTTTGTTTTTTCGTGTTTAAAATTTTTTTGCATGTACTACTGCTTACGATGCTATTTAGCTCTTTCGCTGTTTCTTCAACTTTGGTCCAGCAGCATCTCGGACGGCAAAATCGACTCGACATCACGTCTGGGAAATAAAAAAAAAGAGCCAAAAGACATGACAGTCCTTTAAAGGTCTTTGTATTCGATTTCGTAAAAGCTTTTTTATGTGAACGAGAGAGCGGTGACTCACCTAGGTCACGTGTGTAACTAGTTTGAATGTGCACACGCATCTTTGAGTATTTTTGTTATTTATTAATGGAAAAAAGGGTAAATTGAGGACTTAAATGGAATTGAAAAAATTGTTCGTGTTATCTTATTTTAGTAGCAATTGATCTTATTTGTGTTCGCAATGTTTTTATTTTAATAAAAATATCATTACTTTGTTATTATCAATTTGAGTCCCCAGACTATATATGCTCCAGTTGTTTATCCCCCAGACTATATGCTCTAGTTATTTAGTCCCCCCAGACCTATGCTGCGGTTGTTTTGCTGAGAGACGGCACAGGCTGTGGCGTAGCGAGGTTATCTGGCGCCCGGGAGAAAGGTATACAAATGCGCCCCTATGAAGATAAACTTCCCAGTTGGACGACTAAAACCGAGGAGACCGAAGGCGCCCGAGCCATATCCGGGTAGCGTATTTACAAACACGCAACACGCTGTTGTTGTTTATTTAAGTCCTTGTCACTTTTTCAGCGTTTAGGACCAAACACGCACAACGCTGTGCCTATTTATATTCAGGCGGGGCGTAATTCAGTCGCTGGAATTGGATAAACAATTTAGGCTTGCTGCTTAGTTAAGAATATAAATAAAACATAACTACTCAATTGCTAATCAAGCCTTAAAGGTTGTTTTGGTACTAATACGTCAATGCAATTTGTATCAAACCATATAATTTCGTACAAATTTTTGAACTTTACTTTTAAAAAGTTAACTCACATTTTATAATTTTTATGTTATAAACTTGATACCTCTAAGATATTGTTTCAAAATACATTAACAATTTTTGCACCACCTCAGTAGATCATAAACAAACTTGATAATTTCCACGAAATCGAAAAGTTAATACAAATTGCATGTAATATTTCATTGATGTTTGCATAATATTAAGACAACACACAAACTTTATCTTTTAGTAATAAAAAAATTACTTTTGTAAAAACGTAAATAATTTTCTAAACCTTTTCTTGCGACGCAACTACGCAACTGAAGTAATGTAAAACTCAGTCACTAGGATTGTCTAGACAAGTCATGTTTGATAATGAATTCTAGCTTAGCAATTAGCAAAAAATAATAACTTAATTAATTAGATAAAAACAATTAGGCTTGTTCATCAATTGAGCAATAAGTGTTTTATTTATATATTGCTAAATATGCAGCAAACCTGACTTGTCTAGACAATCCTAGTGACTGAGTTTTACACCGCATGAATATAAATAAGTACATGTACATGCGATTTGCATGTTTGTAAATACGCATCCGGTAATCGGTGCCCCCTCACTACGCCACTGGGCACAGGAAATTACGGTTCCCGTCTTAGAATAAAGTTAAGCCAAGACAACTAATAGTGATTGCGCATAATCAAATACCAAGTAGTTGTTTGTTTAAAAAACAATACTTAATTGGAACTTTTTGTCGCAAGTCGCAATAAATCTACATAATTTATGGTCAAAGCATGCTAAGGAACTGAAATACGAGGACAAGTTGAAACTCTTGAAAATTCCAAGTCTGAAGCACAGAAGACTGCGAAGAGACTTGATCATATTGTACAACAGTAAAGAGAAACATCTATTCTACCCTAATTTGAAGAAGCGTGAAGACAAAAAAACAAATTGGTTCAAATTAAAACTGGAAACTCAAGGATTTACAATAATTTTGCCACATCGTGTACGTCTTCGATATATAGGTAAAGGCGGGCGCACACGAACAACTAAATTTCTTGAGCAACCTTTGCGCGCACACGCTTAGAGTAACAGTTGGTATTTTCATCAATTGAGCAATCATCAGCGGAGCTATATATATAATTATATATATAGTTCCCGCTCCGCTCCGCTCATTTTGTGACAGATTTCAAATTTTTTTTCTCTATATTTGATTTCCCTCGACTCTCAAGGTTGTGTGAAAATTTCATTACGATCGGATGAATGGTGTAGCAATGCATAAATAACATACATGCATATATACATACAAACATTCATTTTTATATATATAGACAAAACCCACATTAAAAAAAATTTCAACTAAAAAAAATGGACCCAAACCAACCAGCCGACCGACTGACAGACCGACAGACAGACAGAAAAGTCAAGTTAAGTAAAAGTGTGTAAAAATCTAAAAATTTCCTGAAGAACCAAACTCCTTACCAAAATTATTAATATTAATGTTTAGCCACAAAGTTTTGCACAGGCAATGATTGTAAAATAAAAGAAAGTGCATCAGAAATAGACTTTGATGCATCAATTTTAATGTGATTTTCATCTTCTCCAGGTGGTTCCAATGCTTCAAATTGTGATTTTAGCAGAGCTGAAGGCATGAAATGACCAACCCTGCTCATGAGTCTACTAGCAATATTTTCTTCTTCACAATCCAAATAAATGAATAAAATGTCTTTGAAGGCACAAGGATTATGTGCACTGTCAACATCAGTACTATCCTTATGGTATCCTTCTTGCAAAATAATTCTGTAAGACTTCTTTAGAGCTGAACAAGCAATTATGCCAGAAATGTTTGCCTTAATCCAGCTATAAAAATGAGATAGAAGAAAACTAATAAACTGACAGTAAACAATTGCTAAAGAAATCTCAAGCCACCTTGTAATCAAATTATGAAGAACCATCAGCCATGGATACCTGTCCTTTAAAACAAATATTTTTCAAAATATAAAATTAAAAAAAACATTTTAATAATAAACAAACTATTTCAAAATACAATAAATGCTATAAAGAACTGGATTGGGTTTTGGTCGCAACAAAATACTTTTCTTTAAGCATCTTTATCCAGTAAAATGTAGAAAAAATACATATATTTATGTAGGATTAACTCTGGAAAAAGTGGTAATAACAAAAATTATACTATAATTTTTACATCATAAAAATATATTTTTTTAAAAACAACGTTTTTCTTGTGCCTTAAAAAGTATAAAATAATATTCCTATAATTCATATAGAACGAAAAACGTTGCGGCCGCATTATTTTTTATAACTATTTGTTTTACTAAAGTTTTGATGTTGTAGCCTTTATGCGCCCGCAACGTTTTTCGTTGTATATGAAATATAGGAATATTATTTTATACTTTTTAGGGAGCAAGAAAAACATTGTTTTTTCTATAAAAAAAATGTATTTTTATGATGTAAAAATTATTTTCTACTTTTTCGTTTTTGATGGGTGAAATTTTGTAAGCATTTGAATTTTTTATTTTTTTGTCGCTAGGTCAAACCTTGAATTTAAATGCCCGTTGAATTTAAAATTTTATAACTTTTTACTTTTTTCGCTAGGTGGCATTAACACCATCGTATGGAATTCGCGGAGAGACAAACAAACAAACAAACAGACAAGAAAGTGACCTAATAAAAACGTTGTAAAATTGGGTTGTTGAAATAAAAAAATAACTTTAAAGAAACTTAGTTCTTGTGACCAAGCACTATTAATTTCTTGTTTTTTTTTATGTACCACATATGGTTTTTTTCACATGCCAGTACAATTATTTTTTCATTGTGAAGATCAGTAAAGCTTACAGAAACTGATAAGAACATCAAATATATCATTACTACAAGAAAAAGCAGCTTAATTAACCAACAAACATTGATATCTTGAATGAAACATATTGAGTTAAAATATATTGGTTTATTACTTTTATACTTCTTGAATGTACTTATTATATTAATCCAGTGTGAACATCTCTTACAAAGACTAATAGCACAGGCAAAATTATTTAACATATTAAGCAAAACTACACTACAAACATTGCTGCTGTGACCTGGCTTCTATTAGCAATTTTTTGATCTGCTTGCTCTTTTACTAAAGATAATTTAATAATTTACTAACAAACTTAATAGAAGTTTAAGACAATGGCTAAATTTGATTATGATCATTTTATTATAAATGACTCAACCTACCTAACCTGATCATTGAGAGGAATACCATGAGCCATCTTTGAAATGTTTGCTTCTGGATGAACATCATCTGCATCTACAAAACTCCAGCCAAGCTTGTAAGAAACACACATACAAATATTTTACTTTACCTAATTTAACAGATCATTTGTATAGCACTCTATTATGGATAATATAGAGCATTTGTGCCATTTAAATGACAAGTTTAAAAACTAAAAAAACCTTTTTGCTTAATTCTTGTCCAAGTGTGGTTCTGAAAGTGTTTATTATACTATATATATATGAGAAAAAAAAGTTTGTATAGATTAAAGCTTAAGTTTAAAATTGCTTGACTTAAATATCATTTTTCTTGCTCATTCCATGACTTGATTCACGAAAGTTATGACAGACTTAACACAGGCTAGCCAGTTGGCCTTTAATCGGCCTATAGCCCTAGGCATAAAACTCCTAAATTTCTAAATGGCCTGCCTTACTAATGAATAAAAAAGACAACGCATGGTTTTTCAAATAGTTTAAAACCATATATAAAGAATTATATATTCAATTCTTATTCTATTTATATATGTTTAGAACATTTTCTTCTAACTGCTAAATTTAATTTAATTTAATTTAAGTAGTTTAGTTTTATTAGTTAGTTGTAACACTGCTTCAAATTAATGACGATAAATAAAGCATTAAAAAGTTGGTAATTATTTTAATATTCGTAATAACTTGCTTTCCACTCCCACTTACTCCCATTAAAACTATGATCATTTTACAATGGCATGGGAAAAATACTAAAAGTGACTAAAAGTCGTGGTCGTCCGCAATAGAATGTAAACAAACTGCATCGCCATCAAGACTCTAGTTCCATCTACAAATTTAAACCCCGATAATATTATTAGTAAATATAAAAAATTAAAGGTCAACCGTTAAAATTGACAATATTTTTTAAATATAAACCAGCAGGGTTACCCAGTCTTTTTAGAGGTTTTTTCTCGTTATTTACCTCCACCTCTCTCTCTCTCTCTCTCTCTCTCTCTCTCTCTCTCTCTCTCTCTCTCGCTCTCTCTCTCTCTCTCTCTCTCTCTCTCTCTCTCTCTCTCTCTCTCTCTCTCTCTCTCTCTCTCTCTCTCTCTCTCTCTCTCTCTCTCTCTTTTCGTTTGCGTCTATGTACGTGTTTATTTATTTATTTGTATTTATGTATGTATATGTGTGTGTATAACTCTGTGTACGTGTTTATTTATTTTTATTTGTGTACGTGTTTATTTATTTTTATTTGTGTACGTGTTTATTTATTTTTATTTGTGTACGTGTTTATTTATTTTTATTTGTGTACGTGTTTATTTATTTTTATTTGTGCACGTTCGTCCGTCCAAGCAAATCTAATGTGTGTCTGCGTCGGTTAATTTTCAGTCCAATAACCTCGATGACGTCCAGATGTTATCATCCCTTACAGTGCTCGTACAGTTGATGCACTGCCATCTCCACCCCGCTGAAGTTTATCAAAATATTTTCGTTCTTTTACTTCTCTCTCTCTCTCTCTCTCTCTCTCTCTCTCTCTCTCTCTCTCTCTCTCTCTCTCTCTCTCTCTCTCTCTCACTCACTCTTTCTCTCTTTACCTCTCTTTTTCTATTTCTTCTATAATTTTCTTTTCAGTCTCTTTATTGTATTTCTTCTACTATTTCTCAGTCTCTCTTTCTCCCTCTCCCTCTCTCTTCCCCTCCCTCTTTCTCTTTCTTTCTTTCTCTTTTTTATCTCTCTCTCTCTCTCTCTCTCTCTCTCTCTCTCTCTCTCTCTCTCTCTCTCTCTCTCTCTCTCTTTCTCTTTCTCTCTCTCTAACCTCTCTCTCTCTCTCCCTCTCTTTCCCTCTTTTAAATAAATTTTTATTAGTTTTAGGATTTTTGAAAAAATAATTTTCAATAATTAAAAAAATAATTTATAATAATAACAAAAAAAACTTTTGGAAAAAGATTATTTATTCAATGCTTTTTTTTAAATAATAGCTTATAGTTCTTTACACCAGCTGTTTTAAGACTCGTAATATAATTTATTCTGTTTAGAATTCCAATATAGGGTAAAGTGATTTATTGCCGCCACCATACAGTTTTTGTTGAATTTTAAGAAAGCGCATTGAAGTTATGATAAAAAATCGCGAATCTGCACTCATTAATCTTACTTCATACTTCACCCACACCCTCCCCATACTCCCACGTCCCGATGGACCTGATGTTAATAAAACTTTGATAATCTTGTGTCTCAAAATAAAGCGTGATTATTAGATATGAAATGGACGTGACGTAGAGCTTGATTTGTCGTAGAGTCAAGTGTATTGAAATAGAAAATAAAGTAAGTGTCATTATTTATTACAACTTTTTGAAATTAAAAGTGTTAATAAAAATCTAAAGACTGTGATAACTTTATGAATAACAAGCGGGGTTACATGGTGTTTCCCGGGGTTTTTAGAGGTTTTTCTCGCTCCCGTTTTCCCCCGCTTGCTCTCCCGCTCTACTGCTCCTTCTCACTTTCCCGCTTCCTCTCTCTTAACCGCTTGCTCTCCTCTTATTCCCGCTCCCGCTCGCTTTTCCGTTCCCGCTCCCGATCGCTCTTCCGTTCCCGCTCGCTCTCCCGTTTGCTCTTCCGTTCTCGCTCGCTCTCTCGTTCCACTCGATCTCCCGTTCCCGCTCGCTTTCCAAATCCTGCTTGCTCTTCCGCTCCTTCCGCCTCCTTTCTCGCTCACGCTCCTTTTCTTTCTTCCCCTCTCTCCTAACTATTTTTGTCCATAATACGTAAAATAGATTTGCTGAAAGCTGCTTAAAACATTGAAACTTTGCAGTGTGGTGTAGCTAGAGTTTTTGGCGCCCGGCAGTCTAATGAATGCGACCCTACAACATTCTATTTGTCTTTAACTTTGCTTCCAAAATAAGCTGCTGACCGGGGCTGGGATAGTCGGAGTCACTTTTTAAACAATTTTTTGAAACCCTCGTTTCATTTTACCTCCTCCCAAAAAAACTTTATGACCGGGGGGGGAGGTAGTCGGAGCCACTTCTGATAAAGGAAGGAAACTATAGTCGTTTCTTTCTGACGCCCCCATGACGGTGCCCGGAGCAGCTTGTCTCCCTTCCTCCCCTAGCTACGTCTCTGAAATTTTGTTACGCAATAACCTTTGATGTTCGTACATAGGCACTTTTGGCCTGGAAAGTTTTTTGGTCCTAAAAAATTGTACCAAATTTTTAAAAAAATTAAAAAATAGGTACTCTTTGATCTTCTACTCTTTGAGATCTACCTCCATGCCAAAGTTCGTTAAAATTGGTCCAGTGGTTTGGATTTGCATAGAAGACAGACAAAAAACAAGCAGACAAACAAACAGTCAATTTTATATAAGATGGAGATTGTTGAAAACCATTCTTTACTAATAAGGACAAAAATTGCCAATAGAACCACTTGCCATTCTTGCTAGATCATTTGCGCATTTCTTTTTGTTCATTAAAGACTTGACGGACCTGACCTCGCTAGTAATAAATAATATTAACTTTGCTGTAGACAGCTGTGAGAGAATCAACATTGTTTCAATACCACTAATAGGGTAAAGTTCCACGAGTTCGCTGATTATATTTTGGCACAGAAAATAGCTAAACTTTGGACCATCTCTGATATATAATTTATTACTCTGGAGTTATTGGTAAATCTAGCATCGAGCTCAGATAAGAAATTGTCTACACACGCAAAAAGGATTCCAATATGCATTGAATCATGAATCATCACTAGGTTAAGTAAAGTTAAAATTAAAAAAATATATAGAAAACTCTAGGTAAACAATTTTAAATTTTAACAATCAGGCCCACCTCTGCTTCCCCAATTTACGTTCCTGCGTTTTCGTCTCTTATTTCTTCTCGACATTAGCTGAAAACATTCATTTTCTGTCAGTTCGTTGCTGAGTGCTCTGGAACGCCTTTCCGCATAAAGCGCTTTATAAACTAATAAATTGAATTGAATTTAAATTCTATACCTGCTAATGAAATTATATTGATTAAATTACTAAAGCCATGGTTAGGTTACGTTAGTTTAGTTTATTTGAAAAGAAATACGTGTTTTTCGTGTCTACCAGTTGTTTACTTTTAGCTCGTGCTGTTGCTAAATTGGGTCTCGTAAGGGCTGTTAGTCGTCGTCAGTTGTTGACTCGTCATTTTTCTATTTTATAATGTAAACAAATGTAACTGTTTCGAAGGAGTGAATTGTACATTTGATTTTTAGTTACTGTGAGATATACTTTCGTATTTGCGATATAGCGTCGTTCACGTTGGTTATGGCTCTGTTTATCTGTTGTTAATGTTGTTATCGACTTACCGAAGAGATGTGAAGAGTTGGAGATAGAAGACACTGAAAAACGATCAAATCGAAACGAATTATCTGATGTTAATGCATCAATTTTGTTTACTAGTCTTAAATACATTCACAGAATATTTGTTAGTAAGTATAATACAATTATAGACTAGACTAAATAACTAAATAACGTGAGTTATGAGTACGTCTCAGGATCCTGCCAAGTTGGTTTTCAGCCAAGGAAATACGACCTCAGGCATAACGAATGTTACTCACCCAGGGAGCCAGAAGCGGTTGGGTTCAATGGGTGTTTTACCAAGGAGAGGAGGACGAAAAAAAACTTTGTCGTTGAATCCAGAAGAAAGAGAAGCTCTAGAAAATTTGATAGAAGAAGTTATAATTGATGGAGGAATGGGAGATAGTGAGAGTGCATCATCTGATGAAGAAGACAACTCACAGGAAGGACTTAAAGATAAATCAATGAATGCTATAAGTGCTAATTCAGGTTCTGTTGGCATCGACCCTAAGGTTTTGGGCACTTTTAAAGTATCGAAGAAGTTTTATCCTGGACAGTTGAAAGTTGCACTAAAGCACATGACGGATCTGCCACCGAGATTTAGTCGAAAACTTAAAAAGGCAGAGAAGTATCTAGAATTGAATGCTGCTCAAAAAAAGGCAGCTGCTGCAATGAGCATAAAAGAAGAAGATGAAGAAGAGACATCGCCTCCTATTAATACTCCCTCATCTAATCCTGAGATAAAAACTATGCCTCTGTCACCTAAACAGCCTCAGAATGACAAAGAAAAAAATAAGGCACAAAAAGAAAAAACTCAAAAGGACTTGAAGAAAACAATTCGAAGTTTATTGTCTGACTTGGATCAATATGTTGATGAAAAAGATAGAACTTCAGTCTCACTTGATCTACCAGGAGCAGTTTCATGTGCCGACCTGGAAAGAGAATCACTCGGAATTCCTTTAAATACATCTGAGGCTCATGTTTTGCCTTTGGCATCTCCTAAAGTCCACAAAAATGTTGCCAAGAGTGTTGTATTTTCAGAACCAGTTAGTATCAAGCAACCTAATAACACTGTAAATGTAGATAAAGCAAAAGAAACTAATGTGGTAAATAAAACATTTGGTCATACTGCAAACAATTACAATACAACCGTCTCTCCTCAATTGTCTTCTACAAATCATTCAATCACAACTGCGTCAACAATTAGTCATTCTCCAGCTATTATCAGCAGCTCAGAATCTGCTAACTATCCAACGATAGAAGCTTCCAATAAGGCGAGTTTTTCACAGATAGACAACCAGCCTAGAATGCAACAATACCCATGCATGACACCTGTCAATTTTGTTGATGGAAGTTCCATTGTGGTGCAAGTTCCACAGATGGTTCCTCCTGTGGACTTTTCAGTTCCTCCCCCCGCGCCGTTTTCATTTCCAACTCACTTTGGACTGCCTTCATCTCAAGATTCTTACGTACACAACCAATTTCAACCTAAAATTGGTTTCATGGAACTGACTTCCAGCCACGTGACACCAAACTATCCAAGCACCCATTCTACGACACCTATGCTTTTTCAGCCCTACAGTGCTGTGCCAGCTGGTCAGGCACAGCATGTTCCACCTTTCACGTTTGCCAGCAACCCAAGCATCTTTCTCAGTCGGTTTAATTACCCTTCGCAGGCAGTCAATTATTTTTCTCAGTTTCACACTCGTTCGGCTGTCGTCAGTCCTGCGTCTCCTTGCATGAAATCAACTCCTGAATATCAAGTGCCCAACAGTTTCAATATGAATTCAAATGTCTCGAAGCTTTCAGCAACTAACAGCCCTCATCAAGCAAGCAATGTGAAGACTCCCTTCAGAATTAAGCAGAACGTGAGTACGTCCTCTAGCAGTACAAAAGCTGATATCCAACCTGCTGCCAATGCAAGACAAAAGCTCCATAAACATTTGAAACACGATTACCAGGTTTATACTAAGCCAGATGCTGTTAATCAAGCTTTCCAAGGCAAAGAATTTAATTTTACAAAGTAAATGTTTTTGATTGTGTTTAATATTTATTACCTTAATTCAGTTTTGCTTTAACTCAATTTGAATTCTGTAATTATTAATTTACTTTCCAATGAATATATGGGATGCGGAAAGTTCACCCCCGTGCTTTTCGCCCCTGGGAAAGTCCGCCCCCGGTTTTTCGCCCCTGTCTTTTCGCCCTCGGCTTTGGCTCTTAGTTTTTCACCTCTGGTAAAATTTGCTCCCAGTTTTTTGCCCCCGGTTTTTGACCTTCAGTTTTTCATTTCTTTTTTACCCCCGAGTTTTTTAGTTCTGGTTTTTGTCCACAGTGGTTTGCTCTAAGAAAGGCTGCTATTGGATTTTGGCCTTTGTAAAAGTTAGTCTCCAGGCTCCAGGTTTTTGCTTCTGACTTTTTTACCAAAAACTCGGTTCATCAGCTATTTCAAGAAGGAAAAATTTATAAGAATTTAGAGAAGTATCTACAATTATCCTCCCCTCTTAACCTGGTCATCTGCTATTATGGGAGGGAAAAGTGTCTAAGAAAAGTGTTAAAGTGTGGGTTTTAAAATATTTGCCTTCTCGGGTCTTAGCTAAAATAGCGCTCCTGCCCTCCACTAATTTTCAAATTTCCTCTCAAAGTCAAGTGGTCTGGATGAAACACTGCTGGCAATATTTTTCAGGGGTTATTATTACTTTTCCAAGGATAAAGGTTTGTGGGAGGGAAAAAGTCAAAAACCCCAGGAACTGACGTCTCATAAGAAGTACGTGTAAAAAAGTTTTAAAATGGTGATAAACCTTTCCAAATTAAAAACAGGGATGAAAATCGAGGCGAAAAAATCAGGGTAAAAAACCGGAGGCAAATTTTCTCAGGGGCAAAAAACTGGGAGCAAAAAATTGGGAGCGAAAAATTGGGGGCGAAAAAACGGGGGTGGAAAACCGGGGGCGAAAAGCGTGGGGGCGAAATTTCCCAAGGGCGAAAAACCGGGGGCGAAACTTCCCAGGGGCGAACTTTCCCGGGGGAAAAAACGGGGGCGAACTTTTTGTATGAGTATCTGGAAGGCACTAAAAGTATTTGTCTTGGTTGTTAATATACGATAATGATATTAATATATGATAATGACATTAATATATGATAATGATATTAATATATGATAATGTATTAATATATGATGATTAATATATGATAATATTAATATATTAATAAGGATGAGTGATTAATAGTAATAGTTTTTTACTTTCCTTTGCTCTCCTGGTGATCATTAAACTAATTTAAATATTTTAATTAAAGCATATTGGTTGAATCATTTATTGTGAACATTTTCTCTCTAGGAGTTCAGTCGTAGAAGTTAGTCAAAATCTCAACTATGCCACAGTTTCTCAGATGTCTGAGGTTCCACTAGTTTCAAACACCAGGGGGTCCTTTTCTGCTGACAGGCCAGGTGATCGAGCTGAAACATCAATTAACTCTGGCAAAGATGTCATTATCATCAACAACCAATCTTCTGACGTTTTTGATCTAACATCATTAACAAATGGGCCTCCAAACTTGAACAAAACCTCTGATCAAGCAACAGAGTCATGTGCAACACAGGATGCAAAGCTGCCCGACAGCACTACTGAAAGAAGTCCTGCAAAGATGTTAGAAATTTCAGTTGAAAGTGTTTCGACGGACATTTCAGAACAAGAGCATGAGGTGACAACTCAACTAAACAACTCCGGTGTAACTTCAACAAGCTGCATCTGTAGTGTTTCTTCACTGGCAGACATCAGTCTCAATAAAGACGAAAGCCTTATTTCTGATGGTTCTGGTCTTGAGGTGACTCTGGGGAAGTCTTTTGTTCAAAATCTCAAGCAGATGTTTGCCGCCACAAATTGTGAAGATGGTAAATGATTACATTTGTTTAACTTATAACTTAATGATTTCCCTTTGTATTTTTCTGTGTATTGAGATTTAGCATACGCCTTATCAAGATAAGTCTTGCTCAAGGCGAGAGAGGGAGGGCACTTGCAAAGGCAGCCATTTATAGGCGCCTACCCTTTTAGCAAATGCGAGTGAACTCCTTGCTTAAGGGAGTTACGCTGGTGATGCCGGTGATGTTTGAATTGCCGACCTAACGATCGACAGGCGAACGCTCTACCGCTCTGCCACCAGCGCCTCTATATAAAATAAAATTTAAGATACTAGAATTTAATTCAATCTCCATGAATTTAGTCAGAGTATGTTGTTTTTAACATTTTTGTTTTATTTTTAAAATGTTAAATATATTACAATATATTCTACATTTAGTAATATTTTTAAGGTCAAGAGTAGATTCATCAGTTACTCCCCATGTTCTTTGTATTTTCGCAAGTTGGGTGATGTTCTTCACCTCTTGCTAATGCTTAAAGCCTCATTCAGCACAGTCATTGACAGCATTCAGCACAGTCATTGACAGCATTCAGCAGTGGATGGTTGCCAAAATAAGCTTAGCATGCAGTGGACTTTGGCCAATTCGTAACTTCTTCAGTAAGGAACTCAGTGTTAGGCCAAAAAAAAAAAGAATGTGAAATAGGAATCAATACTAGCTAAATCAGCAAAGGTTGTGGTTTAAGTAACATTTTCAGGGCACTTTGAATTACCAAAGCTTTTTCCAAACAGGTTCTGTTTGTGCCAAAAAAGCTTTTTCGGGTTTAACAGCAACTCTTGTTTGCAAAGGCTCGCCATTCAGCATTGGACACCTTACAGCTCCACAGAGCAAGAGGAATCATCTCTGCAGTACTCTTCTAGATATGCAGTTTCAAGGCATGCATTGTACTTTGAGATACATCTGGATTCATGACTTTGTACTGGTGGCAGGTGAAACTGTGTGATTCCACATGCATGAGCCGTTCTCAGCGTTGCTGGAGTGTGTCTAGTTGAAAGTTAGACACAAGTTACCAAAAAAACAAGATGATCTATAGCAGTGCTGGAAAACCTTTTTATGTCATGGTCCAATTTCGTAATATGCCTCAATCTTGCTGGCCTCATGTTTCAGTTGAGCTCCTGGCAAAACCTTAGCTGATGAAAAGTGTCATCCCAACCTTATGCAAGTAGTTTTTGACGTCTAAAATATTTAATCAAGCCCATTCTTTTTTCCATCGTATCCACACATGCACATGCACATGCGTCTTTTGGTTATTGTGAAAACAATAGACGTATGTGTGTGAAAGCTCACCTGTTGATTAGGTAAATTCGAGGATACATCATGAGTGTTATTTGATTATTCTATAACAAATTATAAGGCCTAGATTTTTAAAAACACAGGCACTTGCATTGACCAAAACCTAGTATACACATTATAATTAATGACACCAGATAAGTAAAATATAGTAAGTTTTCAATCTGTTTTGTTCTTGTAAAATTTGAAAATCCACTCGATTCTAAATATATTTTGTTATTTTTTTCTTATCAATCTAAATATTTATGGCATCACAGCATTGTGTGGTGTATTAAATTAATATTCCAAAATTTCAGATCCAGTTCCCGATTCAGTTTTTCTTCATGCTGACATCCTGAAGCAAATATTTTTATCCATTCAGAAATGAATTTGACAGTGTGGCGTATATTATTTTTATTATTATATGCAATTAACAGTTTCAATTTGGCTTGCCGTTTCTTTTCAGTTAATTTCAAATTAATTTGTTTGCATGAAATGCCGATTGAAATGTATTGTTTTTGTTTTTTCCAATAACAGTTGCTTGATTATGTCAAATAAAATTGTCTCAATATTTAATGCTTATGTAATGAAAATATATGTGATTGTATTTTTCTTATTAAGATTGTAAGAGAAATAATTGTTTATAAATTTTTAATTGTATTCAAGATCTATCATATTTATGGATGCTAAACGTTGAGAAATTGGGTTTTTTAGTTCTTCAGTATTTATGAGATTAGTGTTGAGTTTTAATCAGGGGCGTCATTTGTGGGGGTTTCCCTCCAAGGCTTTTTCGAAAATTGCTTTTTTTTTTTTAAATAATAGCTACTAGGTTTTTGGAGAAGTTTTTGAAAAAATAGCTGGGACTGCCCTCTTCCTACCATCTGCGTTTTTGAGATAAAAATGTATAAGCTTTGGAAATTGTTTTTTTTTTTTTTTTTTTTTTTTTTTTTTTAGACAAGTTGTTATCAAAGCTGGACACAGGATTTTGGAAACCAGGGGAATGCCTGCGTTAGCAAATTGTATGATTTCAGATCACTGAATTTTATTTAAAAACATTAAAATAGTTGTAATTTTTTTCACATGGTATTTCTCCATTTTATTCAAAATTAGAACAAAATCGTTGAAAACTTAAAAAAGTGCGTAAAGCAAATCATTAAGATTTAACTATTTATAGTATTTAGTATTTATACAGTTTGCATGTCAGTTATATATAAGTAAAATTTGTTTTGTTAACTTATTAAAATTAGTTATTCAAATATTGATTACCTAACTACTATGACCACCATTCTTCACTGACCACAAATGGGCCATCATTTCCCAGGGACGTCATTTCAGCAAAACCTTGGGGGGGGGGAGGCAGGGGCAAATTGTTCTAAAGGCCCACCAATTTAAAAAAAAATCACACGTTTTTGGAAAACCTTTTATTTCTTGCTCACAAAAAAAGCTGATGCTCGAGGGGTGTGGATAGTCGGAGCCACTTTTCAAAAAAAATTCACAGTCTTCAAGAGGCCCAGTGACGTCTTACAGAGAACCTACTTCCCCATCATAGGAGGCCCGCACAAAAATCTCAAGCTTCAACTTTACTCTTTTCAACCCATTTTTAGAGTATAATTTATATTTTTGGGTGCTCAAAACTACCTCAAGAGGCTAATAGCCCCCCTTCCCCCAATTGACGTCCCTGTCATTTCCTAATGGGCAGAGATATTTAAATTTCGTTTTATAAAAAATAGCGTGTCGTAAACATTTTCAACTATTAGCTCAGTATTTTAATGAAACAGTCACAATTTGTTAGAATGATTTCAATCCGCTTTTAAACCAGTCTTGTAGAAAATGGTGGTTCTGTTTTTGTGTAGAGCGGATTCATGGTCCTGAGAGAAGAGTTAGCATAAATCCCGCTCTCATCTTGCCAATTATTTGTTCCTTGCGTCTTTGTACCATTCAAATCGGTAAACTGTGAAACACATTTCTTATTGCAAGCCGTCACAAATTCCATTGCTATTTCTTCTTCGTGTTCTTTTATTAAATCCTCCGCATCTCTTGAAACAAACTGTTTTAGAAAACAAAAAATTAAACTTATTTATATACACTAGGATAATAAACTGTTCATAAAAAATTCAATTGTGAATATCCATAGAGCGACTACTACCTACAAAGCTTGGTGGTGGTAACGGTTTCTAACTTGCCCCACGGAAAAACGATTTTACTAGCTAAGTTTCTGCTAACTTGGGTTAATTATACTATGTAGCAAGTAGGAATTAGTTGAACCATCTGCAATACAACATTCTACCAACTTGTATTTATACCTAGCAGTTATAGCACCAATATAAATATAACTTTAGACATATTTAATTAAATAATTAAACCTTGTGGCCATGTGTGAGTAAATAGTAGAAAGCTATTTGCAAATAATACTACTTTTTGAGTTGCGTTTTTTAAAAAAAAAAAAGTTTATCTTCCTCAGGAACAAAATTTTCAAAAACCCTCGTCCTAAATGGGTGTTACGAAGAGGTTTATGGGAGAAAAAATACTTAAGCCACAATAAAAATGAAAGTCTATTTAAAGTAGTAGTTTAAAAAACCGGCACTGTGTGTCAGGTCTCTAGCACCAAATAAATTATCATAATCTATGCAACAGTTTAGGCAAACAGGAGCTGAATGAAAAAACCGGTCAGTGTTTACGCCAGTGTTTTATCCATACCCCTTGACTTGGAGGGGGGGAGAGGAATTTGAAATTGGGGGAGGGGGGCGATCAATAGCGCTGACATTTCGATAGAGCCGTGTTTTATCCACACTACTTCATGTTTTGAGGAAATTCAGGGAGGGGGTTTTCAATAGCGCTAATAACCTCACTGAGCTCTTTTTAAATAATTTCACAAAGTCAAGTTTTAAATAATAAGTTTAACTAAGACAAAATTAAAAATATCAGTCAAATAACATCATAATTATGCTGATTTACCTAACCTGCTATATCAAAAACGTCAGAATTGAGCAAATTTTTCTATTGCTGGCTTTGAACGGGAAGTTGCATACGTTTTGGTATCATCTTAAACCATAAGTAAACAACAGTTTCCAGTTGTTTCTTTTTTCCGCTTTTCTTTTTGGCGTTGTAAATTTTTGGTTTTAAATAATAAAAAAAATTGAAATTTACTCAAATTTGGGCTCCACACGTGAAATATCTGTCTCTTAATTTTGGAAAAAGTTGAAATTTTAGAGGGGGGAATTTGTCTTTTGGGGGGAGGGGGAATCACCTCCTAAGAAGTATGGATAAAACACTGGTTTTAGAGTTGAAATTTTAGAGGGGGAAATTTATCTTTTGGGGGGAGGGGGAATCACCTCCTAAGAAGTATGGATAAAACACTGGTTTAAGCCCCTTAAATTTAGAACATCAAGGCATGTAATACTAATATGGCACACCAGGTAGGGCAGCTGTGGCCGGTAAGTATCCCAGTTGGTTGTGACTGCGTACAATTTTTTTGGGTCTTCTGAGTGACGTGGAAGAACCATTCGTTTTCCGCTTTCATCAGCTACTGCACCATCCCTGACATGAAATAATTTTTTTTATTTATTTGTTAAAACAAATTGAAGAGTCATCTTGTGACCACTTACACTATTTTTGTGCAATTATTGTTGTTAGAAAATAAAGAGCGTGCAAAAAGTAACAAAATAAGACAATTATTTAAATAGGAAGTGGTTCTTGAGGTCTTTTTTTGCAACAAGGAATTTAAAACTAGATAAGATTGTAAAGGTAAGGATATTAGGGGGATGGAGTTCTATGGTTTGACGATTCTGTTGATGAAGAAGTGTTGTCTGTAGAAGATCGAAAATTTCTCTTGGCACATCGAAGGGGATGATCACGGGTTTTGGAGGCCAGAAAAAATGGGGTTTTGAGATGTTACATTGAATAAGGCTGTGGATTATTTTATAGCAGAAACATAAGTCGCTAATCTATTTATATAAAAACTAGAGATAGCCCGTCAAAAATGACGGAAGTTTTAAAATACGGCGCCCGTTATTATAAAAATAGTCATATATATATATATATATATATATATATATATATATATATATATAGTTTCCACTTGTTCTCCCGCTCCGCTCATTTTGTGCCCGATTTCAATTTTTTTCACAAAAACCTTTTTCCATTGCCTCTCAAGCTTGTGTGAAGATTGCATTACGTTCGGATGAATGGTGTAGCAAGGCATAAAGGACTTACATACTTTAAAAAAAAAAAACCTACATACTTACACACATAATCTTATATTTTTATATATAGATAATGGTGATGGTGATGAAGTTGTGATAACGATGTGATTATGATGATGTGATGACGGTGATCATTATGATTATGGTGATGTTGATGTTGATGCGTTGATGATGATGGTGATGAGAAGGAGTAGAACATAACGGAAAATCACTTGATGGCAAATTGCAATAACAATAACTTAGTAAATCATAATTAGGTTTAGTAGTCCAAATTGATCAAAAGCTTGGTTGCATAAATTTTTTATTTAAATAATAAATATAGAAAAAAATTAAAGTTTAATAAAATAAAATACTAGGTAAGTATAACAAAAACCTTTCTATCATGATACATTGTCTGTCATTAAGATTCGATGGATCCCGATGACTGATTGGTGGAGGGGGAATAGCATGGAGTTTGAACATTTCTTTATTTGTGAAACCATACACAGTTAGGGGAGTAGGCTTGCATCGGTTGGAAATATAATTAATACTATAATATAATTATGAACGTGTCAAAACTACTTATAATCTATCCACAATTGAAATTATAAAAAAGTTATTATAATACAGTTTACAAATATAATATAGTGAATATTATTTTTAAAAGTTTGATTTATGATTACATCTCTACTGCAGCCCAATCGTCGGTATGTTGATCGGTGCAAAGACCTGGGACAAGCTGTCTTGAAGTCGAAATCTTTTGGACGATCTTCAACAAACCTGTAAAAAAAATCTTTAAGGTAATTTAGATGAATACTGGATAAAGCAAATATGAATATGTAAATTTCTACACATGTCCTAACCAGTTGTTTTTGAGGACACCATCACTATAGACGTGCTCTTTCGAACGCAAAGTTAAAGATCCCTTGTCCACAACCCTGAATGACTTCTTAAACTCTTCCGTACATTGTGGAATGTCTTCCGACAGAGGTACACAAAACAAGTCCAAGATATTTTTACCGCATTTCGAAGACATTACAGCAATACGATAGAATTTCTTTTTAAAAATATTTTGTTTTTAGATTTCAAACTTTAACGAATTTTGAAACTTGTTTACGTGACGACGAAAAAAAGCGCATTTTTGGCATGAAATAAAATTTAAATGATAGTCCGTCTGCAAAGTCTGAATAGATTTTTTTAGATGAACTGCTTATTTGATTGCCAAAAGTTAGTAATTAAAATATTTAAACGAAATTCGCTTTCTAAACTTTTCAAAAACACAGCTTTATATGTGTAATATTTGATGTTTCGTTGAGGGATTGTAAAACTCATTGAAACTATCACAAAGGCAGTAGCTTATTTTTAGACAGATGTACATGCTTACTTCTTGTTGCAAAAAAAAATATTGAGGTCAAAACGTCTAGAAGTTCTGTCCTAGGTTTTTCGTAAAAAGTAAATTTTCCGGAATTCAAATTTTGGCAAATTACATATCTCAGAGACACACCAATTTTTTTATTTAATGCATAAATATTCAGCAGCATTTCTACAATTATTATGCAGACTAACTTGCACTTAACTCAATTCCAGGTTTTTTCGTCACGGTGTCAAATGACTATGATTAACGTTGTACTGAATGGACCACCTTACTTGGTACTGAATGGACCGGTTAATTCATTATAGTGTTAGTACTGATTATAGTTGCAATTACAATAGTGACCAAACTCTTACCCAGGAATTAATGCTGGGCGTCTGTATAAGACAAAATATAAAATTGATACAAGGAACATCTGGAAATGCGACGAAACAGAAATGAAAACTGAACAAGTTCCAAAACATGTCATAGCAGGGAGAAGCGATCGCCAAGTGGCAACGATGACTCGACGGTGACAAGTGATGAACAGGAAACACTTTTTACTATTTTCAATGCGGTTAATGCTTGTGGGTGCTTAATAACATCATTTTACATCATCCCACGAGCGAGTCACGAAATGAACCACCGTGATGCACAAGTAGGACTCAATCAACCGGCTGGGTAGCGAAACAACTTTTTTCAAGTGATTCCAACATTGCTTATAAAACAACAATAAAAACAGCACCAATCTTATTAAACTTGAATAACCATGAAATTTCATTTGTCATAATGTTAGGTTCTTCAGTTGTCCAGTTAAATGTAGTTCTGCAGTGTTTGACATTTTTGTAAATGTATTAAAAAATTGTTTAATATGATTATTTGGGGTGATGAAAAGTAACATTGTTGCTGTTTGTAATGTCAAACTATGCATTATGATTGGTTTAATGTTTTTTATAAGCAGAACATCGATTTATAGAATGGTCCATTCAGTACATGGGGTGGTCCATTTATTACGACCACGACGTACTGAATGGACCACCTAAGTTTCAGAGGTGGGTTCACAAAAATGTTGTTTTCAGTAATAATCTGATATTAAAAATTTATTAAAATTTATCTATATCAGCCTTACATTTATCATTAAAATATTTACAAAATCTATGTAAACAAGGAAAAAAAAACTTAGTTTTTCAACACAAACTTTGATTTCAAATACACTCGATTTAGAAATACGAAAGATATTCAAATTGATTTTTTTAAATTGAATCATGTATTGTCATCCAATATAAAGCTATGCTGAAAACCGCACTAGACCACGTGTGTGGATCAATAAATTCAAAATGGCGCTTGCGGTTGCAGTTAGAAAGTGTTGCGGTTTACAGAATTCACAGTAAAATCCGCACATTTTAAAATCTCTTATGTTAACTTCACCGCTGGTCCTGCTTGCTTACATACTTATAAGCAAGTATACTTGCTTGATTGTTTACTTGCCTGCTTGAATATTTGCAAACCTTGAAAGTGAAAATTAACTAACTTCCCATTATCTAATTGAGCTGAAATTTGAAATATAGGCTTGCTCCTTATGACAATGCATTCTGTTAAAGTTTGAACATGTTTTGGAAAAACAAATTAATTAAGAATAATTATTATTTATGTTTTAAAACAAAACAAATCAAACATGATTAAATAAATGTTTACATATGTAAATTCCAAAAAATGTTGTTTAAAATTTTTTTGCAATAAATCAAATGCCGGCAAATTCAAAAATATAAAAGTTTTTTACGACTTACTTGTTAAAACTTGTTTTAATGGCTAAAACTGATCAATTTTAATTATTGACAATATTTTACATAAAAAATATTTAAAAAAAACTTTTTAAAAAACCACGTTTTGTGAACTAAAAAGATGAATTTCTTTCCTTAATTCAAATACTCCACTCAGAACTTTTTCACAACTTAGCCATCTTACTCATGTGTAATATGGTAAATTTTGCAATTCTGTGTCTGTATTTTTCAAAATGTCTCTGAACTGTTTATGGTTGAGCCCATGTGACCTTATTAAATACACCATCTTCACCACATGATTCAGTACACTGCTAATGTCCACACATTTAGCACATAAATTTGCTGGTGAATAATACAGTGCAGGAATATTGGTTGTAGAATGTGTTTCTCATTACACGTCTGCTTCACCTGTCACTCATTTTCTTTACTCCATCAACAGTCAAGCAACTAAAGTTTGTCCAGTCCAAGAAAAATTAATACAAATTATATTTTTTTTAAATATAAAAGGTCTCCAGGGGCGGCATGTGAGGGCCTCGCGAGCCGCATCTGGCCTATGGGCCGCAGTTTGGAGACCCCTTGTGTTATTGTTGTCTTACACGAGACCTAAGTTAGCAGCGCAGCTGGATTCCCCAGTCTTAGACAAAAAATTTCAAGCATTAGGGTTGTGCTATAGTTAGAAAAATATTTAAAAAATCAATGATAGAAAAATAAAGGTAATATTGCAAGGATAAAAACGTTATGGAAGAAAAAACCGTCACGATTTTAGGTCATCCTTTTAAAAATATAAATTTTTTATTTTTGTTTGGGCCCTGTAGCTTCTAATTTTCTCCTGTAATGGGTTTTTCACTTAGTGAGTTAGAAAGATAAATAAAAATAAAATTGCTAAACTCAAAAATTTATTTTTTGAAAATGTTCCAGAACATTGTATCTTTATCTAAATGCCTGGAGAAGACTTTAGGTTCTAGTTTTCACAATTCTGACCCATTTTAAAATTTAAAAACGTTTTCGGTAGAATTTTTAAATTGAAATTTTTTTGTTAAAAACTAAATAGCTTTATTATATCTAAGGCAACATTTATAAAATGTTTAAAAAGTCAAATTTTTAGCACGCACAAAACAGCTTTTTTGATGTTAATAATAATAGCAATCATGATCATCATTATCTTCATCCTCTTTCTCATCATCATCATCATCATCATCATCGTCGTCGTCTTCGTCGTCATCATCATCATCATCATCATCATCATCATCATCATCATCATCATCATCATCATCATCATCATCATCATCATCATCATCATCATCATCATCATCATCATCATCATCATCATCATCATCATCATCATCATCATCATCATCATCATCATCATCATCATCATCATCATCATCATCATCATCATCATCATCATCATCATCATCATCATCATCATCATCATCATCATCATCATCATCATCATCATCATCATCATCATCATCATCATCATCATCATCATCATCATCATCATCATCATCATCATCATCATCATCATCATCATCATCATCATCATCATCATCATCATCATCATCATCATCATCATCATCATCATCATCATCATCATCATCATCATCATCATCATCATCATCATCATCATCATCATCATCATCATCATCATCATCATCATCATCATCATCATCATCATCATCATCATCATCACTTCATAATTACGGAAGCCCTTAATAGAGGCAAAAAAAGTTCGCTCTTTTAAAACGTTAATTCCCACACCAAAGAAGGCTGTATGAAAACTTATAAACATGTTGTCCTCGATCTTAAAATGAAAACTAATAAAAGAATTTGTTTTTAAATACAATAAAATAAAATAAATAATAATTTTATTAACTCAGTACGAGCCGCAACTTAGTTAACTCAGTACAAGATGCAACTTAGTTAACTCAGTACAAGCCGCAACCACGTAGGTTGTTGGCGATGATGACATCGGTGACGGCATCGAAAACGAATTGAATGTTGCCCGTGTCCGTTGCGCATGTCTGGTGGCAGTAGACTTCCTTCGTCGTACTTTTGTTCTTTGCTTCGAATTGCGCTTGGATAAATGCTGATGCTTCTTCGTATGTCTGCTTGCCTGGAATAAAATAAACAAAAGTTCTGCATGAGCTGGGACTCTTCCTGACTTTTAAGTGGGCCCCATGACGTAGGTTTGAGCTTTAGAAGATAGAAGTGGGACCCCAAAACGCCTCCAAAAGTGTAAAGTAGAACCTTTTGAGGTTTGACTGAGCCGTGTGCTCCATTGTCGGTAAAGTGAACCGGTTCCCTAGTGCTTTGAAAAAACAAAAATTTTGAGACTACTTCCCCCGGTCGCATATTTCTAAAGGTAGTATGCAGTAATTCAGATGTTGACTAGCAGCCTAAAAGGGTCGTGGCTTAAGGCTAGAGGTAAATCGCACTCTAATTTTACATTTTTAATGTTATGTTGCTGATATTCATAAATATATTAATATAAGTGTCGCAAATAGAATGAATGGTTAATTTAGTTAGTTCAAAGTTAGTTTGAGTAAATTAGAATAAAACTTACTAATAATTCGTAAAATGCCTTGACTTCACATTCATGTTATTATTATTACTAATAATATTATTAGCCACTAGTAAAAATGTTTTTTAAAGCCCTTTTCATTCATTTGAAATGACGAGAATTGTAATTGAAAAATTTATTTTTTAAAAAATAGATAAATAATAAAACAATCAGGGTTAACTGGCCAGTTTCAGCTATATAGGTAAAGCCATCTTCAAAACCCTATGTTAAAACAATAAATTAAATATTATAAAAGTTGAAATAGTTGAGTTAAAAAACGGAAATAATTATAAGTTTTGTTTAGACAGAGCCATTGAATATGAGTTAAGCTGAATCGACTTTCACTTAACAAATTAATACGGCTATTGACGGATGAAACACATTGAAATTTAAGTTGAAACCACATAAGAAAAAAGCGACCATATGAAATAAACTACATATATGTATTTTATATATGTTATATATAACATATATAAACTACATATATGTATTTTATATATGTTATATATATAACATATATAAAACCAGATTGTCTCTCTGTTCTATAGCTTTTTTTAGTGCCACATTGAGAATAGCAATCATAGATATCTAAAGCAGAGTATTAAGCCACGCCCCTCTTGGGCTGCTAGTCGAGATCTGCATACAACCATTTAGAAATATGCCCCCCGGTCATCAGTTATTTTTTATGTATAGATTTATCCGTGGTACGTTGCTACCCACGTTTCTAAATTACATTGTGTGATCATCTGACGTTCACCAATACTGTCTTCGTCAGAGAAACTAGTTTAGCTCCGAACAGGACCGAACTACCAAGAAGTTACTCTCAATCAAATGTCTTAGATCTTTATTATATTCTAGAATACCACTTCACATCAGATCCTTACCGTCTTTATCTGTGCTCAAAATATCGTATAGATCTCATTTATTGCAAAATTACACGTAAGTAGTCTCTTTTAACAGGATGAAAATCCTTTGGGTTTAACCTTTGAAAAATTTTGTAGTCTCTTTTAACAGGATGAAAATCTTTTGAGTTTAACCTTTGAAAAACTCTGGAATGCTTTTTGGCAATTATTAGTGGTTTGAAAAATGTATACATGTATATCATTTGATTTTAAATTTTTCTGTATATTTTGTGTCAACCTATGATTTTCTTTGTTGAATAAAATATTACTATAAAAAAAGGAAAAATTAAAAAATTAAATTTTTTAAAAATTGTTGGGCCCTTAAAACAAGTTTGCCTTCCCAAGATTTTGCTGAAATGACGTCCCTGTGCATGAACAAAACATCATCAAACGCTCTGTAAGCATTTTCCCACACGCACACAAATCCGCGTTTGTTGATGTGTGCGCTTACACATGGTTGTGATACGTCATTTTGAGCGATGTACGTGTTTACTTACGTAAAACATAGCCACGTACACAATTGAAAACGTTGAAGATATTTTGAAAAGCACATCATACAAAACTTGGTTGCGTTGAACTTTTGCAAAACTCAAATAAAACTATTTGAAACATAAATTTCCGATTACTCGGGCCATACGGTGGCAAGCACAATCACACTGCACGAATCAACTCATGAACAGCTTATTCGTGCTTGAAGTACATATGCATTCATGCACCACGTTATCATGAACCACATGTGCACGTGCAATCATGCAATTCAATTGCATGCATGCATCACCTACTCACGCATGCATGCACCACATTTTCAAGCACCACATACAACTTACAAATGTGTAATATTCAGCATAAACAAGTAATGGAAAAGACGAGTTTTTCAACACAAACTTTTATTTCAAATACACTCGATTTAGAAATACGAAAGTATTGTCATCCAATATAAAGCTATGCTAAAAGTTTCAGCTTTCTAAGCTAGTCAAAAAGCTGGTTAAATTTTATTTGCAAGATTTGCGTACAGAGAAAGACACACACACACAGAGATTGTAACCTAAATAAAAGCTTGTAAAAACAATTAAATTTTTTGTTGACAATAAATTTTTAATGAAAATTGTGAACAAAACATCTACCTGTATAACTGGATAAACATAAACAAAACATCTACCTGTATAACTGGAGAAACATAAGCCAAACATCTACCTGTATAACTGGAGAAACAGGTGTTAAGAGGAGATTTTTTTATTTTCTCTTTGAAGAGATCTTTCTTGTTGAGGAAGAGAATGATTGATGTGTCTGTAAACCACTTGTTGTTACAAATTGAGTCAAACAACTTCAGACTTTCGTGCATTCGATTCTAGAAATAGTAAAATTGAAATGCAAAATGACTTTTGATTGTTTATATTTTGATTGTTTAATTTATATTTATCTAAAAATTTAAGTTGATCGAAAACTTTTTTGCATTTCAGGATTATGTGGCAGAGAAACGTGGCAGAGAACTACGAACATTATTAATAATTATTATTGCTTTAATACCGACAAATATTGAAACAAAAATGTGAAAACAAGCTTTTTTCTAAAATAAATCTTCATCTGTCAACAAAACTTCTATCTCTCTGTTTAAGAAGATTTAAATTGTTTCTTTTGACAAACGTAGAATTTTTTCTTGTTTTGTAATCTTTGCATCACTTTTAATAGAATTGATTGTTTTATTTTTGTAGTTTATTAAGATAAGCCCCAAACTGGAGGAAAATCTCTTTACAGTCGTCTAATCGGACACTGACTGTCTTGTTGTCATTTTCGCTAGTTTAGTTTTTTTATGCATGTGAGATGTAAATAAAAAAAAACTAAAAAATTGATTGACGTATTTCCGTTCATGCTATAAAACAGAGGAAAAACTGGAAAAATTTATAGATATATAAAGGTGTGTTTTTGTTAGCTTAATTACTATTTTTATAATTACATAAGCATTTAATTAGACTCGTTTCAATTACAACTATTAAAACTTAATTACGATTATTGAAACTTACATAGTCTGGTTAAGTGATTATAATCGTCCAATAAATTTTAAAACTATTCTAAAGAGCCCTTATACTACGAGTGGAAATATCGTAACAATATAAAAAGCAATGTGTGTGTGTGTTTGCATATTATACATGTGAACCGATGAAGCAATTTAAACGTAATTTTTGCATCGAAGTAGTCTTCAGTATCAAAAATCCTGTTTTAAAAAGCTATAAACTATTATAAAAAATGAAATTAGTCTTTATTGGAGAAAAGGTTTCAATTCATTTAAAAAAAATCTGTTTTTTAATTTTAAGTTTTATCGTTAAACAAAACGAGAAAACATCTAAAAACACTCGGCAACATCGTTTAATAAGGTGCTGTCATCGATTTTTATATGCTCTTATCAATTTGCACTCAGAGGGATGTGGGGAGTGGAGCACCCCACCGACCCCACCCCCCCAATTTTTAACACGCGGTCGGTGAAAAATTTATTGCCGGTACAAAAGATTATTTGCTTGAAAACTCAAAAACTGAAAATGTGAAAACTTTAAAATTCAGTATTTAGATTTTTACTAACAAATAATAAAATGCGTGTTTTAATATTTTTCGAAAAATTAATTTCCGAGCTTTGAAAATTTGTGTCCGTTAAAACTGGCTGTGTCCAGTTCAGGACGGGCCGGGCCTCGACTTTTGTGGCTATGAAATGTGCCGGACCAGGTCTAAAAATCGTACAGGGCTCTATAAAGCATGGTTCAAATTTTCTAATTTCAAGCGAACGAAGCAAGTCATGAGATGTCTTTCAGGTATGTTTTTCTTTCATTAAGTTCCCATAGATCTCGAGTGGCAAACCAGAAACAAACAGACATACAGACAGATAGACAAACAGACAACAAAATAAACAAACAAACAAACAAACTGTTGTTTCATCTTCGTGAAGAACTTGATCGTATTCACTCATGGCAACGCAAAAGATGATTGCTGTGACATCTTCGAAGCAATGAATCCATTTCTTTCTTTCACTTCTCTGTCCGCCTACGTCGAAAAGTCTGCAAGAATTTATCAGAATATGTGTAAATTCTATCCATAAAATGTTTATAGCAATTAAAACTTGTAAACTAAAACAAGAATATGATTATAAATAACAAAAAAATTAGGGGAGAGTGGTACCAAATGGTCACACAATTTTACACTTTTATTAAAATCAATCATACAAAAAAACTATAAGTGATAGAAATAAAATTTTTTCACATAATGAAAGCAAAAACATTCCACTACTGAAAACCGCTCATTAAAAATTTTCATATTATAACAATTTTATAAAAAACGATAAATAACGCAACCTCTTCCAAAATTTCTGGCTGGCCATTCAGTACAACCTGGTAGTATTGAATGGACACCCCCAAGTACTCAATGGTCACTCATGCAATTTTTATTATAGAAGACAGAATTCTCAACAAATGGTAAGGCAAAATATTTTATTTCACAGAAAAATCTTTATTATTGTTAATTAAAAAAAAAAAAAATTTTTTGTCATTTTATTAAAAAGTTGTAGCCTATAAACCAAGACTATATGCTGAAAAGTCAAAAGAAAATTTTATATGTCCATTTCTGCGTTTCGATTTTTGAAGGATTGGATCTCCTATTTTTACAACAATCTGATCCATATCAGCCTCACAAATCCCTTTATCTTTAGATAAAAATTTGGCCTCTTCGGTGTCTTTATCTTTGTATACAAATTTCAGAAAATCAGCCGAAACTTTATCCTCTTTTACTTCAACAATTTTGCCTACATAATAGGTTTTTGAGTCAAAAAAATATTCAAAAAGACACCAATCCCCTATTTCTATCTTGGCGCTGTCAATGTTAAAATGAGGATCTTTACTGGTGAGCATATTTTTGAATGTTGATTTCCCGTCAGGCTCGATGTCTGGGAAGCTTTAAGAAATATCCCTTCTTGCTGCAAGTTTTGATGTTTTTAACTTGCATCTCCTCAAATCTCTTTCTGTCCTTTCTTTCTGCAAAACATTCTTTACAGGAGTATCTGTCAATATGGTAGAAGACAGTTTCTTCCGACCCCCGCCTCGTTTGCGAGCTGCAGCTTTCGGAAAAGGGCGGATCATCTGAAGCGTTGCCGATAACTCTGATCCACTGGGTTCGACAACGACCATAGAGCTGTTGGGAGTTTGAACTTCTTCTTTAGTCACTATTCCATAAACAAGCTGTTGTGGTGTAAACAAGATGTCTGTAGCAAGAGGATCTGGATTTGGAAGCAGATCATCTGTATTTTGAAGCTGTAGATAGTCTGTTTCTCATTCTGAAACATAACCATAACAACATTAAGTAGTGATTAATATGTATATGTCTTTAATATATTAAACAATTTCATTATATTACATTAACATTTTGATCAATAATGAACCTAAACACATTTATGAACATTTAAACATTCAGCAATACTGAATAACTATGGTCATTAAGTACGACCTTACAGTGGTCATTTAGTACGAACCGAGATGTACGAGCATTTTAGTCTGCAACGAGCAAAATAATAATTTTTGACATCCAAACTTTAGATTAAAATATTAATCAAACATCTCTTTATTTACTAAAAAAATCTTACAAAATATAAACTTAAATATTTGATAAGAATAGAATAGTTCTGACCTGACTCGTTTTCACTTTTTCGTGCGAAAAAACAAAAAGCTCTATAAATGCTGAACGAAATACACGAGACACAAAAGGACAACACGGAACAAAGAGTTTATATATATACGCATTTTAAACCAGAGATGGGCGTAAAAAATAATTTAACAAATGAGAAAATCTCAGTGTCCGTTCTGTACAGTGTCTATTCAGTCCGGTTCTCCCCTATATAACTTTCGCGCCAGTTTTAAAAGGGCAAGCAAACCGTAACAAGTGAATCAAAAAACAAACTTTTTTAAAAACACACATTTATATAATCGATTGTGTAGGCCACATTCTGTTACATAAACAACGAGCATATTAGCATAGACAATAAATAGTTCGACGAAAATATCACAAATTATTATTCAATTAAATTTTGTCAAATCAATCCGAAAATTTGATAGAATGCATTGTTAATCAGTTCGGAGGTATGTTTAAATTTTTAAGTCTCTAGCTCATCGGGAAGTTAGTTTAAAATCGATTGCAAAACTTGACGACAAACAGACAGACAGACAGACAGACAGACATACAGAAGGACAGACAGACAGAGAAGTCAAGTTAAGTAAAAGTGTGTAAAAAACGAGTTTTTCCACAAATCCTTTATTTTTTATGATTCAGCGGTTTTTTATTTAATTTAAATTTTCTCTTAAAACGACAATTTTTTTCCTTAATAATTGTAATTATTACCTTATTAATAATTGAAAAGTGTTTTTTTTTTAACTTAGATAAACGAATTTAATTTTTTACCAAATTTTCAAATTTTAATAAAATGCATTTTCATAAGTAACAAGTCTATATTTGAAATTTCAGTTCGGTAGGGTGGCGGAAAGTTATTTAAACTTCACCCCCAAGATTTGCAAGATATTACTCTAGCAAACAAGCAAGATCGGCGGTGAAATCAGTGGCGGATTTAAGGGGGCATCCTCTGTTCTCAGAATTGTGAGACAGCTTCTGGAAATTAATATAAGAGATTTAATAACTCGAAATCCTTGACAGGTTTCCAGTTTCTCGACTGACAAGCGGAAACCTCACCACTACGCCATTAACTCTGTCATAATTTACAACTATAAAATTATCAAACTTAATCATGTACTAAGAATAAATTTGTATTTCCTAACTTAAAATTGAGATTCTTAAAATGAAAATGAACTTCAACAATTCCCGTTGTTTTCACTCTCGTCCTCAGAATGTCTTGAGCTGTCGGCATGTAATCTCGCTCTCCCAACCTTTCTAGGTCATCTAAAAAACTTGGAAGTGGGAATAAAACAAAAATGATATTTACAATGTTATTTAATAGTTAAGATAAGTTTATATTTTTATGAATTTTGGAGCTATTTTGTATTGTTTTGTTTATTTATATTGACAACCCAACTTAATTAAAAAATGTTTTTGAGATATTTGATCAATTATGAATCGAAAAAAGTGATTAACTATTTAGCGGAGTCGTTCAGCTGGAATTCGTTTGATCTGGAGAAACATTCCTGGACTCCAGCATCCACCCAAAGTTTCGTCATTGCAGTGAGAAGCTCTTCTGAGAATGGATCAGTGTCCTCCATCCGTGAAATAACATCAAGTACCATTTTAGCATCTGCCTGTTATTTAATTTCGTAAAGTTTTATTTTTATTACAACAATTTGCCACATTTGAGTTTGTAGTGGTGTGGATGTGACATCTGTGTGTGTGTGTTTCATGTAATTTTGTTTGTTTTGTATGTTGTTAAGCTTAATACGCAGACATGCGTGTGAGAAATACATACAGACATACATTAACAAGTAACAGATAGACAGACAAACATTTTAAAAGTTTTTTTAAATGTTTTTAATTACAATTCAATAATGACATAGCACACACACATACACACAGAGTACTGCACGGGCCAGGCCAGATATTGATATTAGTGTGAGTTTCCAATTTTAAATGGGCCGGACCGGACTTGAAGTCAAGAACTGGACTGGGACTGAAAACTTGACATATAAAACGGACCGGGCCAGACCAAATTGCCAACAGGTCGGTGAACGAAAAACTGACCGTGCAGTACTATTATAGTAGACATCACCTCTCTATCACGTGACCCATATTCAATGTGAAGGGTGACCATCGCCCTAATGATGGCTGCGAGTGATTGGATCGTGTTGCTGTAAACAACTGGCTTGAATTGTCTGTTATCCTCTGATGTGAATCCACCTTCGTGAATTATTCTGAAGTGAAGCAGTCATCATCATAATCATCATCATCATCATCAGCAGCAGCAGAAGCAGCACCGCCAACACCAACAAGCATCACTGCCAGAAACATCTTCGATCAACAACTCAGACAATGATTTAAGCAATGATGACGCAATGACAGATTATAAACAAACACTAGCCTCATTTGTTTGACAATAGTACTTTTGCCTGACTCTCCAGCTCCTGAAATGTAGCAAATTCACTTTAACTGTTATTCAATTTGAAAAAATCGCCCTAGACTCCAAAATTCCAAAAATTTTCCGAAAAAAACTTTAATTTAGATAATACATACATACATATATATATATATATATATATATATATATATATATATATATATATATATATATATATATATATATATATATATATATATATATATATATATATATATATATATATATATATATGTATATATATATATATTTATATATATATATATATATATATATATATATATATATATATGTATTTGATATATATATATATATATCAAATAATTAGGAACAAGCTGTTCTTTCAGACACGCTTTATTAAAGACTATGGCCCATTTCTTATTACAAACTTTTTCTATCAACCGTGAAACTTATCGAAAATCGGAAATACCAAGACACTTTTGAACGAACTGGTATATATTTTTATTAATGTTTTGGTCATGAGCTGACCTGCATGTTTCGGCTTTATTAGCCATCATCAGAACTCATAAAAATAATTTAAAATTACAGCTACAACGAAAATTTATAAAGTGGTGTGGCGAGACATATCAGATATGTTTACACATCAATCGAATCAAAGTACAAAGAAGAGTAAAAGCAAAATATGAAAACCGCAAAAAACAACCAATTTTTTTTTTTTGTTTCAGAGTAAATAAATAAACAAAAAATAAGAAAAAATAAGAAAAAATAAAAAATTACATGTGTTAAAATATACAACCAAATTAAGTAGTAAAATATAACTATTAAAAGAGAATTACTAATAAAAGCAAAGAGGTAAAATAATAAAATAAGAACTCCGCCTTGCATTTGCAAGCCAGTCCCAAGCCTGGAGAAAGGAGGAGGGAAAAGTTAAAAAGAACAAATTATGATCCACGACAGGAAGTACTTAGGTGCTTCCTACATACAGCCATTTCAGTCTTAAAACACCTGGTGTAAAGGACTATAAACTATTATAAAAAAAAAAAAAAAAAAAAAAAAAAAAAAAAAATAATAAAATAAGAATTTAAAGCTACAATTCAAAGATAATAGGGTATCGATAAAATTGAGAGTTTAATTAAAAGGTTGAAAATGATCAACGTCTACGTATAGTAATATTGCAGTTATCGATCAAATGCGGACACATCGCACCAGTCCCATCACCATCACGCAGGTCAGCAGTCTCGAGGCCCCGAAGAGGTTGGCACACGGCTGACAAACCGGTGGAGCACTGTTCAATATATATATATATATATATATATATATATATATATATATATATATATATATATATATATATATATATATATATATATATATATATATATATATATATATATATATACGTTATGCAAAATTACAAACATAAACGCATACATACATACATACATACATACATACATACATACATACATACATACATACATACATACATACATACATACATACATACATACATACATACATACATACATCAAACATCGGAAATTATCTATGTTGATTTGTTTTATGGGCAAAAAAACTTAGGATGGAGAAAAAGAAAGAAAGTGAGCGAGAAAGCGAGTGGGAGCGGAAGAGATAGCGGGGAAGGAAATGGGAGCGAGAGAGGGAGAGGATGAAGAGAGAGAGAAAGAGAGAGAGAGAGAACGATAGAAAAACCTCTAAAAACCCCGGGCAACACCGGGTAACCCCGCTAGTAAATAATAAAAAACATGAAGTAAAAAAAAAATATCACAGATTTTATGACTCATCGTGATTTGTCAGTCTGGTTTCTAGGGATGTGAAATCTGATGTGCGTTCTTATCGACTCGCCTATCGTGAACTTTGTGCAATCGCAAAAAATTCCTTAATTACTTTGTAATGATTAATGATCACTATTATTATTTTTATTATATTTAAAATTATTCATGAATTATTTTGTGAAAAAAACGTTGAAAGAAAGTTTAAGTGAGGTATCGATGAGAAACTTAAAACACTTTAATGATTGCAGTTATTTATTTATTTATTGAGTGGTATTTAGGTAAACGTCAATTGTATGGGTATTTATTTATTTATTTATATACCGGTACTTGCATAATTATTAATTGCACGGGTACTTATATAATTGCTGATTGTATGTGTATTTATTTATTTATTTATGCATGGATACTTATATAACTATTGATTGTAAAGGTATTTATTTCTTTATATATGTTTGGGTACTTATATAATATGTGAACGGATTGTTATTTATATAATAAACAATTACATGGGTAACTCTGACTTGCTGAATTCGAGCCAATATCAAGACTGCAAAAAGGAAAAAAAGATGCGATGATATTAAATTATTTTCTTGGTATTTCCTACTTGCTTCCAGTTACTGCTGTTTCAATCTTATAACAACTGGTGTAAGACATCATCATTATCATTCTCAGCTCATCATAAAAATAGCACATATTAAATTATAAGTAGTATGAACTATTTAAAAAATTGCACACGTATTAATCATTAATCAACAAAATAATTTCATATGTATGTATGTATGTAGGTATGTATGTATATATGTATGTTAGCAATTTCGCATAACGCGGCGGCGCGGTGGTCAGCAGTCAACAATTGGTAAAATTAGTGCGCGCAGGCGTGTAATCAAAGTTATTACGCAATTGTACACTATCCGTCCTAAGGATCCAAAAGGTTTTTCCTAAGCGTTTCCAAACCCAACTCACCACTTACTCAACCCGACCCATTTGAAAAGTTGAATTTTTTAACTCAACATGCAGTTAAAATATTTTTACAAACTTTTATTTAGGTTACAATCTCTGTTTGTTTGTGTGCGTGTTTTTCTCTGGACGCAAATCTTGCAAGTAAAATTTAACCAGCTTTTTGATTAGCTAGGAAGCTGAAACTTTCAGCATAGTTTTATATTGGATGACAATACATGATTCAATTAAAAAAAGTTTATTTTGAACAACTAGTTTTTTCCTTTATTTGTTTTAAATAAATTTTTTTTAACCTAACCTTATCCAACAAACGCATGTGTCAGCAAAATTGGACCAAACCCAACCCGACCCAACCCATGTAATAGTAAAAGATGATAACCGGATAGTGCAAATAATAACTTATATAAGTTATTATTTGCACTCTCCGGGTCTTTTGGTCATAGAACGCCAACCGGTTGACTGATTTTTGGCAAAGTAGACACAAACAAACCCTTGACCCTATTCCTCAAGTGTACCAAATTTTTTATAAAAATTCTAGTGTTTAAATTTGATGCCGATGTATTAGATATATTTTTGTTTATCCTTTCGTGGAGGAAATAAGTAGAGTTGTTAACGATACTCAAAAAAATATTGCGATAGCAATTGCGATTTTTTAACAATAAAAGTATTGCGATAGTGATAGCAATACTATTTTTGAAAAACTATTGCAATATTGTTTGCGATATTTTACGCAATACTTTGTTTTATTCAATGTTTGATATTAATGAACATTTAACAAGTGAAGCAAAAAACAAAGTTTATAACAACACACATTTATATTTTTACACTATTCAAGTGATCATTTGACATCCTCTGGACGTTGATGTTGTCCCATCGATCCGAAAATTATATATGTTACATAAACAACGAGCATATTAGCATAGACAATAAAAAGTTCGACGAATATATAACAAATAATTACTTAATTAAGTTTTGTCCAATCGATCCAAAAATTTGATAGAAGTATATTTAAATTTTTATGTCTCTAGCTCATCGGGAAGTTAGTTTAAAATCGATTGCAAAATTTGACGACAAACAGACAGACAGAGAAGTCAAGTTAATTAAAAGTGTGTAAAAATAGAATAAATCAAAACTTTTTTTTTAATTAAAAAATGATTGTCATAATGATAAAAGTATTTGTCCAAAGATCATTTAATTTTGTAGATGAATAAATTAAATAAAATGAAATTGGCAACATATATATGAACAAAATTAAAACGTTCTAGAATAAAATTATGCAAGAGGTTATCCGAATGCATCAAACCTATTGCTGGATTTATTGTTCAAAAGAAAACATCACTAGGTGTTGAAGCTGTCTTATGAAGGTATGGGATGAAATTTAGTGATTTTAATTTTCTTGAACGAGGTTCGACCCAAACATTGAACATTTTTTTGATAATGCTGAGAAGGTAGAGCATCCACATTGTTTAATTACCAATTTAATAATGGTAGAGAAGAAAAACGTTTTTTATTTAATATCTGACACCCGCAGGAATTTTTGCAGGGGGGGCCAAGCTTCTTATTTTTCTCTCTTCACCTCTTCTGTCATATTTTCTTTCATGTTGTCTTTTTTTTCTTCCCAAAATTGTGTGGGGTCTTCGGGCTCAATTGAGCCCCAAGAAAATATTTGAATTTTTTTGTTTAAAATTGGGTATTGGGTATATAGAGAAGAATTTTCAGTTAACTATATTTTATTTTACATCATAATAAAAATTTCAAAATGTTTTAAAAACGCGTCGAAAATTACAAAACTGCTTTAGTTGGAAAGGTTTATATCTCCAAAACATCCAAATTGTCACTGTTGGATAGAAATTTGTGTACCTTTAAGGCTTTGCAGAAAAAGTTAGAAAAAAATTATGAAAATGGAATACAATCAAACAATTCGTCATTCGTCAGTAAAAAACCACACTAATGTTTTTTGGAGTCCTATTTACACAACAGCCCCAGTTCTGACAACAACTATGCGTGAGCTTTTAAACTAATACAAACTGAAATGAATATTATGCTTAGAATAAACCATTTAACCAGTGGTGGATCAGTATTCTGGATAATTTTCAAAACCATTTTCGACAAAATGTTCGTAACGATTCTTGCAGGCTGGCTAACAAGATTACTATAAAGACCATTAGCGTGCCCAAGAGGTGTGGTTATAAATTTATAAATTTGCTAAAATTATTTTAACAATTTCTGTACTACATGAAAATATATTAATCAACAGGTTTTAGTGATGAGAAAAACACACGATCGCCGGTCAAAATAGTTCATATTTAGTCCGAGTTAGATATTTCCATGGAAATGCTAGAATGAATTATGCACGCATCATAGTGTTGAGAGAAACGTGGATGGAGTAAAAAGTAGAACATCGGGGATTCATATACAATGAAAAACGTTGGGTGCTTATAAAACATCAACATTTCTGCGAAACATTTGAAAAAAAATAATGCGCCCAACGTTTTTCATTGTGAATTAAAAACTGTTTTAAAGTATGTTACCATAATGTGACCAAGTTATTCAAAAATTCAGCCAGGCTTATAGGCATATTATTTTATACTTTTTGGGCGCGAGAAAAATGTGGTTCTTAAAAAAAAGTATTTGTTATGATGTATATATATATATAATATATATATATATATATATATATATATATATATATATATATATATATATATATATATATATATATATATATATATACTAGCAGTGCCCGTAGCGGCTTCGCTCGCATGAAATTAGAGAATTTGAACCGTGCATCCATAGGTGTCGGCTCGGCCCGTCGACAACTTGGCCCAGCCCGTTTCAAAACCAAAATTCCTGGCCCGGCACGGCTCCTTTTTACAGGCCTAGAAATTCTAACTTCTTGATGAAAAACTTCGACCCGTCCCACCTTGACTTCAGGTTTGGCCCGGCTCGTCTGAAGACCCTAAAATTACTAAAATGTCTATATGCTTAGTGAGAAACCTCGGCCCGTACCACCTTGATTTAAGGTTTAGCCTGGCCCGTAGGAAGACCCTAAAATAACGGCAAGGCCCGACCGGGATAAACTGGACTCAGCTACTTTTAACCGGCACAAAACCTCAAAATACTATGTTTTACATCTGTAATGCTTGCAGTTGTTAAGTAGCAGTTATTTTAAAATCAAATAACATTTATTTTGACCCCACATTTGAAGTCATGGAAACCAAAGATTTAAAAAACGGTGAAACACTTATATCGTTGTTTTTTGAGGCGCTGTTGCGGAGCGGTAGAGCGTTCGCCTGTCGATCGTTAGGTCGGCAGTTCAAACCTCGCCGGCGTCACCAGCGCAACTCCCTTAAGCAAGGAGTTCACTCGCATTTGCTAAAGGGGTAGGCGCCTATTAATGGCTGCCTTTGCAAGTACCCACCCTCTCTCGCCTTGAGCAAGACTTGTCTTGATAAGGCGTATGCTAAATCTCAATAAAAAAAAAACTAAATACTAATTTTTACATCTGTAGCATTCACAGTTTTTGAGTAGCAGCTACTTTAAAAACCAAGGAATCCTATTGTCCACACCACATTTAAAGTCCTGGAAACCGAATTTGTAAAAAATGGTGAAACACGTATATTTTTATTTTTAGAATAAAAACTAAATACTAATTTTTACATCTGTGGTATTTACAGTTTTTGAGTAGCAGTTATTTTAAAAAACAAATAACCCTATTTTCCACCCCACATATGAAGTCCTGGAAACCAAATTTTCAAAAAATGCTGAAACACGTATTTCATTATTTTTGGAGTAGAAACTAAATACTAATTTTTACTCCTGTAGCATTCACAGTTTTTGAGTAGCAGCTACTTTTAAAACCAAATAACCCAATTTTCCAACCCACATTTGAGGTCCGGGAAACCGAATATACCAAAAATGGTAAAACACGTATCTTTTTATTTTTCAAGAAGAATCCATATACCAAATTTCAAAATCTCCTCATTTTTGGTTTTCGAGATATACATTGTTTTAGAAAAAAGTTTGTCAGTCAGTCAGTCAGTCAGTCAGTCAGTCAGTCAGTCAGTCAGTCAGTCAGTCAGTCATTCAGTCATTCAGTCAGTCAGTCAATCAGTCAGTCAGTCAGTCAGTCATTCAGTCCGTCAGTCATTCAGTCAGTCAGTCAGTCAGGACATGTTCTTCTATATATATAAAAGAACATGTCCTGACTGACTGACTGACTGACTGACTGATAATCAACGCCGAGCTCAAACGCCTCATCCTAGGAACGTGAAATTTGGAACTTATATTACTTTTATAGCGTAAACATCCGCTAAGAAAGGATTTTTGAAAATTTTGCTCCTGAGGGGAAAAAACTGGAAAACAAACTTTTTAGCATTTTTTGAAAATTTGGTTTCCAGGACTTCAAATGTGGGGTGGAAAATAGGGCTAATTGTCTTTTATAGTAACTGCTACTCAAAAACAGTAAATACCACAGATGTAAAAATTATTATTTAGTTTCTTTTCTAAAAATAAAGATATACGTGTTTCACCATTTTTTACAAATTTGGTTTCCCGGACCTCAAATGTGGGTTGGAAAATTGGGTTATTTGGTTTTTAAAGTAGCTTCTACTCAAAAACTGTTAATGCTACAAAAGTAAAAATTAGTATTTAGTTTCTACTCTAAAAATAATGATATACGGGTTTCACAATTTTTTGAAATTTTGGTTTCCAGGACTTCAAATGTGGGGTGGAAAATAGGGTTATTTGGTTTTTAAAGTAACTGCTACTCAACAACTGTAATTGCCACAGATGTAAAAATTAATACTTAGTATCTATTCAAAAAAAAAGATATACGTGTTTCATCATTTTTTGGGTTATTTGGTTTTTAAAGTAGCTGCTACTCAAAAACTGTTAATGCTACAGAAGTAAAAATTAGTATTTAGTTTCTACTCCAAAAATAATGAAATACGTGTTTAAGCATTTTTTGAAAATTTGGTTTCCAGGACCTCAAATGTGGGGTGGAAATAAGGGTTATTTGATTTCAAAATAACTGCTACTCAAAAACTGTATGTGCTACAAATGTAAAAATTAGTATTTTGAAGTTTTGTGCCGGTTAAAAGTAGCTAAGTCCAGTTTATCATCGGCCGGGCCAAGCCGTTATTTTAGAGTCTTCACACAGGCCAGGCCAAACCTTAAATCAAAGTGGGACGGGCCGAGGTTTTTCACCAAGTATATAGATATTTTAGTGATTTTAGGGTCTTCAGTTTGGCCGGGCCAAACCTGAGGTCAAGGTGGGACGGGCCGAAGTTTTTCATCAAATATATAGAACTTCTAGGCCTGTAAAAATGGGTCGGGCCTAATTCAGACGGGCTGTGCTGGGCCAGGAGTTTGGGTTTTAAAAACGGGCTGGGCTAATTTGTCGACGGGCCGAGCCGAGACTTAAAAAAATGATCTCTACTATGGATGCACGGTTCAAACTCTCTAATTTCATGCGAGCGAAGCCGCTACGGGCACTGCTAGTTTATATATATAGACTAGCGGGGTTACCCGGCGTTGCCCGGGGTTTTTAGAGGTTTTTCTAATGTTTGTCCCTCTCGCTCCCGTTTCCTTCTCCATTTTCCCGTTTTCGTCGCGTTCCCGGTCGCTTTTCCGCTCTCGGTCGTTTTCCAGCTCCCGGTCGCTTTCCCGCTCAGAAGTTTTGTTATCGATTTTCTCTCTTGCTCGCGTTTCCTTCCAAGCTTGCTCTCCCGATTCCAGTCGCTTTCCGCGTTCCCGGTCGCTTTCCGCGTTCCCGGTCGCTTTCCCGTTCCCGGTCGCTTTCCCGTTCCCGCTCACGCTTGCTCTCCCGTTCCCGGTCATGCTTGCTCTCCCATTCCTGGTCACGGTTGCTCTCCCGTTCCCGTCCCCGTTCACGCTCATTTTCTCTTTTCCATTCTTTCATAACTTCTGTTAGCCTATAAAACGTAAAATAGATTTGCTAAGACTATATATATATATGAATGTTTGTGGGTTAGTTTGTCTATTATAGAAACGGGAAAGCGACCCGGAACGGACAGCGAGTGGGAGCGGGAATGCGACACGGAACGGACAGCGAGCGGGAGCGGGAATGCGACCGGCAGCGGGAAAACGACCGAAAACGGGAAAGCGAACAGGAGTGGGAAAGCAGGTGGGAAAGGAAACGGGAGAGAAAGAGACAAACATTAGAAAAACCTCTAAAAAACCCGGGCAACGCCGGGTATCTCCGCTAGTACATACATAAACACAGACACAGACACACATACATGCACATACACATACATACATACACACATACATACGCACATACATATATATATATAGTTCCCGCTCCGCTCCGCTCATTTTGTGACGGATTTCAAAAATTTTTTCTCTATATTTGATTCCCCTTGACTCTCAAGATTGTGTGAAAATTTCATTACGATCGGATGAATGGTGTAGCAATGCATAAACGCCATTAACATATATACATATATACATACATACATACAAACATTCATTTTTATATATATAGATATACATCATAACAAATACTTTTTTTTTTAAAACATTTTTCTCGCGCCCAAAAAAGTATAAAATAATATATATATATATATATATATATATATATATATATATATATATATATATATATATATATATATATATATATATATATATATATATATATATATATATATATATATATATATATATATAGATATATATATATATGTATAGATGTAGATGTATAGATATATATATAGATATGTAGATGGGCATTTATTGTATGGTATTTATAAATGAACAACCTTTTTATATTTCTGTTTCTAAATAGTTAAATGTGACAACTGTTACATGAAAACTGAGCAAATATCATTTAACATTAAAAGTAGCCAGCTGTACTATTGTTTATCAGAATATTTTTAGAAATATAAGTGTCTGTTTTTCAAAATATACTTCCAATATATTTTTTAAACAAGTATATTTATTTTAAAAAGCACAAATTAGATATCAATTGTTGCTTCTTGAAAAGTTGAAAAATAAATTGCCAACAGCAATTCCACCGTTTTACAACAACTCAAACAATATTTTGTTTTAATCACCCGAAGAATCATTCCCCATTTATTGTGCACTCACTTAATTCAATAACTTCCCAATAATTTAAAAATGAGATAATGTTCACCAACCGAGTAGAAGAAGTTTGATTTCTTTGGCTGCAGCAAGTCCGTCCTCTTTGAGAGCTTTTTCGATGGCTTTGGTTCTTTCAAGAGCCTCTCGATCTTCTGTACTCATTGAACATCCCATCTCCACCAGCTAATTTTAAAAACTTTTTGCGATTCAAACCAGACACAGGTATTTCGACCACCCTGTTTTGTACAATTATTTCCAGAGTGTTACTGGCTTGTCAACGATGACACACTTGCTGATATTATTATCTGTTAAAAATACATTATTTTCACACGAATATTTTTTATATTGTGAGTGCAAGAATTTATCAAATTTTGTACATTATTTGTAAGTTGTGTAATACAGCCACACGAGCAGCACCAAGTACTACTTTTACTTATTCAAGTACAAAATCTTCATTTATATATAAATCACGAATATGACGTATGAGAAGGAAAATAGAAGAAAATGTGATACACGAAGGACCACTCAAACGAGAACAGCTCTTTCTTTCGCAGCTCTACTTTCGTGCTTATCAAGAAAGAGGAAGGAGGAAGGCAGCTATAATCTCAAACGGAAAGGCAATGAAATACCACGAAACTTTTAATCTCTGTTGCGTAAAAGCACACAAAATATCTTTTCTACGCTGGATTGAAGCAGACTATTATGCGGTTTGTTATGCATTTGTTGGATAGGCTGCTAAATATTATGCGTTATGCAGTTTCTATTGTTATGTAGGCTGCTTGTTATGCGACAGGTTATGCAGCTTGTTGGCAGGCACGTGCGCATATATCGGTTTTTTTTAATGTTTAATATGAGATTAAAAAACGTTTTTATTCTTTTATCGAAAATCAATCCAAGCAGATGTTTAGCTCACTCGAATTGAACTTTACACATTAGTGTGTTAAAAATGTTATTAATAAACCATAATTATTTTATTTTAAGTGTTTTTATTTAAATAAAAGTAAATAACTGTACTTAATTTCTACTTTTTCTTCGTGTTTACAAATGATTGCGATCTAGCAAGGTAGCTTTTTTTTATCCGATAGATACACATTGGCATTCTTATCAGCAATTCTTTCAAAACAACATCTGCATGTCTGAGTAATTTGATTTCTTGCACAGAAACAGAAAAAATACTTAAACACAACTTGTTAATTGGAATGCGCGGCCCTGCTTACGAATATTTGCTATTTTCTACGAAGAAATGCTGAATCAGCTTGAAGGCAATCAAGGAGATAATGGAGATATTTCCAATATAACTATTCAATAGAAACATTTATGGGATTAAAAAGCTATGTAATTGAATAAATTCTTAAATACACAAATATTAAACTAACTTTCTTATAAACTGCACTTCCGTTGCTACTGCTATCTGAATTTTTTGGGAGACGTGGTCCAGCACTCGATCGATGTAGCCAATAATATCTAGCATATTGCACAAAAAGATTAACAAGCAACAAACTATTCCCAAAGAGTTTAACCTGAATTGAAATTTGAAACTTTTCAAGTTCAATTCTGACAAATCCGAAAAAATTTACTTTCTTTTTTACTATTTCTTTCCAGCCGGCACTTATTTAACAGCATTTAATAATGATGATGATGATGTTGATGACGATGATGATGGTGGTAGTGGTGGTGATAGTTGTGGTGATGATGATTATAATAATGCTAAAAACAATAATAATAATATAACCTGATCAATAAAAAAACTAACAATATTTAAAAAATAGCCTCAAAACATCCTCCCCCATCAGATGAAAAAGTAGAAAGTGCTCGAACTTCCCACGATGCTCCGTTATTATGTGCGAACATTCATCAAATCCGTGCAGATGTGGCCACGTACGTTTATATTCTTCTCAACGAAACTTACCGGATACATTATAAAACTATTAATAAGAATTATATCATTAATAATAATTATATAAATAATAATTATAAAATAAATAATTATATAATTATATAATTGATAATTTTATAATTAATAATTCTATAATTAATAACAAATATATTATTAACTAACGGGGTACCCGGCATTTCCCGGGATTTTTAGAGGTTTTTCTATCGTTTTCTCTCTCGCTCCCGTTTCCTTCCCCGCTTGCTCTCATGCTCTCCTGCTCCAGGTCGCTTTTCCGTTCTCGCTTGCTTTCCCGTTCACTTTCCCGCTATCGATCGCTTTCCCGTTCCCGCTTGGTTTCCCGTTCCCGGTCGCTTTCCATTTCCCGCTCGCTTTTTTGCTTTCAGTCGTTTTTCCGTTCCCGCTTGCTTTTCTGGTTTCGTTCCTGCTCATTATCTAGCTCCCGTGTCCGATCGCTCTCTCGCTCCCGCTCTGCTCAATTTGTGACCGATTTTAATTTTTTTCACAGAAACCCTCCTCCATTGACTCTTAAGGTTGTGTGAAAATTTCATTACAAGCGGATGAATGGTGTAGCAATGCATAAGTTGCATACACACAGACAGTCATATATATATATATATATATATATATATATATATATATATATATATATATAATCTTTAAACTGTGTTAAAAAAATTTAATCAAGTCAAATGGAAACGCAGGTGCGCGTAAAAGAACACAACACTTTCGCCGGTCACGCAAAATTAAGGAAATATTTGAGTAATAAAAAAGGCGGTGGTTTTTCAGTTTATTGATGTAGCTGAGCGGGGGCGGACAGTGTCAGACAGTCGAGTGGTCAATTGAGTCATGGGTGATCAAAAAGTTAGTCATTATCAGATCTGATTCAAAGGTTGAAAAATACTTTAAATTTTCTTCCTAGTAATACGACATTTTCACTGGTCTATTTATACGGAACCATATTTGATATGTTTTTATTATTATTTTTTAATGTGTTTATGAAGAGGGTCACTCATATCATAGCTCTGACACTGTTCAGTAGTGTTTAGCTCAGTTGCATAAATGTTCCCAGTTGTTTCAAAGCAGAGAGGTGGACAGGGGTCCATTTTGGCTACCAAACCCAACCCACCACTTACTCAACACAAACCGACCCATCTGAAAAGCTGAATTTTCAACCCAACTTACAGTTAAAATGTTTTTTTAATTAAATTAAAAACATTTTTTTTAACCTAACTTAGTCCAACCAACGCATGCGTCAGCATAATTGGAACAAACCCAACCCAACCCAGACTGTACAGAAGGGCCACTGAGATTTTCTCATTTGTTAAATTATTTTTTACGCCCATCTCTTTTTTAAAATGCGTATATATATGAACTCTTTGTTCAGTGTTGTTTTTTTGTCTCTCGTGTATTTCGTTCAGCATTTATAGAGCTTTTTGTTTTTTTGCACGAAAAAGTGAAAACGAGTCAGGTCAGAACTATTCTATTCTTATCAAATACTTAAGTTTATATTTTGTAAGATTTTTTTAGTAAATAAAGAGATGTTTGATTAATATTTTAATCTAAAGTTTGGATGTCAAAAATTATTATTTTGCTCGTAGCAGACTAAAATGCTCGTACATCTCGGTTCGTACTAAATGACCACTGTAAGGTCGTACTGAATGACCATAGTTATTCAGTATTGCTGAATGTTTAAATTTTCATAAATGTGTTTAGGTTCATTATTGATCAAAATGTTAATGTAATATAATGAAATTGTTTAATATATTAAAGACATATACATATTAATCACTAGTTAATGTTATGGTTATGTTTCAGAATGAGAAACAGACTATCTACAGCTGTGAAGGGGGGGATGGTCCCAAAAAAACATGGAAAGAGCAGTAGATGTTTTGAAAGCTTGCTTGCCAGTTAAATCTGCAGCTGAGAAGCACCAAGTGAGTAGAACATCACTGAGGCGTAAACTGGAGCGTGGATGAAGGCTTCTATGCCAGCAAATGTTATTAGTGGTTTTGGGGCTGCTGGTTTATATCCATTTCAACCAGATAAATGGAATGATGAAGATTTTTATTTATCTCAGGTAAATTATTTTTTTTATTTTCTGCATTATTTTTATTTATATTTATATATATATACACGCATATATATGTAAGCAGGTTACAGATCGTCCTATTCCAGATCTTCCGCCTTCATATTCAGAGCTACTTTCACATCCAGATCTTCCCGTTCAAAATCCAGATGTTCCGCTTCAAAATCCCGATGTACCGCTTCAAAGTCCCAATGTACCGCTTCAAAATACAGATGATCTGCTTCCAAATCCTAATTTTCTTGCTACAGACATCTTGTTTACACCACAACAGCCTGTTTATGGAATAGTGACTAAAGAAGAAGTTCAAACTCCCAACAGCTCTATGGTCGTTGTCGAACCCAGTGGATCAGAGTTATCGGCAACGCTTCAGATGATCCGCCCTTTTCCGAAAGCTGCAGCTTGCAAACGAGGTGGGGGTCGGAAGAAACTGTCTTCTACCATATTTACAGATACTCCTGTAAAGAATGTTTTGCAGAAAGAAAGGACAGAAAGAGATTTGAAGAGATGCAAGTTAAAAACATAAAAACTTGCAGCAAGAAGGGATATTTCTAAAAGCTTCCCAGACATCGAGCCTGACGGGAAATCAACATTCAAAAATATGCTCACCAGTAAAGATCCTCATTTTAGCATTGACAGCGCCAAGATAGAAATAGGGGATTGGTGTCTTTTTGAATATGTTTTTGACTCAAAAACCTATTATGTAGGCAAAATTGTTGAAGTAAAAGAGGATAAAGTTTCGGCTGATTTTTTGAAATTTGTATACAAAGATAAAGACACCGAAGAGGCCAAATTTTTATCTAAAGATAAAGGGATTTGTGAGGCTGATATGGATCAGATTGTTGTAAAACTAGGAGATCCAATCCTTCAAAAATCGAAGCGCAGAAATGGACATATAAAATTTTCTTTTGACTTTTCAGCATATAGTCTTGGTTTATAGGCTACAACTTTTTAATAAAATGACAAAAAAAATTATTTTTTAATTAACATTAATAAAGATTTTTCTGTGAAATAAAATATTTTGGCTTACCATTTGTTGAAAATTGTGTCTTCTATAATAAAAATTGCATTAGTGGCCATTGAGTACTTGGGGGTGGCCATTCAATACTACCAGGTTGTACTGAATGGCCAGCCAGAAATTTTGGAAAAGGTTGCGTTATTTATCGTTTTTTTATAAAATTGTTATAATTTGAAAAGTTTTAATGAGCGGTTTTCAGTAGTGGAATGTTTTTGCTTTCATTATGTGAAAAATTTTTATTTCTATCACTTATAGTTTTTTTTTATGATTGATTTGAATAAAAGTGTAAAATTGTGTGGCCATTTGGTACCACTCTCCCCAAATAGTAAAAGATGATAACAAAAACTTTGATTTATTACAAACTTTTATTTAGGTTACAATCTCTGTTTGTGTGTGTGTGGCTTTCTCTGTACGCAAATCTTGCAAGTAAAATGTAACCAGCTTTTTGACTAGCTAGGAAGCTGAAACTTTCAGCTTAGCTTTTTATTGGATGACAATACATGATTCAATTAAAAACATCTTTCTTATTTTTAAATCGCGTATATTTGAAATATAAGTTTGTGTCGAAAAAAATCGTTTTTTCCTTTACTTGTTTAAAATAAAATTATAAGCAAATTAGTATTTTGTAGATTTAAGCTCCTATAAGTTATTAATGACGTTATCCGGGTCTTTTGGTCATAAAACGCCAACTGGTTTACAGTTTTTTTGTTGACAAAGTAGACACAATTTTAAGCAACCACTGACCCTACTCCTCAAGTGCACCAAATTTTAAGAAAAATTCTGGCGTTTGAATTTGATGCCGATAGATACATTCATTTGTATACATTAGATATATTTTTGTTTATTCTTTCTTGAAGGAAATAAGTATGTAAGCAACAATTTCACGTCGCAATTTTTTCATCGTCAGACATTCTTAGACTGAGAGAAACGGACGCTGGTCTGTACGTTTGTAGAACCAGCTGCTGCTTTGTGCTCATCTGCTGCTGTTTATTCATATATATATATATATATATATATATATATATATATATATATATATATATATATATATGGTGAAATCTTTAAGAAATCAAGCAAAAATTCAATCCTGCTGACAATAGTGCGAGAACTCAGTGGCTTTCAAGGAATTTTTAAGGTGATAAGAGCACCACTAAATCGCCAAACGAGACGACTTGCCGGAAGTTTTATCTTTTGGCCGTATTACAAGTCTACCAAACTTGCTACATATCATTCGCCTATTTCGTTATTTTTTTCGGCAATGCAGTCAAGAAATTACGTTCTACTAGCGGCTTCATTTTCTTTTCATCACAAAAGTTGGTGGCCCGGTCAAACTTTAAAGGATGTTTAGCTATTACTAGACTCCATAAGCCTGAGTGGAAAATAGTCTACCTGCACAATGTCGTCACAATACCGGCGGACCAAGCCGACAATATAATCTTAAATGAACTTTCATATTTAAGACTTCATTACTACATATAGCATATAATGCCAATCCTCTTTTTACATCTTCTCCACTAGCTCCTAATCTTCCAACAGGTCTTAAATTTTTTTCCAAAAATGTGACTTAATGGATGAATACCAATGGTCCCCAACCTTTTTCGGGTGGCGAGCCCCTTTTTCTAAAAGCCAAGTGACCCCGATACAATTACAAAAAAGTATTTTTCAAAAGTAACTAAAACACCAAAAATAGTGTTTTTAGTATTTTTTCTTTTAATTATGTTTAATAATTTACTTAATGTGATGGTTAAAATTGCGGGCGAGTTTTTTGTTAACGCCAATCTCATTTCATTCTCAACATTTAATTTATTTCTTTCACCAATTTTTAAACGAGTAAGAGTTGAAAATCCACTCTCGCATGGAAATGTTGACACAAATGGAACCAAAACTCGAAAGGCGAGCATCGTCACATTTGGGTATGAATGACATTGAATGATACATACCACACCAGAATTGCGTGAGCAATTTTTCATTAAACAAGTTACGTGCCGAGGAACCATTCCGCAAATCCAAGAATTCATCAGGAATGCTGGCTACATCAAGGGAAGCAGAGAATGCATTTTGTGTCAATGTATAGTTTCTTCTTCCAGCTCAGGGAAGTAACGCTGAAGTTCGTTTTCAAGGAATTCGAGATGCCAAGTAATCTCCTTTCAAATTTTCATTCATTATACCTTCAGATTCGTCTACCACACTGCAGAATATTTTTTGTTTTTGACTGTATAAGTTGGCGACCCCACAGAAAACAGTTGAAAACACATCTCGACCCATAGGTTGGGAACCACTGATGTATACTGTATGTACGTCGCAACCAACCTCTTTGACACAACAGAAAAGACAAGACATAAAGTCAGATGTCCAATAGAATATATAAAAAAAAAGAAAACATTAGTAACACCAACGTTAACAAGGGCCAGTCAGCTTACATAATAATTGGTTATACTGGATTAAATTTAGAGAACAAAATATGTAACAGGTTTAAAGATGGCAGTCAGTATTTTTTATAAAAACATGGAAAAACACGATTTTAAAAACAAAATTCAGAGGTATCTAAACTCAACTCAAGGAGAAGCATATCATTTCATTCCTTATCAGTTTGAGCACTTAAACCAAAAAACTTTCAAAATTGATTTTGCCCAAAGCCATGATAAGAGGAAGATGACTGTGACCCAGGAGTAGAGCCCTGGGGAGTTGAAGGTCCACTATTCCCAGTGCTGTTGCCACCCTGGCTTCCAACACTACTGCTTCTTCCTCCTGGCTGATTTCCACTTCCTGATCCACTGTTTGATGATCCCATTGGAGAACCAGTCGGACCAGAGTTAATTGGATTGTTCCACGATGGCATTTGAGGACCTTGATTCATGTGCTGTCCTCCAGGGCCAATCGTTGAACTGCTAGATGGTGCTTGAGATCCACCCTGTCCACCCATTTGCGGACCAACCATTCCCATTTGAGAAGCTCCAGGAACCTGAGAACCCATGGCCATTTGTGGTCCTCCAGGACCCATCTGAGCATTACTAGGATAATTAAGACTCATTTGGTGCCCACCTGGTCCCATTTGATGGCCCATTTGTGGACCTCCTGAACCCATGTGCGGACCACCATAACCCATCTGAGGCCCACCAGAACTTCCCATAATTTGCGAACCACTGAATCCAACCTGTGGATTTGCTTGACCCATGTGCATTCCACTAGGGCCCATATGTCCTCCAGGTCCACCCATAGACCTAGGCACCTGACCAACATAATTACCATATTGTTCATGGTTTTGCTGGGGATAGCCCCCATATGGATGACCAGGAGGTATTTGACCACCCTGTTGATATGAAGCACCAGGGTGATAGTATGGCTGACTGCCACCAAATTGTCCATAGTTTGGTTGGCCCATTGGTCCGTATTGTCCACCTACAAATTTGTTTAACTAGAATATTCAAAAATTTCAGAAACCAAAAATAAATAACTTGTACCGAGCAAAGCAAAAATTCAAAAACCTGGTAACGGAGATCTTCTAGCCATAGGATTTTGAGGAACCATATGTCTTGAACTGTTAGGCATCATAGGACTACCAGAATGCTGCATCATCATGGTCTGGCTTTGAGGAGGTGGCTGCTGATGATGAAGTTGAGGAGATGGCTGTGATGGCATCATCCCTTGTTGAGTCGGTAGCTGATGTTGCTGTTGTTGTTGGTGATGTTGTTGTGGCTGAGCCCCAGAATTGTGTTGAGATGTTTGCTGCTGAGAGGTGGGACTGTTCTGTTGCACACTTGGAGTCTGTGCTGGAGAACTTGGAGGAATAGGATTAGTTGGTTGTTGAGAAGTATTCTGCTGTTGATGCATCGTTCCTTGTTGTTGTTGTGTTGTTAACTGCTGTTGTTGATGTTGTGTCATTTGTTGTTGTTGCTGCTGCTGAATGGGCATCTGCTGCTGTGATGTCACCATTTGTTGCGGAGATGACATCATTTGTTGCTGGGGAGGCATGCCTTGATGCTGTGATGTCATTTGTAGATTGTTGGGAGGATATCCTGGCTGGTGCATTCCCCCTGGTGCCACATTGTAAGCCATGTTAGGCTGTGGTCCCATTTGTGAAACTGAAATTTCAGACGATATCACAATTATTATGCAGTCCGTTTTTTTAAGCTTATGCATCGTATAGGCTCCACTCATTTATAAGCAGCAAAATCAACCTTTGTATTTAGAAGTTCATCAAAATTTACATTTATTAAGAAATGAGTTGAAATATTTTCTCTGAGACATGCTTTCATATATTCACTGAACATACATAAAAAAGTGTAAGCTGCAGCTTATAGGCAAGGAAACCTCATATTTTTATACAATTTTACTTAAATTTTTGTGGAGTATTAATCTCGTAATCAATTTTTACTTACTTCCAGTTTACAAACTGAATTGAAATTTTGCACGTGTATTAATAATTTTATGATAATATTTAGTTTAATTATGACAAATGAATTACTTTAAAGTTTTTTTTATATATACTGTTGGGGAACACATTTCTTCTTGTGATCTTCATGTTTGGGCATAAATAAATGTAGTAAATAAGTGGTAGTTGTGGCTCTCAGTAGAGTTATTGTTCAACTTTATTTTGTTATCAAGTATAACTAACAAACCAAATAATACATACTCCCAGTGTTTCCCATACTCTGTTGTGACATCATTGGCATTCCACCAGAATTCATCATTGCAGGTACATTATTAACCATCATAGGATTGTTTGAAGTATTGCTTGCATTAGGACCACTGTTTATCATGGCTCCCATAGCAGGGTTTCCAGGAGCCATGACCTGACTATTCGGCATTGGACCAGGAGTACCCATATGACTGGATATTGGTATAGGACCATTGTTATGTCCTGGTGCCTAATTAATTAAAAATAAAATATAAGCAAATTACATTTTCACAAAAATTTGTCACTTTATTCATGTTAAAATACGACTAAATTGCCTTTAATGACAATATTTACACAGAGCTTCCTATAAAGCTCTGTGGCACTGATATTCACGTGTGCCACAGTAAACGATTTCACTTACTGATTTCTAATAACATCGGATGCTATGCAGATAACAGGATTTGCACCCTTCACTTTGGAGCCTCGCGCTTTACTGACTCAGCCATCTCAACACCTTTTTGTATGTCGTAAAATATAATAATGTACCAAAAACAGACTTACAGGGGGAAGCAAATTTTGAACATTCTGACTATTGTTATCAGCTATTGTGGCCAAATAAACCAAGTTTCTGTGAAGTATTTGTTGGTACCTGTAATTCGAAAAAATAAAGTAAACTCAATGAATGCTTTCAAATTAAGATAATAAAAAGAACAGAAGAAAACTAAACTAAGCATCTGCGTCCCGTAATCGTTATCCCGATATCAATCGGGATTTCAAAATGATACGGGAAATCCCGTATCGCTATCAAAACGATACAGCCTGCCAGGGAAGTCTCGTATCGAAATAAAATAGTGAGACTTAAATTTTGTTCTCCTAAGAAGTCTCGAAAAAAATTCCGAGATTTAAAAAAATATTTTTCAACAAATAACGAAAGTCATACATATTTAATTACCGATTGTCACAACTGTGAATATTTGCAATTGATTCATCAACATCGATTAATTAATCTACCTATTGACAGAAGTTTATAACTATTTAACTATTATTATCCCCACTTTAAATTCGGTTTTCCTGACAGCCTGTAGCCCCATTATTTACTATTTTTAGTCTGGGAACCGGCAACATATTTCAATATATATATATATATATATATATATATATATATATATATATATATATATATATATATATATATATATATATATATATATATATATATATATATATATTATATATATAAGATATATAAAACCAGCTTTTTTTAGTGCCACATTGAGAATAGTAATCAAAGATATCTAAAGTAGAGGTTAAAGCCACTGATACTACAAGGCAATCGTACTCGCTGACATCGATGACTATTATTATTAATGAGAATAATGAGTAATGTAATAGTAATGATCATTTTATGTTTATGTTTTAGTCTGTTTGATAAACTTATTTTTTCAAATTTGTTACATAGAATTGAAATGATTATTTTAGTGTTTCGATATCCGTAATTGACCGTAATAGTAGCTCATCTAAGATATATCTTTATAATCTCAATTATACTCTTGGTTGTATGTGAGTATGTGTGTGTCACCTGTAGTGTGCACATCTTCTGCAGCTGGAATTCGAAACTTTCTCAGCTTCTTTCTTGCCAACCGGATTCGCCATCGCCTATAAATAAACCCGCTGGGTTTTCTTCACTTTCTTAATTCTTGCATACAGGTACTTTCTCGCGTTTGTCATCATTTAGAGTCTAAATTTAGACAAATAGATGTACCAAAACTAAACAAATGAAACTTATTTCAAGTTTTAAAAAAATTTTTGTAGATTTTTATAAATTTAAAAAATTTTTAATATTTAAATTTTTTTTTCCATGAATTCCTTTAATGTAGTTATTAATATTGTCTGTCGCGTATAGTTCATTATTCTATGTTATCTCGATTTATTCAAGAGAAAATTTCCACAGTTGACATTTCAGTCGAGATCCCGATATCGTATCGTATTTCTCTCGTTATTGGTCGTATCGTATCGTTTTATTCGCGACAAATTTCAGAAGTCTTATCGTATCGTTTCAAAAAAAATAACGGGACGCAGAATCCTAAACTAAACATTTATCATAATGAGCACAATATAAGGCTGGGCCCGATTAATCGGCGCACGCATAATTGCCGTAATCGGCATAATCGGCAAGGAAAAAATAATCGGTGCCGATTAAACTTTCTCTGAAAAACTACCCACTTACAATTTGTTCGTATATTATCTAGTGAAAGTATGACAACTAATAAAAAAATCTTTCACCGTGCAGTGAATGAAAGTTGAAATAATAGAAATAAAAATGACATCAAAGGAAACATCGAGGTTCTTCAGTCATGAAAGTAAAGTATTGATTGAAAGAAAATTAAATTGATAAAAGAATATAAAAATGACATCAAAGAGTTGGGCAGCATGTTTTGAAAATTAACTGGTTTAAAAATTAAATTATCAAAAAGAATTTAAATTTTTAATTCTCTTTGATCTTGCCGATATTTTAGTGTTGACAACCACTAACCATTATCACGGCGAGTGAGCGCATGCAAGCAGCAAAACATGCGCTTGTATTATGGCGGTATGTTTCGGAACAAGATTTTAAAAAAATATTTTTCAATAAATAACGAATGTCATACATATTTAATAATGATTGTCACAACTCACAACTGTGAATATTTGCAATTGATTCATCAACATTAATTAATCTACCTATTGACAGAAGTTTATAACTATTTAACTATTATTACCTCCACTTTAACCCATTAATGGTTACTACCATACGAAAATACAATTCAGTGGTAAACTTCAGTAAGTCAAAAATAGAAATATGTATAAAAATTCTCACTGTAAAGTTTCATTTCCTCTTCCTTTGCTCTGATAATCAATGATGGTTTGAATGAACTGACTGTTTTCATCGAGCATCTGATTTAAAATTTATATAAAACAATTGAGTTTAAAATGTATTTGCGTTTTATATATCAAAAACCAGGCAACATCATATTATATGCACTACAGTTACACGAACACATAGAATCAAGAAAACGTATGAGATCCTGAAGATTTGGAAAAATATCTATTCAATCTTCTATTCGTAATCAAAAAAATGTTACCACCTTTTGAATGGTGCTCTGATTAGGAGGAGCCTTCCCTCTTTGGCTATTATTCATGAAAACAACAGGCCCGCCAGACATTTTTCTCGAAAGCCTTTATAAGTTTATAAAATAATAAGCAACTTCGTTATCTTTAAATGACAATAGACAGACCTTAGCCAACTTTAATGGCATAGAGCACTAAAATGGCGACAGGCTTATTTGTTATTTATTATTGAATAGGCTCGTAAAAGTAATGAAAAATATTGCAATTAATTTTGTTTTATTAATTTTATCTATTTTATTTTTTATTAATTAATTTTTATTATAAAACGTTTACTTTTTTTACAAAAATAATTTAAAAATTGTCTTTACTAATTTATATTTGCACTTTTTAATTTTACCACATGTTTACAAACACATAATTGCCAGCTGCTTCGTCGACGACTAGACTTTACAACTTACCCTTACTACGTGTTTTTTGTAAGATTTGATTATAATTATTAGGTTCCAGGTGTTTCCTGTTCAATACGGATTGGTAATTAACACAAAATATTTAACTATTTAACTTTAATCTATTGCTGAGCTATTTAGAGTAGAGTTTTTCGAGTTTGAGAAGTTTTAGTAGTTTAGTTTAGCAGTTTAGGACAGGTTTAAAGTTTAAAATAAAAATGACTGTTGGTTGGTTAAGTTTAGTTTAAAATTTACTTTAAAGTTTAACAGTCATAGTGTTAAGTTGTTTTAACTGTTAAATAACAGTACTTAACAGTGTTACTGACAGACACTTCATATATAAGCCTTTGACAAAACGCATAGGCCAAAATATAGAAATAACAAAATGATAATATTATTATGATAAAAATATAGAAATAATAATAAGTCTGTTAAACACTTCAGGGTGTTTGAAAATTGTTGTTTGTTTGTTTTTGGCCTAGCCTAACTTTAAGTTTAATATTCAAACTCCTGAGTGTATAGAATTAATTATGTTTTTTTTTAGTTCATGAAAACCAGGAGGTTAACCCGTGTAAATTTAGTAATATTGAGCACTAAAAATTTCAAATTGCACCGGTACTTGCTCAATATGTTTTATGAAAAAAAAAAATAGTTGCACGGCAGACCATTATTTAAATCTCAGGCTGGGATTTATAAAATATTTGAACATCAATGAAGGAAAATACTTATGTAACTGATTGTTGTTTTTTTCATAATTGTTGAGAGATGACTGATTTTGTAATGACAAAATTTTAAAAATAACCGAGAATGCTAGCATCTGTTCTCTAGCTAAAATTGTTAGTCTATTAAAATCAACTCTATTATGGTTTCTTAGGCTGAGAATCTACAAAATTTAAGGAGTGCTGAGAATGATAGTATGATGGATGTTTCTTTTGTGGCAAGACGTGGCAGACTGAGGTGGCTTGGGCATTTAGAACGAAAGAACGCGGATGGTTGGGTTTCGGTATGTAGAAGTGTAGATGTTGGTTGGATAAAATGAAAGGGTAGAAGTAAGAATACTTGGTGAGAATGTGTTAAACATGTTATGAATGTGCTTGGTCTGAAATGGCAGTCTGCTCTGAACAGTGACTTGTGGAGAGACCCAATATGGAGTAATAGTCCAACCTCAGTATAGCATAAAAAAGTGACGTTTATAAAATAAATGATGATGGGTTAGATTTGCTTTGAAAGCACAATCTAATTATTATGCGTTGAGAATTATTTAAAAAAGCCTAATTATGAAAATTGAAAATGCCCAGTCATTTCTTGTTTCAATTGGAGTGTTATTTATACTTTTGACAAAAAGATTTTTTGAGTGCTGAATAAGCAAATATAATCTATGCTAAGCGTGAATAAGCAAATGGTTTTTTATAATCTAAAGCTCCAGTAGGTAAATGGTAAATAACCAGTAGGTAAATAACATACACTCTGTTGTGCAGTTAAGCTCATTTTTAATTTAATTTGCAAAGCCCCTTAATCTTTGCAGTATAGAAATTTCACTGCAAACATTGTTATAAAAATATATTCTAAATTATAATGTTATTATTTATTATGACATATAATAACACAAAGTAACATTTTTTTATTGCAGAACGTATATTATGAGCAACTGGAACTATAGAAACAGTCGAGGTTTTTTAAATTTTTTTAAATATTTTAATTTAATTTGTTATATCTTAATAATAAATTAATTTTCTTCTAAGAAAAGATAAATTTTATGTATTATCATGCTTAATATCATTTCTGACTATTGTTTTAATTGATGGCTAGTTGGTAGAGCATCAGACTGATGTTGACACCATGGGAAAGGGTCGTTGTTTAATTACAGTAAACTAGTGGTTGAAACAGCACTGAAGGTAGGCAATGATTTTGTTTATCTGATAGAAAAAGAAGAACCAATAAAGTTAACAAAGCTAGGCCCATGTTTTATAATTTAAATTGGACACAAGCCAGACAGCTTCTTGCCAGCAATTGAAAAGCAATTCAAAAAGAGGAAGTTGCACATAAATCAGCACGTCAGAGCTGTATGCACAATCCAGATAAATTGAGACTCGTATTCTCTCTGCCCAAATAAGTTATCCATCAGGGCTTTAAAAGCAGCTACAGCAGGAGTGTCAACCTCCTCTTCTGGAAGATTATTTCAATTATTTATCACTATATTAAAGAAGAAATGCTTCATGTAGTCTTTGTGTTATGCCAGTGACAAACTTCCATTGGTCTGGGCTGCAGAGAACAAAGAGGCAAATGCCATCAGAAATTATCAAATTAAATGGTTTTATATGAGTTGGGTGAAAAAGGCAGGTGGATGAAGGCTGCTCTACAAACATCCACGTTGTGGAATTGTTGGCTTAGCTGTGTTTTTACCAGTTTTCAATTTTGTTGACTTTTTAGCCGTTGTGTACATGGTACTTTGATCTTTGTATTTTGCAATTTCTGTTCAGTGTCTCAGGTTTTGGCTCTTTTTGTAGTTATGTGGTACTGTCCTTATACATCACCATGAATAACAACGACTAATTTAATAATGTGACTGACTTATTTATAAAAAGCCTTAAAAACTCATAAATAAAATGTTTTCTATATTTCTTTCTTTAGGAGCTATGGCATCTGAAGAAAGCACAGAAACTTTAGACAGGCAAAATCAGTTTATGGCAGAGAATCTGGCACACAAAGTTGCCCGACTGAAAAATGTTTAAGACTTAACCATTTTTATTGTTGATTTCAATTTATAATTATTTTATCATTTCTTTTTTGTATTTTAAAGTTGGCTGTTGATATAGAAACTGAGTCCAAGGATTCAAACAAATTTCTTAATGGGATGGTTAGAAAACTTTGTTTCACAAATTTATAGAGGCAAGTCAATAACTGAAATTAAACTTTCTTAATTAATAAAGGATGGAGACTTTGATGGTGCTACTGGGCTACTATCGGGGAGCTTAAAGCGAATTAATTCAATGATGTCTTCAGGAAAGGGTAATCGCCGTCTCATGTGCTACTGCATTGGCGGCCTTATAATTACATTCTTTTTTCTGTACTTTGGTCTATCATGGATAAGAAGTTGACTCCTGAAATATTTGTAAAATAAATTTAAGATATTTGTCTTCATATGAATATTTTTTGTATATCTAAAAACCCTCGATTATAATCGTTTATGATAGTTTTTCGGTTGAATCCAAATGTTGTTCATTTTTTAATCAAACCCAGCTAAAATACCTGGTTTAAATCACAATTTCTATAAGACATACATTGACTGCTTGAGTAGTAACAAGTTCAAGCAAAAACAAAGTTTTTTTTAAAAACTTATATTTGTACATTGTGCAAATTTATTTCTAAATGAAATAATAGTTTTGCCATTGTTTATAGTAATACTTTAGTCAAAATTTTGATAAGTTTTCGACATAGTCATACCTAAAAGTTTATTTATTTAACGTCACCTAGTGAATAACTTTAAGTTCGTTACAACATAAGTATTGAAATTATTTTAAATAATGATTAATTGGCTTCGGAAATGATTGAATATTGTTATCGTAGGTGACTTAAATCTATTCTAAAACTTTTAGGGTTGTTAAAAAGTCAATTCAAAAATTTGACGACAGACAGACAAAGAAGTCAAGTTAAGTAAAAGTGAGTAATCTATATCTATATATATAACAAGTAAATTAAAAACGAATTTTTAAAACCAATGCTCTTATATGTAATTAAAACACAAATTTTGCAATCAATTTTTTCTTATATTACTCTTTTATTTTATGTTAAAGTCGAAATATCTTAATTATATCGAAATTAATTAAAATTATCTAATTTAATTGACTTATTGTAAAACTAATAATTGAATATTGCATTGTCTTCTATTTTAAGCATGTATGCAAAATTTGAAAAAATCTATCATCAGGAAGTGACTCAAAAATTGATTGCAAGATTTGAAACAGACAGAGAAACAAACAGACAGACAGAGAAACAGAGACGACGAGTTAATAAAAGCATTGGTAATAATAATAAAAATATCATCAAAAAGCATCGAATTTAAATATCTCAACTATTTTCATGAAAATTTCGTACACGCTTGAGAATCGCGGTGAGTGAGTGTGGTTCGTGTTAACTTGGTAAAATAGTCTGCCAGTCGGTTAGCGTTTTGTGGTCAAGAAAACCCTCAAGAAACCCCTCGATAAAATCCTCAAGAAAATTAACTAAATTAATTGACTTATTGTAAAACTAATAATTGAATATTGCATTGTCTTCTATCTTGAGCATGTATGCAAAATTTGAAAAAAATCTATCAACAGGAAGTGACTCAAAAATTGATTGCAAGATTTGAAACAGACAGAGAAACAGAGCCGACGAGTTAATAAAAGCATTGGTAAAAAATGAATGTTTGTATGTATATATGTCCTTTATGCATTGCTACACCATTCATCCGATTGTAATGAAATTTTCACACAACCTTGTGAGTCAAGGGTAATCAAATATAGAGAGAAAAAAATTTGAAATCCGTCACAAAATGAGCGGAGCGGGTGAGTGAGCGGGAACTATATACATATATATACATATACATACATAAATGAGCGAAAACGGGAAGCCAGCTGAGAGCGAAAGATAGAGCGGGAAAGGGAAAGCGACCGAGAACGGGAAACCAACCGGTAGCGGCAAAGCGACCGGGAGCTGGAAAACGACCGAGAGCGGGAAAGCGACCGGGAGCAGAAAAGCGACCGGGAGCGGAAAAGCGACCGGGAACGGGAAAGCGGAGAAGAAAACGGGAGCGAGAGAGACAAACAATTGAAAACCCTCTAAAAACCCCGGGCAACGCCGGGTGCCCCCGCTAGTATATATATATAAATGAATGTTTGTATGTATGTCCTTTATGCATTGCTATACCATTCATCCGATCGTAATGAAATTTTCACACAACCTTGAGAGTCAAGGGGAATCAAATATAGTGAAAAAAAATTGAAATCCGTCACAAAATGAGCGGAGCGGGTGAGTGAGCGGGAACTATATACATATCTATATATATAAAAGAACATGTCCTAACTGACTGACTGACTAACTGACTGATAATCGACGCCGAGCTCAAACGCCTCATCCTAGAAACGTGAAATTTGGAACTTATATTACTTTTATTGCGTAAGCATCCACTAAGAAAGGATTTTTGAAAATTTTCCTCCTGAGGGGAAGAAACTGGAAAACAAACTTTTTTTTATAAAACAATGTATATCTCGAAAACCAAAAATGAGGAGATTTTGAAATTTGGTATATGGATTCTTCTTGAAAAATAAGAAGATACGTGTTTCACCATTTTTTGAAAATTCGGTTTCCCGGACCTCAAATGTGGGTTGGAAAATTGAGTTATTTGGTTTTTAAAGTAGCTGCTACTCAAAAACTGAATGCTACAGGAGTAAAAATTAGTATTAAGTTTCTATTCCATAAATAATGAAATACGTGTTTTAGCATTTTTTGAAAATTTGGTTTCCAGGACTTCAAATGTGGGGTGGAAAATAGGGTTAATTGTTTTTTAAAGTAACTGCTACTCAAAAACTGTAAATACCACAGATGTAAAAATTGGTATTTAGTTTCTATTCTAAAATAAAGATATACGTGTTTCACTATTTTTTTACAAATTTGGTCTCCAGGACCTTAAATGTGGGGTGGACAATAGGATTACTTGGTTTTTAAAGTAGCTGCAACTCAAAAACTGTGAATGCTACAAAAGTAAAAAATAGTATTTAGTTTCTACTCTAAAAATAATGATATACGTGTTTCACCATTTTTTGAAAATTTGGTTTCCAGGACTTCAAATGTGGGGTGGAAAATAGGGTTATTTGGTTTTTAAAGTAGCTGCTACTCAACAACTGTAATTGCTACAGATGTAAAAATTAATACTTAGTATCTACTCAAACAAAAAAAAGATATACGTGTTTCACCATTTTTTAAAACTTTGGTTTCCATGACTTTAAATGTGGGGTCAAAATAAGGGTTATTATTTGATTTTAAAATAACTGCTACTCAACAACTGCAAGCATTACAGATGTAAAACTTAGTATTTTGAGGTTTTGTGCCGGTTAAAAGTAGCTGAGTCCAGTTTATCACCGGCCGGGCCAAGCCGTTATTTTAGGGTCTTTTTACGGACCAGGCTAAACCTTAAATCAAGGTGGTACGGGCCGAGGTTTTTCACTAAGCATATAGACATTTTAGTGATTTTAGGGTCTTCAGACGGGCCGGGCCAATCCTGAAGTCAAGGTGGAACGGGCCGAAGTTTTTCATCAATTATATAGAATTTCTATGCCTGTAAAAACGGGCCGGGACCAAATTAGACGGGCCGTGCCGGGCCAGAAATTTTGGTTTTGAAACGGGCTGGGCCAAGTTGTCGACGGGCCGAGCCGACACCTATGGATGCACGGTTCAAATTCTCTAATTTCATGCGAGCGAAGCCGCTACGGGCACTGCTAGTGCATACATACATACATACATACATACATACATACATACATACATACATACATACATACATACATACATACATACATACATACATACATACATACATACATACATACATACATACATACATACATACATACATACATACATACATACATACATACATACATACATACATACATACATACATACATACATACATACATACATACATACATACATACATACATACATACATACATACATACATACATACATACATACATACATACATACATACATACATACATACATACATACATACATACATACATACATACATACATACATACATACATACATACATACATACATACATACATACATACATACATACATACATACATACATACATACATACATACATACATACATACATACATACATACATACATACATACATACATACATACATACATACATACATACATACATACATACATACATACATACATACATACATACATACATACATACATACATACATACATACATACATACATACATACATACATACATACATACATACATACATACATACATACATACATACATACATACATACATACATACATACATACATACATACATACATACATACATACATACATACATACATACATACATACATACATACATACATACATACATACATACATACATACATACATACATACATACATACATACATACATACATACATACATACATACATACATACATACATACATACATACATACATACATACATACATACATACATACATACATACATACATACATACATACATACATACATACATACATACATACATACATACATACATACATACATACATACATACATACATACATACATACATACATACATACATACATACATACATACATACATACATACATACATACATACATACATACATACATACATACATACATACATACATACATACAGACATGGGAAATTATGTATGTAGATTTTCATTGGGAGTTTATTAGTTCGCTATATATACTCATTCACGTAACACCCTGTTAACCCCATCAACTTCTCCGCAAGATTTTTAGTGTCCGAAGTTCTGGCCTTGCGCGCAAGGGCGCGTTTGTTTTATACGACTGTCTACGTTAGTACAGCTCTCCCCTACATAGTACTTTCCTAACATTGCGGTTTTACCCTTGTTAATCGGTGCGTGTTTTATTACAACTGTTTAAAGGTTGATAAAATGCTTAGTAGCCAATTGTTCTAGTTTTCTTCTCTTCGGAAATCATTTTTACAGGTCTTGTTGTAATCTAGTGTCTTTGTTTTGTTAAATACTTATTTTTTTTCAAGAAATGTTTTAAAAAAGTTCGGCACTCTGTTTTGTTTGCGTTCTGTTATTGTTGACGCTTGTAACAGAGTTGAATGAAATCTTTATTATGCAACTGTTAAAAATAAAAATAATGGCTGTAAATTTTTTCGTGCACTGAATGCGGTCTCCTAATCCTAAACTGTCATAAAGTAAATTTTGTTAGGTACATTATTATGAACACTTGACAAAGATGTGCAAAATCTATGGCAAAATGTTACGCTTGGATTGTTTCAGGGCTAAAGTTTACAGTTCAAACGATGTAAAATGTAATGTAATGTAAACTTGTAGTACTGCTTATGAAACAGACAGGTATGAATAAAGGTGTAACCTGCCATAAAACAGAAACCTCTTTTGTGATGAGGTTTACTAAAGAAGTTTGGATGGCATGTAATTCAGAAGATAGTGTATTTCCAGATAACTCAGACAAAACACAGCTTAAAAATCTAAATACATCGTCGAAAGGAGTAGTGACTGGCTTCAAAAGTGAAATTCTAAAAAATGATTTAAGAAGTGAAGCGCAGCCTGCAAAGTTTAGGTATTCTAGAACAACGAGCGGTCAAACACATTTCATGAAACAGACTTTTCTTCTTGGCGAAAGTGGCCATCGTGAAAAATGTTTGAATGTGTTTGTCAATGGTTCTACCAAGAAGATAAAAAGAAGCAGAAAATCAACTGGATTAGTGCAGGATAATAAAAAATCAAGAAAGTCTAGAAAAAGTTCTTGTCAGGATTACGATATTACAAAGATTCAAGATATATTTGCGAATGACAGCACTATCGACTATGATTCTGACAAAACGGTCGACTTGGAGTTTTCGAGCTTTGAAAAACAGGGGTTTTCTCCCTCAAATAGCTCAGGTTCATCTACTGTGACCTCCTTTGAAAATGACATTTCAGCTGTTGAATATGCTCATTGTTCAACCTTAGTAAAATCTCAAAACTCTCCTTGTCACCATTTCTCATCAATCTTTCTAGAACAAAAAACCGCTGAATCGCCAAACAGAAATAGTTTTACTCCTGATTCTCAAAAAGCTGTAAACATTTGTGAAAAGCACCACAGCAGTAATTCTGATTGTATTGATGGGACTTCAAATACTGAGAATGCATGCCTGGCGAGCAAGAACACGGGTGATATTTCTTCCAACGGTGTTCACAATCTATCCACAATATCAGCATGTTTGAATTCTAATCATAGCTCTCATTTAAGCACTGGTGTTTTCCCTGCGACATTAACGTCTTCATCTGGTGAAATGTTGAGATATCCAGGAGTTTCTCCTGCAAAAGGCTCTGATGCATTGCCAGACATTTCTTTGCAGCCCTCTCATATGAATTTTGATAATTCTTCTACCAGTCAATTTTATATGCCTACTTCTCACAATAACCCTTTCAGTTCAGAGCCAATTGATTGCATAGATTTTAACACTCCTCCATTATTAGATGCTTTCAGACCACCATATTTTAGACAGCGATCTTCTAACATTGGTTTTTACACTAAGCTTCTTTGCAGCTCCGATTTGGATGGATTTGATGAGCAAAATAAAGCTAATTCAGATTTAAATATTCCTCCATCTTCTTCATCATCTTCATCATCTCTGAATATTCCAGACTTATTAAATGAATTTACTCTTGAGCAAAATTATAAACATTGCAATTCAAATGATTTTGTACAGGATATATCATCAAATTCAAATGAAACAGGCTGCTTGAAGCTTTTTTCTTTCCACCAAGAGTCTCCCGAAATTTGTTGTGGTGTTATTTCTCACCACATCACTAATGAAGATCAACAAACTGATTGTGAAAATCTTGGCAATTATACTGACGGAGATGGGGTTTCTTCTGGAAAATCGCTAAAGCAGGATAACAAACCAGATGTTTTGCCTAGCCAAAGAAAAATTACTAAACTCGCTCAGGATACTGCAAAGAAATTGTTGCTGCCGCCTAGGCCAACTGTTCGTTGCCTTTCGAAGATAAGAAAAAATTTCAAGAAGAGTGTGAAACTTTCAAAGTTGAAAATTCTCAACGTCACAAAGTTCTGTTATAAACAAAAGTCCATTGTACACTTCGTACGAAAGAAAAGGAAAAGTTATAAAAAATTAACTTGTCGTACAAACTTCTCAAAAGGTGTTCACTTGAGCCCATCGGATAAATTGGAAAGTAATGACTTGTTGTCTTCATTTGATTCTAACATTAAGAAGATAATTCCCAACGAGGTTCTTGTTGAAGATTCTGATACCGATACTATTCCACTTGAATTAGAGGATGCTGGTTTTTCCTTATTGCCTGAAATAGAATCTCAGACTGAAATTTGTCAGCCGTTTCAAAATGATAATACCATCTCGGAAACGGTTGCCATGGAAAATTCTCGTACGTGCGATTCGTCCGATGAAACGGATACTGTCTGTAGTGATGCTGGAGCCGGCAAGTTGTCGGAAGAAACATCAGAATCTCAGAGTACGATATGTCTAAAATGTGAAGAAGGGTTGAGTCCGCATGAAGATGCCAGCGATGATTTGGAAATCGTTGATTTAGATGACATCGATGTTGATGACGTTGTCACCCTGGATATATCAGATCAAGATGAAAGTAATAAGATGAATGCAGACTTTGACCAGGTTAAGAGCACTGCAGAAGAAGCAATTGATACAAAGACTCACATTTTAGCTGAAGTTTTTTCATATGCAGCTGCTGATGAAATTTCATCAAAACAAGTTGTTTCCAGCCCTGTCAGCTTTTCAGTGGCAGATACAAATATTATTGGAAATGGTAGCAATGAGCTTGATCGAGCTATGGTTAAAAGTGTATTGTTAGAAGACACAATTGAATGTTCTAATGCAGAATTAAACTTAGAATCAATTGTGATCGATGACTCGAATGAATTTAATGACAGTAACAATAATGAGATTACTGGAGATGTTACTGATGCTGTTTCAGAAGCATTTATAAAGAAAGAAAATGAGGTTGTTTTAATTGAAGCTGACACAATTGGAATACCAGCAGGGGATACAACATTGTGCGATAATGTTAATATTGAGGATAATGACTTTCTGAGGGATTCACCCTCATTTGGAGAAGCTATTCTACACAAAAGCCGGTTTGAGCGTCCTAATATTTTTGAAAATTTAGCTTCTAAAATACAAAAGGCCAGTGATTGTGAAATTGAAAAAGTTGTCTGCAAACCAGACCATCAATTAGAAGATGCATTTTGTGACCAAATCTCTGATGATGAAACGAATCAGGCATTGTTTAAAAGTAGTTTTAACATCGAGGACATGAAAAAGTTTATTCATGGTAGGAGCTTACAATATAAAAACAATGGTGAAATTATACTGGATACACAACCATCGGATCTCTGCACTGATGACTTGAATGAATGCCCGGCCAAAGAGGATTTTTCAGCAGTACATGAAAACAATGGAACTGAGGAAGAGCTCATTAATGATGACTGCATACCTGGTAATGAAAGCAGTGTGCTTGATCTTCAAACGATCACAGTTGTCAAAGACAATGAGCCGTTAGTGACAGTTTCTGAAAGTCCCAAACCTGCAGTCGGTGTTGATGATAATTATTTTAAAGAGTCAGGTGGTACCCAAATAGAAATACAATTTGAGGATTCTTCACTAAAGAATGAACAGTCTACAAATGTAAATGAAGTTGCCTCAGCAAATGGTATTAGTATGCATGAGTCAACAGAAGTTTCCAACAAGGGCTTTGCACCATCTGCAAGAAAATCTCTCCGAACAAGTTCAGCCAAAGCTTGCTCAAAACTTTCAACGACTTTTGAGAGAAGATTTAGCACTCGTAACAGCTCGGCCAGGTCAAAGTTGAAGAAATTTTCAAAAAGTGCTTCACGACGAAAACAGAAGGACAACAATGGCGGGCAAAAAGAAATTAGTTCTGTTTTATGTGCTTCGTCTTTGCAAAATAATAATTCTGAGTTTGTCAAGCCGGTCAGCGAGGAGAGTAGTTTGCAGCCGTCTACTTCATTGTCTGAAGCGACTCCAAAACATGGTAGACTGAAATTCGGTTTTTTTAAATCTTTCATATTAACTTCACCATGTTTGCTTGCTTGCTTGAGCCATGTGTTTGGACACGTTGACAGTTAAAAAACATATTTATTTCTCACCCAATTGAGCTAAAGTTTAGTGTATTGAATTGTCATTGATGACAATGCATTCTATTAAAGTTTAAGATCGATTGGATAAAATTTAAATAAGATATAAAATAAAATTAATTAAAATTAGAAATAAACTATCCATTTTTATTTCATTTAAAGAAAGCAATAGTAATTTTTCAAATCAAGAATTTCTAATAAAAACTTTGTTTTTTCCATAGTGATTTGAAAGTTTCTTATATTTTCCATCCACACATACTTCAAATAACAAGTATTTAGAAGACTGTGGTCAATGTTGTTCTATTTTATAGACTTATCATCATCAAAAAATGATTTTCAAAAAATTAGAAGCTGCAGAATTACAAAATTTAAAGGATTTGTGATAAAACAAAGTTTTTATGGTTCACTTGTTTAAGTTATAATATCCTTGCTCTTTTTGTTAAGATTATTATTTCCATTTCAGATATGGAGAACAAAGGATCTGAACAAGTGCTAGCAGCCGAGGACATCACGAGATGCCATGCTTTAGATTTTTCTTTCAGGATCAAAATTGCAAGCGGTGTTCATCTGACACGCTTTTTCCAACCTTACGTCCGGATCGTGCCTCTGCCATTTGAAGGACTGACTAGATTGGCCATGAAAACCAATTTAGAGAAAAATTCTTCAAAGTAGGTTTTTAATAGTTTTTATACATCAAAACTTATTATTAATTCTTTGATGGTCAATGTTTTTAAAATTCAAAAAGCTTTGTTTAAAACAGCATCAATAACTTGGGCTGTTGAAGTTACTTATATCCAGCCAAATTGTCTGAGAAAAGTGACCAAGTTGTTTGATCAATAATTGTTTCCTTCATAGACATTAATTAACGTTATGGACATCTATAATCTTCCCAAGTTTATCTGTGAACTGTAATTTTTCTCATCCGGTGGAATCAGACACTTATTAAATACACTATTTATAAGTATCCATTTTTTTATGATCCTTGTTTATGAAGCAGTCTATGATGACTTCTACATCACTTACTGTTTTCTAATGAAGTCTCTAAATACCGTTTTGTTTCTTAAGCCAAGTAATAGAACAGTGGAGCTTTGGAAAAAGATGTTTTATTTGTTTACTGCCTATTCCACTCTAATATTGTGTTCAGAAGATTAAATAAATATATTGTATTGGATGATAATACATGATTTAATTAAAAAAAAACTTTAATTTGAACATCTTTCGTATTTTTAAATGGAGTGTATCTGAAATATAAGTTTGTGTTGAAAAACTCGTTTTTTCCTTTACTTGTTTTGTATTTGTGTTTAAGTTGTATATTTGGGGTGCTGGTGGTGTTGCAGTAAAGCATTTGCCAGTGACCCTAAAGATAGAATCTAACCGGCGTTTGTAGGGGCTGTGAAGAAGCAGGCATTAAAAACGACTGCTTGTAGTTGTTGTAGTGGTTCTCGAACAGGCTTTAGTTTTCATAACCACTCTAAATCATGTTATATTATATTATGTTATTTCATACTGCTTTGTATTTTTTACCCTATAATGCTTTCTATTTTTTTATCTATAATGCTTTGTATTTTTTAATCTATAATGCTTTGTATTTGTTAATCTACTAGCGGGGTTACCCGGCTTTGCTCGAGGTTTTCAGAGGTTTTGTTATCGTTTTTCTCTTTTGCTTGCGTTTCCTTTCCCGCTTGCTCTTCTGCTTTCAGTCGCTTTCCCGTTAACGGTCGCTCTCCCGCTCACGCTCATTTTCTCTTTTCCACTCTTTCCTAACTTCCTTTAGCCCATAAAACGTAAAATAGATTTGCTAAAAGATGCTTGAAGCTTTCAAACGTTACGTAAACTAAATTTGAATTTTATTACGCAATTGCTTTTGATGGTTCGTACATAGGCACTTTTGGCCTGGAAAGGGTAAAAACCATAAAACACCAATGGATTAATAAATTTTTCCCAAAATTGATATATACCACTTGCTAAATGTTTTACTTGAGTGTACCGAATTTAAACGAAATCTGTTTGGCGGTTTTTGAGTTTTAGTGAGACTTCGCACAGCTATATAATTTTATATATATATATAGATAATGCTTTGTATTTTTTAATCTGTAATGCTTTGCATTTTTTAATCTATAATGCTTTTTATTTTTATTCTATAAGGCTTTGTATTTTTTACCCAATAATGTTTTCGTCTGGTAGATGATTAATTAGTTGTTTTATATGTTTCAACATTGATTTTGGTTAAAACCGTCCTGGTGAATGAACGTTCAGGACTGATCATATTCATGGTACTGGTTTTTATTATTTGGCCAGATAGCAAAATTCATATCTGGTGTAGATCTACTATTAGCCAGATTAGCCAGTAGGTAATCTTAATATTTAACCAACAAGAAGATCTGTTTGTATATGTGTGGTATGGCAGGTCTCCTGTCTCCACATTAACACATTTAACATGCTCATATCTATAAATTGCACCACGACTGGGTCAATTTTTAAGTGATAGCAAGCCTAGTCATTATTTCAAGAATTGTTAAATTATTTCAATAATTATATCTGTTGTATTTATAACTAAAACATAATTTTAATAACTTCAGAGATGACCATTTTTATGAGAAATCCAATGGAAGAGATTCTTCCAACACTGCTGCAAATATTTACTGCAGAAATCAAAGTTTGTCAATATTATAATTTGTTTTTTTTTTCTGTTACATTTGCAATGTTTAAGTTATCTTTTTTCCAGCAGATACAAAAGAAGCTCCAAGTCTTTTTGAGGTTTGAATTTAATTGGTTGAGTTTTGATTAATTAAATTATTGTATGATGATGTGACTGGGAAGCATAATTTATTATTTTTAGGACACATTGCTTTCTCCGGATGTTGATACAAAGAAACTAAAAATGAGCAGCAAAAGTGATTCTTCAAAAGACAAACAGGAACTGCATAAGAAGAAAACTTTGTTTTTGGAAGCCTTAAATTCAGATAGTCAGCAACCAAAACACAACCAGAGGACATCAAAAAGTCTGGGTAAAAGTAGGAAAGATATTTCTACTAATGATGCTAAACCAACCAGTGCTTCGAAATGTGAATTAAATCGGTCAGACCCAACTGTTGTACCTGCTGCTTCTGCTTCTGATAAGGTAGCTTCAAAAAAGAAAGTTTCCATTGCTTCTGATGAGTCATGTGTCTATGAAGACAAGTATAAAACTGTCGGAAAAGACATTGGCTTAGAGAACAGAAGAATGTCTTCAACTTCAAAGAACTTTAATAAATCTTCAAAAAAGCTCCAACTGAAAAACCATGTAGAGACCATAGAAACTTTTCTTCCGATGATAAACAGGTCAGCTATTATGTCTCTGCCAAAGATAAAGAAACTGTCAGATTCACAGCTCAACAGCAGCAAAACTAGCGGAGGAGACAGCAAACTGATCGAACAAAAAGGTTCAGATTGTTATGGCGTTCTTGAAAAGGTTGAAAAAGCCATGATGGAGGAAAATGGCTTCAAGACACCAAAGTTTCCATTTCAAAACAAGGTCAGAGTTCACTCCCCCAGCTCGCAGACCAGTTCTCTGCCTCAACTATGCTCTTCATCATTTGTTTCTCCATCATCAGAGCCAGTCACTCCTAACTCTTCGTTGGCCCACAAGAGCAAGTGGTCGGAAGCTCCTAAACCAAATCACATTCCTGACTGGTCCTCTGAAAGTCTTCCTAGATATTTTCCCAGTCCTTCTTTGAACTCTAGCTTGAAGACCAAAGAAGGTCACCAAGGAAGTTATGAAAATAGTTCTGATTCCACCCAACAGACGAAAGGTTGGTTATTAATGTTTTGTCTAATGCTGTTTTTTTGCATCTGCAATGATTGTGATCTTAATAGAAATGAGATTTATTTACTATATATTATTTGTTCAAGGGTAAAATAAAATTTCTACTTTTTTCCAACAAATTTATTTTTTTTGTATACATTATATTATTATTATTATTATTATTATTATTATTATTATTAAACAGTTGATAACGCAACATATGTCAATCAATCTACATTAAGTAACATATAGTGAGGAACATAATTTTCTGTAATGTACGCTTAACTAAAAACTATATTTATTCTTTTTCTTATTCGGTTTATGATTTATTACATAAGCTCTTAAAATGGTACTTTTTAGACTGATATAAACTAGAACAATTGTTTTTAAAAGTAATATTATTGCTAACTGGTCAATTTCAATGAGACATTTAATATAAATTAAAAAGTAAACATTGATGCAAATAAGGGGTCATCCATATATTACATATGCAATAAGCTACAGATTTTGACACCCCCTCCCCCTATGTGTGCATACGCACGGTGGCTTTAATCCCCCCCAGTATAAAATTTCATAAAACAATCATAGAATTGCCCCAGCTGGGGGGTTCCACGACAAAATGTTCATGACAAAATGCTCACGAAAAATTTTCACAGACAAAACGTTTTAGACACAACGTTCACCAGCACTCGCACACATAGGAAAGTGCTGATCAATCAATACAAACAAGATCGCACGCCATCACACGCGAACATAGAAAAGTTCTGATAGAGCTTAAGTCTTTGGAGAATAAAATAGCCTGATAGCAGGAAATTCCGAAGCTAAGTGATGCACTTATATTTGGTCAATGGAGTCAGAGAATCCGCCAAAACGTTTTGCCTTGTATCCTATAGTGAGTTAGCTTTTAGACGTTTTTCATGTTAAAGTTCAAATTATCAAATTTTGGCTAGATTTTAGTTTACATATTTTACTTGTCATTATTTTTATAGTGCATTTTTGTTCAAACTAGTACTTGTTTTATAAATATACATTATATAAAACCAATTCAAATATATATTTCTAATTCCACGAAAGAACATAAAATATTAATATCATTAAATTTTGTTTGACAAATCCTACAGATAGAATGCAGAATATACGTTTTCAACTGACTCAAAAAAATGGCGTCCTCTTGATAAGTGAAGACGGATTTTGTTACATAAGACACAGATCTGCACCCGATGGCCAAAGAGAATATTGGACGTGTGATCAAAGAGGCAGATGTCCTGGACGTGGAATTAGTAGAAACAACAGACGCGAGTTTGAGCAAACCCAACAACATAATCACCTGCCAGATAGATTGAGAATTGTGATGCGTACCATCAAAAGTGGCTGCAAATGCATTTGGAGCTGATACTACTAGCAATTGGATGTTTTAAAATTTATAGACTTTTTTGTGCTAACAATGGAATAATTCAATTTTTTTTTTGGAAGTATTAGTGTTTGGTATTGGTAGCAATACATTTTTAGGTTGGTTTTGATATTGGTATAGTCAATACTTTTTCAAGTGCTTATTGGGACTGGTGTTGTCAATACAATTTATGCAGATGAAATCGTTATTCCGATAGAATTTCAAACTACTGGAAACTTGAACCAACTGGAGCAATTTCTGCTTCAGGTTTCCTCCCTGCCATAAACGGGGATGAAAGACTTTAATTTGTGGAACCCAACAGAATTTGAATTATATTCAAGACTGTAATGCGACTCTGATGGACGGAACGTATGAAAGCAACTCCTGAGCATTTCCAGCAGCTGTATAGCATACACAGAACACGACTGGAATGTCCTGACCAGAAGCCCGGAAAAGCTGTTTGTGTTACTTCCGAACAAAACAGAAAAAACTTACATTCGAGCTTTTAATCAAGTGAGTTTGTTTCTTCCTTGGTGGCAATCAAATCAGGTGATGATGGATTTCGAACGAGCATCATTGAATGCGTGCTGACAACGTGGCCAAATGCGCAAGTGACTGTTTGTTTTTCCATCTTAATCAAAATATATGGAAAAAGATAAAAGAGCTTGTCAATTTTTTATGGTGAAGACGTAGAAAATGCGAAAAAATTTAAAATGATTTCTGCACTGGCATTTGTTCCACTCGGAGAGGTGATTTTTAGTTAGGAACAGCCCTTGCTTATTTTACAGCCGTGGATACAACGAGAACCACATTATATCCAAAACTGCATTGATGATCTCTTAATGTACTTCGAAGCTAATTACATTGGCTCGAATACTGCAGGTGTTAGGCACGCGCCTCGTGTTGCTGCAATACAAATATAGAATGTCAGGATGCGAACCTTGGAGCATTGTGGAAGAAAAGACAACGAAGTTGAAGGGTTCCACATGAAGGTGTCCCATACATTGGGAGCCCAATTTCCTAATGTGTAGAAGTTTTTTAAGGGCTTATTTCATTTTGTATAAGCAAAAAACCTGCAGGAAAGCAAGCAGGAGAACTGGCAGGAGCAAAAGGGCGAGTGGATTGAGAAAGCGAGTGAGAGAACGAGCGGGAACGGAAACGGGAGAGGGAGTGAGAGAAGGAGCAGGAGAGCGAGCAGGGATGGAAACGGTTTGCTCAGTTTTGCTATACGTGATTGCGATAATGCTAGAGAGTTTCATGCTGTCATACACATATATTCTGCTTAGGTACCGTATTTTTTCGCATATAACGCGCACGTTATATGCGTTTTTACATACCGCGCTCTCCTAAGGCGCGTTATATGCGTGTGCGCGTTATATGCGGTTTTACATAGCATGGACCCCTTAGCGCGTTATAAGCGTGTGCGCGTTATATGCGTTTTACTTCCTTTAAAAAAAAGTTGACCACTTCTCAACGATGGCCGTCAATACACAAGAAATGTCGTGTATACTGAATATCTTTAATAATAATAACTAATTATTGCACACTTTAATTTTCACATCCTTTGAATTTATATGAAATACGTTAGTAAATCAAAAATTTAAACCCAATAAAAAATTTAATTAAATTTGCTTATATATAAATTTTTTTTATGGTTATCAAATGTCATTTTGTTTTTGTTGACTATTTTTATAATAACGGGCGCCGTATTTTAAAACTTCCGTTATTTTTGACGGGCTATCTCTAGTATATATATATTTGTATATATATATATATATATATATATATATATATATATATATATATATATGTATATATATATATATATATATATATATATATATATATATATATATATATATATATATATATATGTATATATATATATATATATATATATATATATATATATATATATATATATATATTTGCTACGCCGTATGTAAACAAAATAGGAAATACGGTATATATATATAAGAATTATTTATGACAAAATTGCATAAACTTGGATTGGCTCAACAAAAGAGTTAATTGAACAGATCATCAAGATAAACCAAATCAAATAAAGCAATTCATTGAAAAGAATCAAACTTCCCACCTCTACAAAACTTGTTAAGTTACGCGCGTTATATGCGTGCGCGCGTTATACCAGAATTTACATACACATGCGCGTTATATTCGTGTGCGCGTTATACCAAACTTTCATACAAACGCGCGTTATCTGTCTGCAGGGGCGCGTTATCTGCGTACGCGCGCTATATGCGAAAAAATACGGTAAATAAAATGGTGAATAAAAGAACCACAAAAATGGCTCAATAATTAGTTTGCAAACGATCTTGACATGATAAAATAAAATGAGTATTTTTCAGTGTGAACATTTGTCATTGAACATTTTGTCTGTGAACATTCTGTGTGTGAAAATTTGTCCATGAGCGTTTTGTCATAAACATTTTGTCGTTGAACGTTATTATTGTACTGTACATCAAGACATCAGAAATTATGTATTTTAATATACGATATATCATTTTAATTTGTGCGTACATACGCATCTGTTCAAATACCCCCTCCCTCGGATTATTCAGTGCTTAAGTTTAACCAAGGGTGTCTAATATAAACTGTAAATATTTATAATTTTATGTGAAAGTGTTAGAATATTCTATCATTTTAATTTGAGTAAATATTAATAGGTCAGCCAAATTGATCCAGATGGTTATTTTATGTTGTACCTACAGGACTTGATTTGTTATGGATGAAAAATAACAGAGGCCATGATCCTTTGGGATTGGAAGATCCTACATTTAGTGATGATGAGAAATTAGAAGCTTCAGAATTGCCAGAATTCTCGTGGAATGATTATTCTAAGTGTGACTTTGTGGTCAAATCGAGTAGCAGTTTGTCCGCCAAACAAGACAAGTCATTGTCGAGAGTTCATTTTGTCAAGCCAGAATGTGGATCAAAAGTTGATAATTCAAGTAATGAGATATCTCTTTTGGGCAAGTGGGGAGATGAACTTGATGACTTGGAAGTAATAGTAAAAGTACATCAGAAAATGTTAAATGTAGACCTCGAAGAAAGTGTTTATTGCAAATCGGGAAGAAAATATGTTAGCAATGGCATGCAAAAATCTTTTAACGGTGCAAGAAAGCATGTTTGGAATGGCAACTCTAGTGCCGTCCATAAGTACGACAACCAGTTTCAATTTACAAGAGAGAGGAAATATCCGTACGACAACAGCTTCACGCCAAACCGGTTCCATCCGGCAAAAAAAACTAGAAGTTGTTCGACTTCAGATGCAGCAAGTTCCAGTTCTTCACATTTTCAAACCCCCAGCAGTTCAGGCTCAGAGAGCAACTTTATTCAAAAGGCTGACTGTTTAGATGGAGATGGCACTTTTTGTAAAAATCGTTTCTCTTACCACGAGCATCAAACAAATGAAATCCAAGAGGGTAATTATGGTATAAACAGGTCCAATCACGTTGAGGAGGTTGAACGAAGGCCCAACAAAAATGTGTACAAAAGTCAATATGTATTTAAAGGTCCAGGATACAGCAGCCACAACTGGCAGTTTTCTAAGAATTACAATAGAAGTAAATTCCACAATGATCACCACAACAATAACTTTCCTATGGCAAGGAGAAAGACTTCTTTATTTCACGATGTCCGGTCATTCGATAGTGAAAAATCTTCTTACGAACCAAATCGCTTCAAGTGGATGCCAAAAAAACTTTCTCCGATGAACAGAGGAGCTACGCCTCTTTCTTATCAACAGAACTATCAAGCCATTCCCAAGGATCTTGCATGTCAAAGTTTGGGATTTAGCCATGAAGTAATTATTTTATTAAAAATATGCATTTTTGTAAAAAATCTTTTTTAAAACATAATAATAATCTGCAAATAAGGTGTCAAAAGCAGCAGCTGTTCCATATTATTACCCGACCTAAGCTGTTACTCATTTGTCGACCACAAATGGATGATAGGCTGAGTTGGACTGAGCCATAAGAGGGAACTCCTTGCCCAAGGGAGTTACATCATTACATGATTTGAGATTTTCCATGGGAATCGAACCCGGGACCTTTACCAACTAGCCTCATATTTGTAAGATTTTGATTGCAATATTTTAATATCAGGGGAAATGTGATTTTTTATCAGATATCTCGCAAGATTTCCTTGGTTGAATCTAAACTTGCAAGATATTTGGAGATGGGGATGATCACTCGACACGACCACCGCGGAATCATCGAAGAGATCACAGACAAGGTCAGTTAATTTTAAATCAAGTCGTCCTTTCAACTCGTACGTTAGTGATGTTCGCATTTCAGCTGTGCATGATCGAAAGACACAAGCAAAGTAGATCCTCCGCAGCCGTCAGACCGAGGGACGACAACGAAGAAGGCGAATGCGACGAGAGTGACACGGACGACATGAATCACGTGGAGGATGTTGATTACATCATCAAACAGTTTTTAAGCAGGAACAGGTCATTGCAGCACCACACAACACATCATTAGATTTTTTTGTTTGCTTGATCGGTCTTTTGAGAACGGTTGTCGTGTTTCAGTTTATTGAATATTATATAAATTTTATTGTAAAGCCAAACTTATTTTCACTGTACATTTAGAAATAGACACACAGTTGTTATTAATTACTACTCATGTTAGTTGTTCAGTCCCGAGTACAATCTCCGTAATTTCGTTCTGGACTTGAATACGGATCGGCCTCATACTTTTCGTACCCCTCTGACTCTTCGACTGATCAAAATTGAGAATCATTTTATTTAATATTTGAGAAGATGTTATTTGTTCAGATGTCTAGTCATTGCAGGCTTTCTCTTGTTTTTTAATGGGAGAAAATATCATTTCTTGTTTTGTAAAGTTGTTGAAAGTGTGGTTTTAAGAGTTTATTTTACAAACAATGACAGAAATCACTACATAACATATAACACAACCAGTCAAATATATCACCTAACGAAAATCTTAATAATTATTACACACTTCCGCAAGAGATTCAAGTTGGTCGTGCTTCGTCCGATGTTGATTCGATCACGAGACGTTAAGTTTGCACTTTTACAATAGCTGTCAAAAAGTTCCAATTCAAGATGTTGGACAGAAAATTGTAACATAAAAATCGAATTAAATGCAAGTATCGACCATGGGACTTGAACAATATGCAAAGGCTTGATTACAGATGTTAACGGTCGGGTAAGAAATATGTATACGTTTTAAATATCCACATTTTATGACAATATAAAGCAGATTACATCACAGGATCATTTAAAAAAAAATTACACCTAAAAATAAATTGTAGACATTGCGGTCAATGGGGCATGTACGGGTTTAAGAATAGACTGTCACTACTTCTTTTCCTGATCCTCTGACAAACAGGACCCTCTGTAGACCATTGGATAACATTTCCAGGTATGAAATATCTAATCAGTTGTCAAGTCAAACACCGAATCCAATATGTGCAAAATCAAACAACTGTCATTTTCTATCAAAAGGCTCTGCACTTCATCAATCATAAAAAAAATTTAACTATAAAAATTTAAAAAAAAGATACAATTTTCCTCTGCATTGAGTTTTGCAGGAGGCGCCGGTAGGTTAATTATGATGAGTTCAGCTTCGTTTGACTTGCTTATGAGAACCTTGTTCAGCTGCATTGCATTGTGCATTCGCATATATTGACTGACAGCCCTAAGAAATGTATAAAAAATTTTTCAAAAAGTCACTTCAAGAAGAATTTGCAGACTTACAAGATAACATAATATAAATATCTAATTTATATTATTAGTTAGAAACAACTAGTGAAATGGATATAAAATGAATGGAAGACAATCATACAGAAAATTCTTTCCTTTCAGTAGTTTTGCAGCCTGCCCGGGTGAAAATGTAAAGTGGACGGGTGACCCGAGCTGGTCGTTCTCCTCGTCTGCATCGGGGTCTTCGGTGGGTTTCATGAAAAGCCCCTCGGAGACACTGTCCTCCCTAGTAATTGCATTCTGGTTGCTATCCTTCAAAAGATAATAAAAAAACATGCTCTGATCCAATATAACATGGGAAGTCATACAAGTAAGTTATGTCATGGAAATCTATATAGAAAATCTTTATAGAAAACATCAAATCAAATAAACATTAATAATAAAGTTAAACAAATTAAAAATTGTTCATTGGAGCATGAAAGAAAAAAATTATGGCACAAGGAAATAGAATAAGTCACTCATATAGAAAACTTACACTTTCTTGATGTGTAGGAGTAGGAACAACAACATGAGTAGGATCAGAAATGTGGTTAGAATCAACAACCAGGGTGGGATCAGCAACAGGGGTAGAATCAACAACAATGGTAGGATCAACAACGGCTTTTTTAAAGTAATAAATATAAAATTTTAAAAAGTTAATACATTCTTTAATGATTAAAAAACACAATTCCTTAATTACCCTGAACTGCAAAATCTTTAGTCGAAGTCTTTTTTTCCGGTGTTTTTTCTATGAATTTCAAGACGTCGGCTTTCAGAGTTTCTGACTGTCTGGAGCTTTTTGATGTGTTGGTGGCTTTCTGAAGAGAACAATTATGCTATAAAATCCCATATAAGCATACTAATAAAAATAATACTTTAAATTGATAACAAACATAATAATTATAATAATAATAATTAAAATCTATAAAACTATTTAAAATAAACAAACGGAGAATTTCCTGTCAGCAGCTTTCCTCATGACTTCTACGCGCGACTCCATGTCCAATGTTCTTTCAACTTCAAAGGCTGATATGTCACTGTCGAACTGATGAATTCAATCAAAAGTATGTAAATATTATCATCGAAAACAGTTTTTTGCTGCCTTACAAGGCCAAATGAATCTTTGCAAACGAACCATTTCTTCTACAAAAACTTCAGCTTCTATTCTTATTTCATACAAATAAGATTCCAGTTGTGTCTTAATCTGTATACTGTTGTCATTTACGTCTTTTTTTCATATTAAGGCTAATTCTGTTTATAATCTTTCATTATTGAGTGTCTTATAAATGAAACACAAACATTTATTAGCAAGGGAAGATCCAAACTAAAAACTGAATAAATTAAAAAAAAACAATCAACATAATGTTTATTTTCAATGCGAAGTATCTCCTCACGATATTTACATTTACATCGGAAAAAAAGATACGAGCCACAGTAAATATTCTGATTTTGCAGCCCCTCCATACTTTGTGCTGCTGTAGTAGGAAAGAAAGAAGAATGAGCATTCCTCCATCATGTATGATCCACCATATGTCGATCGTGCCAGATAAACGTTCAGATTTCAGAGGAAAGTTTGTAGTTTTCAAAACCAGCAAAGCAAGATGTTGGTCTCTTACGATTCTAACTAAATCTGTCAAGATTGTTTCATGAATTGGATTTTTATATAATCAAATGCATAATCATCAAATGATCCCGATACAACTTTTAAATACTCAAGTTTTTTGGCTGATAAACCAATTTTCTATTTTTGTTTTCATAGAAAAACCGGACAAACCTATGAAGCCGTGCTGGTCGGTAGTACTTCTCAAACTGGGCCATGCCAGCATTACTGTATTATGAGTCATGCCTCCGATTCCGAGGGCCTGGATTCTACAAGTTATTGTTTTAAAATAATAAACAAAAAAACATATTAATAAAGTATTCCAGAATCTAAAAATATAATGAAAGATTTTAATGACATTAAACTAACAGAAGAGATAGTCCTTGATTCAGATTGGGGCTCCTCACAATTTTGACAAATCCTTTAATTTTCTGTTCTGCCAGTTCTTCTCGCAAGTGCTAAAATAACACAAAAACTATTATTAAATAATTAATTCATTTCGGATCTTCCATTGCAAACAAAAGCGGACACTGACCGTAACAGCTTGAGTGACATTTTCACAAGTCTTATGAGGATCTCCCTCCAACACTGAACCCATGATTGTCAGCCCTCTGCCTGTGTATTTTAAATTAACTCATCAGTTCAGGTCATAATGAAAACAAAACTTGTTAATCTTTAACATTTTTTACAGTCAAATAAAGATGTCATAAAGGATAAGCATATTATACAAGTTTCAGGGCCTTATATAATCGGCGTGGTCTAAATTTCCACTCTAAGACTTCAACGCTCACCTAAGAAGTTAAATGAAAGCAATAAAATAAATTACCGACCGTGTTTAAGCTGACCAACAAGACGAAGCAGCTCTGGATGTTTCACTTTGTTAGTGCTCAGATCGATTGCATCGAGAACCAGAATTTGTGGCCTCCAATTTTTCGTGTGCGTTTCATTTCCGAGATGGAGGAGAGCTCTCTCGGTGAACGACATCAGCAGGCCGGTCATTCCGTCTCCCCACTCTTTCTCTCCTCTGAGATTAAATTAATAAAATATTTCTCTTCTCTGAGATTAAAGTAATATTAATAAAATATTTCTCTCCTCTGAGAGGAAGTATTATTAATAAACTATTAAATGGACAATTAATAAAAAGGTAGCAATTTTAAAATAATAATTTTTAAAAGTGTCATAAATAATAGCTGAACAAATTATATGGCATCTTGAGAAAAATCATCGTAACATATTCTGCATAGGAGAATATTTCAAACCCTTTATATTGAATGTAGAGAAGAATGAAGGCAGCTACTGCAAATGCAGAAAGTGCATAATACCAGCCAGCTATGATGCAGAGGGCAAAGTTAAGAGCAGCTCCAAGAAGGGATAAGCTCCAATGGTAGTACTTGAACCTCGGTCGCCAGTTAGGCAACTTCAATATGGTTTGGAGAACGCAAATCAGATTGACAAAAAGATAGCACATAAGGAAGAAGCTGAAATTTAAATAAATAATATTTTTGATGTTTATCAATCTCTGCTCGTCTGTTGATATTTTTTACTTGAATTATCTTTTTCTAAATATTAATAGTTAAAGATTGTAAGCATTAATATGAGATTTAGAATATACTATTGAAACACATACACATCAATGATGGGGGCAACAGCATCTATATTTGCTATTAATATTCCAACTTCTGCAATGAAGAATGTGAGAATGAGTGCTCGAATTGGTTCTCCTCGTTTGGTCAACGTTTTGAAGATCGAAAGAAATGGAATGATGTCATCACGTGCGATCGCCTGCAACAATCTTGGAGCACCTGGAATTTCGTATCGAATGGTTTGAGTGGATGAATTTATTTTTTCCAACTTTAATGCAAGTACAACAATAGCAAGCTGGGGATAATGTAAGTTAACAAAATAATTTACAATAATTTTATATTAATCCTTAAATTAAGTAAATGAACGTGATTCTCTGTAAACAATTTTTTAATAATTAGTTTATAATAAATGTGTTTCTTTTCTCCATACGAGAACAAACATAAATAAACAAATAAGTAATTTGTAACACAAAATAAAATTCAGAATTAAAAAAAACGAAAATTGGAACAACTTTCTCAGATCTGATAACTTACTGACTAAACATTGAAGACCAGCTCCAAGAGATGAAGCGAAAGCTCCTACAAGAACAACCCACTTGTTCGGCCAGCACAACAAAGCCGATATCAACTCGGAACCTAAACTCTCACCAAATCTACAAAATTAATAATAAGGGAATAATTCATTAACTTTCTTTGGCCATTAGTTTGCCTTCAAATATTAGAATGAAAATTGGCTTTTTGCTACTTATAATTTATCACTTTTTAACATGAAAAATGATCATTCTGAGTAACTTTCCACATCACAACACACACGCACATTCTGCTTGATAAGTGCATACACACACAGACACACACACGCAGAGAGATAAGCATGCTCACAGGAACTGAATTAAAAACAAAAACAAATTTAATTTATCTTACAAAATGAAAAATTTAAAGAACTATATTGAATCAAAATGAGTTTATTTTAAGACTCCGATTTTTTTTAGAAAAAAAAAGAATTTCATCAGAGACGACACCCAGGTGCTGAACAACTGAACAGTTGTTACCTGAGATTTATTAGCTGTTTTTAAATCAGTTTCAATTAGATGGAACATCCACCCAGGTAAGAAAGTGAAATTCTTTTAAGACTAGTTGAGACCCATCAAAAATGAAGAAAAACTATAAGCTGTTTTTATTTTTTAAATCACCAATTAAATATGCATTTAGTTAATGATTATAATTATCTTTAAATACTAGAAAATACAGTTTTTATTAGTTTGATTACGTATTTTTTTGAATAATATTTCTCAATAAAACACTAGAGTTTTCATTTCACGCCACGACAGTCATTCATACAAATCAATTAAATTATTACAATACTAAAAACAATCGGATTTAAAAAATTAATTAACATATATAATAATCGTTGTTCTGCTATTGCAGTGCCACCTAGCAGCATTACGTGAAGTTCCAACATGCATATATACATACAGGCATCAGAATATATTTAGAGCTGATATAAACCAATTTATACATAGTCCAAACATTAAACATTTATTATTACAGATGAAAAATTAAAAACTATGAAATTTGTACACGAAAATTATTTATGACAATTAAACGATAAAACAAAATAATAATAATTTAATTTGTACTTGTCTCTGAGTACTTCTCCTCTGACTGTAGCTCCATAGAAAATAATCAACAAGATATAAACTACTGAGCAGCTCAGCTGTGCGAGTATTGTTCCCTTTGGAATTGATTTTTGCGGGTCCTTCAAGTCACCGGACATGTTTACACCTGTTAAGATCCCTGTGGAATGAAAACAAATAAGTACATAATTTAAAAACTGTTTATTAAATACAAAAATAGACAAATTTATTTGCAAGCAGTGAACAGATAAACAAGTATGAATTAAATTTTATGCACAACTTTTATTAATTACATCTTTCATGTTACCTTTTTTTATCTCTTTCTAATTATTTGTTTTTTAAATAAATTTTTTTATCAACTCATTTTATTTTTTATAGCATTTAATTTCTTAATTTATTCATTTTCTTCTGCAAGGAAATGTTAAATGAATTTGCAAGGAGCATCAGAAAGTGAACAAATTGAATTAATGCTACCAATGAAACATTAACCATTACATATTCAAAACAAAATAATAAAAATATTATTAAACGTAAATGTTATAAATCATTATTATAACAAATAATGAACAAATATATTAACCAGTTACAGATGGGAAGTAAATGGCACATAGGATTATAAAATTTGAAGATATGTCGCTTATGACTTCACCATTGGCTCGATTTCCTGGTATTCCTTGAGAAACTTCGCCTTCTTGTAAGTAATGAGAAAAGAGGTTGTCTGCAAAGAATTATAATTTATTTTTTTAGTATTTTAGTATATAGACACACCTACATCACCATCATCATCACCCCAATGATAATCACCATCATCATCATTACTATCATAATCATCACGATAAAGTATACCTGGTCCACGGACTACTATTATTAAAACTATTTACCTAAGAAATAGAAAATTTTTTATAATTATATTATAAAAAAAATTCTGTTCACATGCAAATGAATAGCTGATGACAAAAAAGCATACATTCAGAAAACAACAGTGTGCACTCTGCAAACAAGAAGAAAACAAAACCTTTAATAACGCCACTTGTTATACCAGGTATTGCGGGAACGTATCGTACATCGGATGACATGAAGTACGGGTCGCACACAACTGTACTGTTGTTCTCTTTACACAACCTGAAAGGTTTTCAATCTAAATTTAATTTCATGATTCAATATATAAGCAAATACAAAACATTTAAAACATATTTGAAGAATGAAAACAAGAATTCCTTTATAACTTCAAAGCGACCAGAAATCCAGGTGATACAGTGACTTCTTACAGAATAATGGTAAAACGTTTTAAAAAATGTTACAGCCATGGGTATAAAAGACAAAAATAAAACATGGATTACTTCTGATAAAGATATGAGGACTCATTTTTTGAGCACCAGTTAGCTGAAAAATTTGCATTTCCAGGCGAATTAATCCATTTGGTCGGGTAAGCATACAACTTCTCTCCTAGAAGACAAACTCTGTTGGATGGAAACTTGTTAGTAAGCTTTTTATTTAAAAAAAAATACATTCATACAATGTAAGACATGTAAGATCATCAAACATGTCTAATTTCATAAAAATAAACTTATAAGGATGAGAATTATTTTGAAAATGCAGCTAAAGTTAACTGAATTATTTTCTTTTAAATATAAGCCCAACAAACTTGACATCTTTATAATCCGGATGAGATGCAAGCGATCCAACCACGATGCTAACGATGGATACAATGACACACACAAGAGATAACGGAGCAAACAGTTGGACAATTTTCACACCAAAAGCAACCAAGACTGTCAATAGTATTAGCAGACAAGTGCCATAAAATCGGTAATTATTCCACGGATTGTGGTGGATGTCACCAAATATTGCCAGATCCGGTGCCATGTAAACCTGCAATGAAGAACTTTACACTGATCAAACCATTCTTTAATTTTAAAACATTATCTGATTTTTTTTTAGTTTTTGGAACAACGACATTCACCCGTGAACTAACTGTCTGGCTCATCACACACAAGACAACAAATAATGCACCATATTATTACACTATGAATTGTCTCCAGAGGTCAGGTTGTACACTCTAATATAGCGTTTCATTGCGTAAATAAAAAACATTACTAATTAACATAAAAAATTAATTTATGAAATTCTAATTTAACGTATCATTACATAAATAAAAACGTAACTAATTAACATAAAAAATTAATCTATGAAAGTAAACAAGCAAGCAGAATACTCAGAGTTGATACAAGTTGAAACAAGTCAGGACAGGTTGGTACAAAACAAGAAGATTTTATTGCGAAACGATACAAGACTCTCAGATATAACTCTCGTTTGGCCGATGTATTCAACAACATACATCTTCACGAAATCATAAATAGAAAATAAAGACATCATTGTTGTTCTATGTCG
>OZ022244.1:20941036-21214765 GCA_963978895.1 Erpobdella octoculata
TGCAGGGGTGGTTGGGGGGAATGCATACCCACACCAGACTATCAATAAAAAAGTTGTTGGTCCGGTTTTTGAAAAATGATCATAACGTGAAGTAAAATTTTGAGATATGTACCTACAACTCTCCACAATCACCAGCTTTTTGGGAAGAGGAAGTGTGAAAGTCTTCCAAAAATTTTGAGAAAAGTTCCTATGACTACCGCCCTAGTGGTCATCAGCATTTTTAGGAGAAAGTGTAAACACCTTCAGAAATTTTGAGAAAAAACGTACCCGTATTCCCACCAGGAAATCCTGATCCGCCACTGTTTACATGCTCAAATTTACCATTCACACTCACACATAATGCTTAACACACACACACACACACACACACACTCACACATAATGCTTAACACACACACACACACACACACACACACATACATACATACATACATACATACACACACACTCATACATTCAACATAACAATAAACGCGCGCTTTCACACACAACCAATGAAATGAAACAAACTTCAAGCTAAAGCAGCTGGACAATTAAAAACCTACATTGAATTCTCCCTCCTACCAGCAAGCAGCGGAAGGTTGAAATTTAATTAAAGAGACAACGAACAAAGAAAAGATGAATAAAATGAATGGATGACGAACATGTGATAACATGGCGGCTTTCTTTTCACTTTCAGCAGACGGATAGGTGACGTGGGAATCGAGGTGGAGGTTGAAAGTGTCGAGGAAGGTGACTGTTCGTGGCATGCTCTTCATGTCTTCCTGTAGTTATAATTTTAATTTATTATCGCTACCACCATCAATTATCCATCCATTACTCATCCGTCCGTCCATCCATCCATCCATCCATCCATCCATCCATCCATCCATCCATCCGTCCATCCGTCCATCCATCCATCCATCCATGTGCCTGTTTTCTTCTATCTGATAAAAGTCTTAAAATTAACAATTATTCAAATACTAATTAACTCCAACGAGAATAATAATTATTCACTGAAGATCAATACACACACACATGTATCTCGTGGGATTTCTCATACAAAAGTACACAGCACAACTGTTGTTCATCAACATTGAAACAGTAAATGTTTATTTTTTTTATTCAAATGTGATGTCCTCGGAGGAGTTGGAATGGAATGGAATGGGGTAGAACGGAGCTGAATTATTTAATTCATAATTCATAGTACCTGAAGAAGAGGAGAATGAAAAAGATTTTCTGCTTACATATGATTAACATAACAGAGAACCATTTAAGAATGGAAATTACAAAATAAAATTACATTTCAATTCATGTGCACACAAATACAAGAAAACTTCAAAAGTCATCCTTGTCAAGAAAACAAGAAACGATAAATAATTGTCCTAACTTTTACATGTTCATATAATTGCATACAACTGCTCTGACTCATAGAGTTGGTGGGCTTTCCTTATTTACATCATTAGGTAAACAGCTCTGATAAAACTTGTACAGTGTAAAATGAGTGCACAGTATATAAAATTTCAAGAATATTGGGTACCGGATATGGTCAATGATCTGACTCGTGATTAATCCTTTTCATTTAACATCTGTTCATATATCATAAGAGTTTCACTTAAGTATATTGGATTAAATTTGAGCATTAAAAACAAAATATTCAGATATCAGGCACACAGTCCCATACAGCTGCCAACTTCTTTAGAGTTAAATAACTAATTAAAGGTTCGTGTAATTTATGAAATAATAAATATAAACTGACATCTATTGCAGATTCACGTGTAGAATGCAAGCCACCTGCATCTATATAATGACAGAAAATGCTTTAGAATTCAAATCAACTCACATCATATAAATAAAGGTTTCTTCTACTTTTGTCCTTTACACTGGTGTCTGAATGGAGTGAAGGAGTTACTTCAGTGGCAGGATCCTGTGAAGTTGCTAAAAAAAGCATAAAAAATTTAAAATTAAAAAAATAAAACTTTTTAAGATATTAACAAGAATATTTGAACAATCAAATATGGCATTTAATATGATAATGTCAAGGATAAATATTTTATTTTGATTGAAATTTTCAAATGAAATTAAAAAAAAAAAACTAACAATCAGAAGTCTGCTCTCCACGAAAGTGCACAAGAAACCTTCCCTTCTTGTTCGAAGTCATTTCCATTTTTTTTTCTTAACAATCCTATCTTCTGATGGTGACCAGCCCAGCAGGTCAAGTAGAAATTTCCTGAAACCAAATTCCCTTTGTACAAATTACAGGTCAACTGAAAAAATAAAAAAAGTCTTAGCTGGTTCGAAAGTTGTAATTATTATTCAAGGCATGAAATTAAACAAATAGGAATGAAATTAAACAAATAGGAATGTCATTTAATTTTATTTTCAGGTTGATGTGTGAAATTGCAAAAAAATAATTTGGGATAAAAATAAAACAACTGATTTCACACATACTTACAAACAAAATAAAAAATGGTTGACAAATAAGTCACTGAGTATTTTTTTTCAAATATATGACAATTTAGCAACTTCTGAAATTGTATAGAAATAAATAACCTTTTAATTTTATAAAAATAAACAACTTTTATAATTTTATTCAGTGCAAACTAAACATCATACAGTGTAGTTTGATAAAAAAAAATACTAATTACTTTGAACTTTGCTTAAAAATAAAATAAATTATGTTGAATATAGAGTACATGAAATGTAACTTGTATTCTGCTTGATAAGCACAGCACTAAATGGCAATCTAGCCTTTAAGAGGGAGCTTTGTTTGTAATGAACTGAGTGCAAGGGATATTATTATATTATGCCTCAAGTACAATAAGCAGCAGAAGCAGATGCTTTAACTAACTAGGACTTGCTGCAATGGAACATGTGCAGGGTGATTAATAAGAGCACCATTCAATCAAAAAGAACAACATTAATAATTAATTAATGGATTTAATTTATGGAAATTAAATGGAGACCAATTGTATTTAAACAATTTCCTATTACAACTTATATTATTTTATTAAATCAATGAGAAATTTCTAGCATACAATTAGAAATAACTAATATCAGGGTTAATACTTTCTTGAATCAATAAATGCCACAAGAATTCTATAAAGAAAAATGTGTGTGAATCACATGTTATATGAGAAACATTTATCCAGAATCTAGATTTAAATCAGTTGCTTCAAATCAGTAATAGCTTATAATTTTATTGAAAAATCAAATACATGTCACAAAACAGTTTATAGATATAAACTATAAACTTTTAAAAGACTAATAACCTATTGCAGAAAATGCACCAAATAATGAATTGAATTAAGCTGTATGCAGTGATCATTCTTTAGACATTGATACATCGGAAATAAGCAACTATAGCAAATTTAAATTGTTCTAAATTTAAATTCGCGAGTTTTTGTAAAAGATCAGAGCCACAGAGCTTTATAGTAGTTTATAGTTCTAGATAAGTGCTCTAACTAAGAATATCCTCCTTGTATTGTACTGCAGCCTAATCTTAATTTTCGTCAAGTCAGAGCCACACGATACATCATTATGTAAAATATTACAGAACAATCAACCAGTGACAAGTTCAAACAAAATAGTCTGTCACGGAATCTCAGCGACCAATAAATAAATTTCTCACCTGCAATTTACTGAATTCGAACCCCCAAAATGATGAAAATCGTAAAAGCAGACACAAGACTTGCTACTCCGCTTTTATATGACTTGAGAACCTAACATCGCCGGACTGGTTATCTGGTACGAACAAGATCTGAAGATTGGCCGGCATGCTGCTTTATTTTATAATATTACTAACTTAGCAATAGTAGAAGACTTACGAAATTAACAAACAAGAAAACCGAATTACGTTTTGAGTCTCTTCAGTGATTTAACATTAAACAATTTCTTTATTCGTTTTCATAACAACTGAAGACAATCCGACACGCGCGACACGCAGATACGGTCTGCACGGAAGTTTTGAAAACGTACACACAATTGTCACGATAATTAATTTCATAAAATAGATTCTAGTATAAAAATGTAAAATATGAATATTATGGCACACGATTTCTTGAACAACACGTCGCTGGGCTTGGGCTGCACAATTATAAGACGACCCAATCTATATATGAACCTAATATGCTTCTTCTCTACGCACAATGTCACGCAATCCTCTCGCACAATGATTTCGATTGCACTGTACACACCCCCAATCAGTTGGCGTCCGTATTGCTAAGTATATCACAAAATTATGAGTTTGTCATATATACATATACACATAATAGGTATATGCACTACAATAATTGATTTCCCGACGCTCTGTGGAGCTCTTCAGGACAGGCCCTTCTTGTGGTGCATTTGGCAGGGGCTGGATGAAAGTTGATTTCGACACTATGAGCGTTGTCATCGCTGTTTGTGGACAAGAGGATCATTTCATTTTAACGATCTTTAACGTGGCGTTAGTCGGATGACTTCTAGGCCACTTCCATGCCCCTTCCATGCTTTGAAAAGTCATCCTTTTGATCTGACATTCTAGTAATACATATAATTACGCCACCGGACGCGCACGCGACTGATAACGACCAAGACAGAAAACGTGCCAACTCAAATTGTATGCTAAGTTAAGTTGCAGCGCAGTTGAACACAGGGGCGGATACAGGATTAGCAAAAGGAGGGGTCCAAAACGGAGTGGGGTGTTGGGTATGAAAAATATTTTATTATTGTTTTTCAGGTTTTGACATAATTTTATAATTAGTCATTCAAGAACTGAATTTCTGTAACAGTTTTTAGCAGAATATTATACATGGTTGAGTTAATTGAATTTCTTTAGAGAAAGGCTTGATCAGATCCACTACAAAATAAAAAGTATCTGTTTAATTCACAAGCTATAGCAGATGAGTTATACTTCCAAACGTAATTAAATCTAATATGATACTACTATCAAAATATATCAATAAACTTAAGATTTGTATTTATTTATTTATTTATTGCATTTCTTAAGCTTACAAATGACCATATTCCAGTGTGGAATAAATTGAGTACTTATAGTTAAACCTGAGACTTTTTACCAGATCTCCAGGCTTGGCCTTCTTGTGGTGCATTTGCTTGTTACTAACATGTCCTTGTGGGAATTTCAGCACAGCTGACAAACTAACCTAACAGAATCTGGTTCTAAATAGAATTGTATATTGATAAGACTTAAATTTACGTTAATGCTATTGCCACGGCGGTACGCGATCTTTGATTCGCTATATCTTTATTAATTTTATATTTTTACACTATATGGTATATTCAAACGCAGAATTTGTACTTTTATATAAAAATAATAATGAAATTTAAAAAAATTTATTTTGAAATTTTTATGCCACTACCTAGGATAGGGTTTAGGGGTAGGGTTAGGGTTCGGGTTAGGGTTAGAGCTAGGGATAGGGTTAGGGTTAGTAGCAATTTTACCGATTGTAATCACGTCGAACCGCCGGGGCAATAGCAGTGACCTAAATTTATAGGAATTTCGTAAGGGGCCCGAACATTTTTTTAGTTTTTTTTTTTAATTTTGATTACTGTCGTTATCTTGATTTTTTTTTATTTAGCAAAACTAAACAAAAAGAATCTAAATTAAATTTTGTATTTACTCTCATATTATTCCTTTTTTTATATATTTATTTTCTCTGGAGGAAAATCAACACAAGACACCGCTTTTTTACAACGTTTTTATTAGGTCACTTTATTGTCTGTTTGTTTCTTCTTTTGTCTGTCCGCGAATTGAATACGATGGTGTTTTTTAAACATTGTCCCCGATAGATCGTATATTGCCACCTAGTGAAAAAGTAAAAAAGAAACTCAAACGCTTACAAAATTTCACCCATCAAAAACGAAAAAGTAGAAATTTTTTTTACATCATAAGAAATACATTTGCTAAAAAACAACGTTTTTCTTGCGCCCTAAAAAGTATAATATAATATTCGTATGAGTCTGGCAGAATTTCTGAATAACTTGGTCACATTATGGTAACATACTTTATAACAGTTTTTAATTCATATACAATGAATAACGTTGGGCGCATATGGGCCTCAACATATTTTTATTTTATATATTCTCTATAATTATTACTTTTTTTTATTTATTGCTGTAAGCCATTGCGGTCTGACGATGGTCTGAATAAAGACGAATTGAATTGAATTGAACATCAAAACTTTAGTAAAACAAATCTATATATATATATATATATAAATCTCGTGTCATAATGTTTGAAATTGAACTCCTCCAAAACGACTCGAGAAAATTAACGACGACAGTTTACAGTGTAACATCTTGTCCCTATGGGGTCTTAAAATTATTTCACCATGACTGAACACACGTTCCACTGGTGAACTTGGTGGGAGAATACTTAAGGCACAAAGTGCAGGGTGATATAGTTTGTCAGGGTCATTGGTATGATTCTACCAAAACGTCCACATCACCAGTTATCCTCATCTCATGATATCTTGTCAGCCAGGGTCGTAGCCAGAGATAAAAATCTACCGAAGACAAAACCAATCTATTGCTATAGGAGCAGGAAACCTACAACACCTACATGTGGATGAATGCCCCCAAAAGGTAAATTTTTATAAAGCTTATTTAGATTTTATTTCCTTGTCCTTTCTTTCAAATATAACCTACCCCATCAACAGCTATGCATTTACATGTAACAATAGGTTATTAAAAAAACTTGATTTTTTTTAAATTATTTAAAGGCTAAATTAATTCGTCGATGTCCTGAAGAATCCCACAGAGTAGCAAAATCTTTAAAGTGTCCACGGAATCTTGTGGTAGATGTGTTGTAAAGCAAGTCCAGAAAGACGATCTTGACCGCAGGTGTTTCGCAGCTATGTCTTAAGGCGCCTTAGTGCAGAGAACGACCCTCGCAGGAACAGGAAGAAACAGGGGGCGTTTAAAACAGATGAAACGCCTTTCTCAAGTTTAGAAAAAAAGTTTGGATTAGTGACTCTATAAGTTTCTTGTAGTGATGCTGGGAATCCAACCACTACTTTGTACCATTTTTCTAGTTCTTGTGACCATGTTTCAGGAAAAGGAAGATCTGACTTGAAAAGCCAAAACAAGTCTGCCAACTGATCAGCCAACTTTTTCAGGTTTTTTCCTTGCATGGCAGTTGGCAGCAAAGAAGTCACTTTAAATAATAGAATTTGATCATCTGAAAATCGTTCATTCAATTTCTGTAACACATGGTCAATGAACGAATGAAACATGTTCACTCAGAAGTGATTTTCAATGGAGACTGTTGGAGCATTCGCTCGATCCCTCTGCTTTGCAGTGAAACTTAGCATTAGATTATTCAAGTCCAAGCCTAAAGAACCCAAATGCATTTTTATTAAAAAAAAATTTTTTTTTGGGTTAATTTCTATCGAGGACACGTCCTCGGTTTCCTCATTCTGGCTACGGCGCTGTTGTCAGCTGTACATCGACATCAAGGCAGGTGGTATCTAACGCCGACGAATACTTGTGAAACAACTCTACTTTGAAGAGCATTTAGTAGAATAACGAGTACGAGTACCTACCCAGTAAACATGGTAACCATTTTGTAACGTTTCTTGTCCGTTACTTTTCAGTTACCTGGTTATGAAAAGGTTACCTGGCCCAAAGCAACTAAAAAGAAACGTTTCTGCAACGTTTCCAATGTAACGAAAAAGTAACATGTAATTTGCGACTAAAAAGAAACGTTTCTGCAACGTTTCCAACGTAACGAAAAAGTAACATGTAATTTGCGACTAAAAAGAAACGTTTCTGTAACGTTTCCAATGTAACGTAAAAGTAACATGTAATTTGCGACTAAAAAGAAACGTTTCTGTAACGTTTCCAATGTAACGGAAAAGTAACGTGTAATTTGCGACTAAAAAGAAACGTTTCTGTAACGTTTCCAATGTAACGGAAAAGTAACGTGTAATTTGCGACTAAAAAGAAACGTTTCTGTAACGTTTCCAATGTAACGTAAAAGTAACATGTAATTTGCGACTAAAAAGAAACGTTTCTGCAACGTTTCCAATGTAACGTAAAAGTAACATGTAATTTGCGACTAAAAAGAAGTTACTACAACGTTTCTAATGCAGCCAAAATGTAACGATTTGTTTTATTCATAGATATCTATGGTTTTATTATTACGGATAATATAAAAATCTTTTATAGCATATATAATTTTATAGAAAAAGTAAAGTGTTTGTTTATTTATAAAACTCAATTGCTAAAAAGCATTTAATAAAGACGCTTAATAAATGGTATTTGCATTGTGTCGTATTATATTTTCCTAGATTTTGTTCTATCTCATCGGTTCACTGAGAGCGTCGAACGAGTCGCCTGGGATGAGATAAGATGCTAATCAAAAGTTAATTAACGACTCGCTTCTACAGCTCTTGTGTTAGAAATAATTTGAAGGTACAAAACAAACTATACTGGTTAAAAATCACCAATCAATTCGAAACATTAGATTTTTAAACCATTTGAAACCTCTGCTTCCTGCTGCACTACTACCCCTGCGCTGTTTGTGAATTTTTATTTTATTTATTTATTCGTGTTTTAAGAAAAGACCTGACAGAACGCAGGAAATCATAAAAAATAAGCAAAAAAACAAGAAATTAAAAGAAAGTCTGTCTAGTCTATAACGAACATTCAATATTCCGCTAATTATAATGACTGGCAATAGTTAATTTTAGACAATAATAATAGAATAACGTTATTGAATCAGCTAATAGAGTTGAAAGAAGTTAGGTTAGTAAGAGTCATAGAAGAGCATTCTAATAATAAAGTTACAAGCAAAACTAGCAGAGTGATGTTGCATTGAAGGGAGTACAAAATCATGTTTCCTCTTGCGAAGAATATGACCATGATTTATCATTACGTGGTCATATTCATTTGTAAACATTTCACTTTCATTCACACTGACATAATCTAAATGGCCATATTCTCAGGTGAGACATTCTTCTTGCTTGACCAGCGAATTGCTTGATGTCACAAGTTTCTACCAACCCGTGGGTAGTCATAGACACCTTTCACTCTTCCCCATCAGCAGTTTTTTCATAAACTGTTTGAGTTTTAACTTCGAACCCTTTACCAGGAGGTGTAATTTCTGCCGGTATAACACTTTGGAAAGAAAGCAAGGAGCTAAATCTGGCTCTTGTTTAATGCCTTTCACAGAACTAATATTGTTTGTTTCTTGTTCCTAATGTTCATTCTTGCTAAATCTTGACAAGAAACATAATCTTTTTGTTAAAAGAATGAGGTAATGTAAATAAGCCAAAGTTGAGGCTCTTTGACATTGGCTGGCAAGTTGGTAAGCTCCGCCTCCATACCAATTACGAACAACTTATATATAGTCTGAAAGTGCGCGAAAAATCTGTTTGTTGTGAGGTCACGCCGTTGTTGTTTCAGTAAATCTATCGTGTTTTGTCTGCATTTGCTAACATCTAACGAGTTTAGTTCATTCTCATTGTGTTATAATAATCAGTTAAATTCGTTGTGTTATAATAATCAGTTTGATTTTTTTATTGAAACTTTGTTACAATCAGGCGCGGCGCTGGGCGGGGGGGTCCAGGGGTCCGGACCCCCCCAGCTCCGACAGGTGCCACCCATGAGATTTTTGCAAATCCAAAGACTTTTTTTTACTAAGGGGGGGGGTATGTGAACCTCATTGGGTTAATCAGACTGCAGATTAAAAATAGTCGAAAAAATTTTTCGCCTGCGGCGGGCTTTCTTTCTTTTTTCAAACTATGTTTTTGCTGCATGGAGTTTAACTATATTATAGTAGTTTTTCTTAAACATTCTGTATAGTTTTATGAGTATGCAATGTTTATTGATGATAGTTCAATGTTAAGTATTTTATGGTATTATTGAATAGTAATTTTATTAGCTTCGTTTGTTTTTTGAACTCTTACTTACATTTTTCCATTTATATTTGAACTTTGCTTTGCCAGTAACAAACCTAGATAAACTAGAAAAAACATGACTAAATTGTGATCTGCTAGTGTAAATACTTCAGTATTTATTTCTTACATAGTTCTATTTCAGTTGTAAAGGACTATGAACCATATATATATATATATATATATATATATATATATATATATATAAATATATATATATATATATATATATATATATATAATATATATATATATATATATATATATATATATATATATATATATATATATATATATATATATATATATATATATATATATATATATATATGTATATATATATATATATATATATATATATATATATATATATATATATATATATATATATACTTCAACTTGTCCTTGGACATTTTGGACCCCCCCAGAACAAAATTCCTGGCGCCGCCCCTGGTTACAATATGAAGAGCAGTTAGATAAAATTAGAGCCGATAATTTAGCAGATATGTGGTTGGACAGTTTACTAATATATGGGAAGTTTTGAAAGAAATTAAAAGTAATCTGGCTCTTCTTGTTAGTCCGCCAACGACAGCAGTTAATACGGCAGTTCCGGAAAACGTTCATTTCCCCATGCACTCCATGGAGTTTGACCAGTTGGATTCAAAATTAGAATCTAAAGAATTATTTGATGCTCTGGTAAGTCAATTACAGCATGTACTTAGATATCTAAAATTTTTGTATTAGGTTATCACTATCATAAATTCAAACATTTGTATAGGTGATTGACTTATAAAAGCTTGGGGGAGACACAATGGCAGAGGCGTGTCGTAGGCTGCTCCGGTACACCATGGATGATGGGCTGGCTGAAAAGTTCAATTGGAAAGGGAGTGGTGGTAAAAGAAAAATGGAAAGCACTTTTTCAAAGAACTTATCATTAGTTAGCTTAACTAAACTATTAGCAAAGTCATTTTAAAAATATTAGATATCTAACAACTATTTTTTTAAACTATTTCTCAGAAACTCTCCAAACCAATAGACGCTTCCACGATTCGTCAGCCAAGGAAATTGAGGTTGTGACAAAGAAGTGGATAAAGTTTGCACATGAGAGGCTGAACCGCAAGGAGAAGAAATGACATTTATATAGAGCTCAAAAAACTTTCTTTAAATAAACTTTTTTATAAATTTGCAAATATTGTTTCAGTTTTGTCTATTGATGAACGTGTTTGAAGTGATAATAATTTGCATGAGCAAATAATAGAGGAGGTTTCTAAAGCGTTACATTGTAAACGTTTCTAAAACGTTACACAGGAAACGTTTCTAAAACGTTACACGGGAAACGTTTCTAAAACGTTACACGGGAAACGTTTCTAAAACGTTACACGGGAAACGTTTCTAAAACGTTACACGGGAAACGTTTCTAAAACGTTACACGGGAAACGTTTCTAAAACGTTACTCAGGAAACGTTTCTTTAACGCACAGCCGATGAGCAAAACAACCGAAAAGAAACGCGTTTCTTGTAACCGAAAATGAACGGTTAAGAAACGTTACAAAGTGGTTACAATGTTTACTGGGTACCTACTTAGTGGAATACTGAGTGGAATAGGTAACGAGTACCAGGCTTGGTGTAGTATACTAGAAAAACAAAAACTAACGAGTACCAGGCTTGGTGTAGTATACTAGAAAAACTAACGAGTACCAGGCTTGGTGTAGTATACTAGAAAAACTAACGAGTACCAGGCTTGGTGTAGTATACTAGAAAAACTAACGAGTACCAAGTATTACATCTCTACTATAAACAAAGACCAGGTGCCTCTGTCAGTTACAACTCTAGCGTCTAGCTCTAGCACTAAAATTTCCAATCATGTGAAGTTTTTCATTGTTAAGAATTCTGGATATTGCTGCGTTACCGTTAAGATAATTTTTTCCGAGTTTATTGTACAATAAAGAGTTGAGGCACATGGTAAACGCTGATAAATATTTTTAAAAATTGTCTTTTATATTAAAAACATTATTTTATAATTGTCAATTTAGTCCTTGTATTTAAATCAATTGGTAGCTAGCGAGTGAAGTCGTTAACTGCAGGTTTCTATCGTATATTTTTTTCTCAGTAAACATTGTCACGTGATTCAAGATGCCCGGAGAAGTGGCAGAAAAGCCTTCCCATTACACGTAAAATATTTTGACGTGCTTCTCTTGACGTTGGATCGGGAGAATAGCAATCGCTTTTGCTTGCTACACTTTTTTCGTCAGCATTGTCGTTTCTGCCTTTCCTAACCTTTTGCTGAGAAATCTAAGATAAAGAGATAAACAAAACAAAACAATGGAACGGACGACGCCTGATCTGTTTGCACACGATTTTAGATATTGATAATTTTAATTGTCGATTTATTGATAGAAGTTTTTAATTGATTTAGTTTTTATTTTACTAGATACTTAAAAGACTTCCGCACTCAGCAGTGTCCTGATTTTTTGCAGCACAAATGTTCTCACCACAGACCTTATAACTGCTTTAGTTGGCACTTTGTCAATCAGAAACGCAGGAGGCCGGTAAAGAAAAAAGATGGATTATTTAATTACAGTCCAGACATGTACTGTCCGAGATATGACGAAACCACTGGAGTTTGTCCATTTGGAGACGAGTATGCAAATTTATTTTATTAATCAATTCCTCTAGTCTAGGAGAATTAAAAAAAAGCTGGCATAATTGGAAGCAAAGCAGTTAGATATTTTGTTTTGTAGGTATATGTGTTAGCAACAATTAGTTAAAAATCCACCCTTCCAACTCATCGTATAAAAAAATTACAGACGATTTTCAAAATCGGCCTTAAAATCGGCAAAATAATTGAATATACCAGCTCTTTTAATCCAATTAGATGAAAATAACTAAAGTTTAAGCTGAATGCTTTATTGTTACTTATTGCATGATATACAAACATTAAAAATTATCAATAAAAAAAAAATACAAATAAACTGATTTATGGAGCCGTTTTTCCCTAAAATATACAATATATCAGCTCTTAAAATCCATTTAAATAAAAATAACTCAATCTATAGATGAAAACTACCTAATGCAAAATATACATAAGTTAAAATTTGTCTCGCAACATTATATACGGATACAAATAAACTACTATATTGTGCCGTTTTTGACTAAATGTGCAAAATAAATTAAGATAAATATGAAAATTGCTTGTTACATACTATTTAATATACACATATTAAAAAGCATACATATAAATCCATAAATAATTTCCAATTTCAACATACAATAAAAAACAAACAGAAAAACAACAAAAACACCTAAAAATAACAATTTCTTTGAAATTGAATATTTCTTTGTATAGATTCCTCAAATCATCAATATCAGAAGTAGTCAAAAACACCATTTTCAATATTGATTCCAAAAGCAAAGCAAACAAAGCTGACTCTACTAAAAAGTGGCCGCGTAGTGCTCTAGCCACTGCCTTCCCTGTCATCATGTGTTATGGCTATGGGTCCATAACAGCACTGCAGCGCTTCTGTCAAACCTGAGCCGGCCATGACATGACCAATGCTGCCCAAATAATTCATCCAGACATGAAATCCACCTAGACGACATACTATGGTCAGTTTGGATGAATGCACAATATCAACAGCCTTTAACCACAGCGGCTGGTCGAAAGTCACACAAGCCGTTGGAATGTTGAGCTTCTGAGCCTGGCGTTCTATGAAAGTTAACGTGGAAAAAATACAAGACGTCATTAGGGTTCAAATCAATAATCGGAAGCATCCTTATGTCTGATGATGATCTGAAATCTCTGTTAGGTTTACAAGCATGTTCCATAAAGCCGGACCAATTTGGCCTTTGCTGATCTTCATCTAAGCACAAGATACCAATTTTCCAGGCAAGTTCCAAGTTTAAAGAAGGAGGCAACACAGAAGGAAAATTTAAGTGTGAGATGGGCTTGAAAGACATCAATGATAATGATGACTTGTAGGGGAAGGTATATCCCAGTATAGGAATACCTCGGTTTTTCACAACACAACTGGATTTTAGGCATGACAATCGAGGTACAGCTGATTCAGCATAGTGTCCTGACCCTAATCGATTACACGGAGTAGACATTGATATGATGCCCATACCGTGAAAGGTACCACTTCCATCTAAAGTGATAATGTTGTGGTCAAGATTATCACCAGACCATTGTGTAAAACATTGAGGAAAAGACTGAGGAGTATCAGGGGAGTCCTTCTGAACCACTGATTGTTTGAAAAGTTTAGCTTCATCATATGAAATTGAAAATCCCAACCGTGACAGCAAATCAAGCAGCCATCTAGATTCAAAGGCGTGATCTAAACTAACTCCAACGCCAAACAAAATTGGAGAGATAAGAGATCTTTGTCTTGCCCCCTGCACAATAGAATGACATATGGAAACTTGTTTTATTTCATTACAAACAAGATTTTCAATTAAGATTTTCAACAAACTAAGAATCCACATTTTGGCATATTCAATATTTGAGAAATCATCAGTTCCTGGATACGTTTCATTTGAGGACATTTCCCTTATTTGAGCTCTTATCAATTTTGCTGCTGCCACTATGATACGTTCACTCTCATCTTCTATGCTACTCTTTTTTTCAGCATACCATTGGTTAGTTATAATGTGAGATGCCATGTTACGGAAGCAAATAACATTTTTCCGACCACAAATTTCGGCAAAAATTATGTGCTCAGCGTAGCGTTCTTCCAGTTTTTCAAAAGTAATTAATATGTCGTTATCTGGATGTCGACCTGGATGGTTTCGGCCAGCGGTATTATCTCCGACATGTGATGATCTACATTTTAGGAACACAGAAAGACACACTCTGTGGTAATGAGCTTCTTCAGCTGGTAAGTCATTGCATGAATTTAACTTATCAAGAACTTCTACACTCCATGCATCATTTCTTTTGTGGCAAGTTTCAATTATAGTTTCTCTGAATTTCAATGTCATCATAGTACTTGATTCTTTTTTTAAATGTTTTCTACTTTCTCCAAAAACTATTTTTCCACACAAAAAACAATGTTGCTTCCAATTGAAAGTGTCGACAGACGATCGTAATAATTTACACTTAAAATTCTCTTGATCAACATGCTGCTCATTCTTTCGTTGCAATTGATCGAAACTTCTTTTGCTAGTGTAGTCTCTCCGGCAATGATCATGAACATTAGCTACATTTGGTTTATTTAACATATACTCTGTTAACTGTTCATCACCACGTAAAACGCTGAATTGACATAACGTTTCAATACCTTTAACACCTAGCTAGTGTAACCATCTTGACTGTATCACAGACGTTGTCGGAACGGAATTCAGTTCAACAAATTAAACATACCATTTCATTTAGTTCACCCATTTCGAAAAAGTACAATAAAAACTCCAAAAAATAGATGTTTTACAAAATACTAACTTAGAAATTCGATGTTTTACGACAATTTACGAAAATACTAACTTATCGCTCACTACGGTAAATCTCTTTCAAAAAAGCATCAAAAAACGAATTTCCGAAACGACGATTTCAACCGATTTTTGCAGGAAGAATCATAAACGTATTACAAACAAAATATCCAAAAATCAGCTTGATGCAAATTTTGTCTAAGTACAACAAGGAAAAATTTTAATTCTCCTAGACTACTCAGATTTGTAAAATTACGACTTTGCTTAGATTCAAAAATAGAGTCGTATTTGATTTTTTAAAATTAGGACCAGCTCGTGGGGTCTTGCATTTTTGGTGCTCAAAAAAATGTAAACCATTTTTAACTTTTTGGTTTTGCTGTTGTAAAATTATTAAGCATCTGCGTCCCATAATCGTTATCCCGATATCAATTGGGATTTCAAAACGATACGAGAAATCCCGTATCGCTATTCAAAGGATACAGCCTGCGGGGGAAGTCTCGTATCGAAATAAAATTGCGAGACTTAAATTTTGTTCTCGTATAAAGTCTCGAAAAAAATTCCGAGATTTAAAAAAAATATTTTTCAATAAATAACGTAAGTCATACATATTTAATAACGATTGTCACAACTGTGAATATTTGCAATTGATTCATCAACATTAATTAATCTACCTATTGACAGAAGTTTATGACTATTTAACTATTATTATCCCCACTTTAACCCATTAATGGTCACTACCATACGAAAATAAAAAAAATGACGTTACGTTTTCGCAAATGTAACCGTTAATGGGTTAAATTCGGTTTTCCTAACAGCCTGTAGCCCCATTATTACTATTTTTAGTCTGGGAACCGAAAACATTTCAATATATATATATATATATATATATATATATATATATATATATACTAGCGGGGTTGCCCGGGTTTTTTAGAGGTTTTTCTAATGTTTGTCTCTTTCTCTCCCGTTTCCTTTCCCACCTGCTTTCCCACTCCTGTTCGCTTTCCCGTTTTCGGTCGTTTTCCCGCTGCCGGTCGCTTTCCCGCTCCCGGTCGCTTTCCGGCGTTGCCCGGGGTTTTTAGAGGTTTTTCTAATGTTTGTCTCTCTCGCTCCCGTTTCCTTCTCCACTTTCCCGTTTTCGTCGCGTTCCCGGTCGCTTTTCCGCTCTCGGTCGTTTTCCAGCTCCCGGTCGCTTTCCCGCTCAGAAGTTTTGTTATCGATTTTCTCTCTTGCTCGCGTTTCCTTCCAAGCTTGCTCTCCCGATTCCAGTCGCTTTCCGCGTTCCCGGTCGCTTTCCGCGTTCCCGGTCGCTTTCCCGTTCCCGGTCGCTTTCCCGGTCGCTTTCCCGTTCCCGGTCGCTTTCCCGTTCCCGGTCGCTTTCCCGTTCCCGGTCGCTTTCCCGTTCCCGGTCGCTTTCCCGTTCCCGGTCGCTTTCCCGTTCCCGGTCGCTTTCCCGTTCCCGGTCGCTTTCCCGTTCCCGGTCGCTTTCCCGTTCCCGGTCGCTTTCCCGTTCCCGGTCGCTTTCCCGTTCCCGGTCGCTTTCCCGTTCCCGGTCGCTTTCCCGTTCCCGGTCGCTTTCCCGTTCCCGGTCGCTTTCCCGTTCCCGGTCGCTTTCCCGTTCCCGCTCACGCTTGCTCTCCCGTTCCCGGTCATGCTTGCTCTCCCATTCCCGGTCACGGTTGCTCTCCCGTTCCCGTTCCCGTTCACGCTCATTTTCTCTTTTACATTCTTTCATAACTTCTGTTAGCCTATAAAACGTAAAATAGATTTGCTAAGACTATATATATATATATATATATGAATGTTTGTGGGTTAGTTTGTCTATTATAGAAACGGGAAAGCGACCCGGAACGGACAGCGAGCGGGAACGGAAAAGCAAGCGTGAGCGGGAATGGGAGAGCAAACGTGAGCGGGAACGGGACAGCGACCGGGAACGGGACAGCGACCGGGAACGGGAAAACGACCGGGAGCGGGAAAGCGACCGAGAGCGGGAAAGCGACCGGCAGCGGGAAAACGACCGAAAACGGGAAAGCGAACAGGAGTGGGAAAGCAGGTGGGAAAGGAAACGGGAGAGAAAGAGACAAACATTAGAAAAACCTCTAAAAACCCGGGCAACGCCGGGTATCTCCGATAGTACATACATAAACACACACACACAGACACACATACATGCACATACACTTACATACATACACACATACATACGCACAAACATATATATATAGTTCCCGCTCGCTCACCCGCTCCGCTCCGCTCATTTTGTGACGGATTTCAAAATTTTGTTCACTATATTTGATTCCCCTTGACTCTCAAGGTTGTGTGGAAATTTCATTACGATCGGATGAATGGTGTAGCAATGCATAAAGGACATGAATATATATATACATATATACATATATACAAACATTCATTCATTTATATATATATATATATATATATATATATATATATATATATATATATATATATATATATATATATATATAACCAGCTTGTCTCTGTTCTATAGCTTTTAAAAGATAGAATAGTTATAAAAGATATCTAAAGCAGAGGTTAAGCCATGCCCCTCTTAGGCTGCTAGTTGACCTCTGCATACTTCCATTTAGAAATATGCGAACCGGCATCAACGGTTGGCAAGGCAATCGTACTCGCTGACATAGATGACTATTATTATTAATGACTATTATTAAAATCATTCTATGTTTATGTTTTGGTTTAGTCTGTTTGATAAACTTATTTTGTGAAATTTGTTATATGGAATTGGAATGATTATTTTAGTGTTTCAATATCCGTAATTGACCGTAATAGTAGCTCATCTAAGATATATCTTTATAATCTCGATTATATTCTTGGTTGTATGTGAGTGCCACTCGTAGTGTGCACGTCGTCTGCAGCTGGAATTCAAAACTTTCTCAGTTTCTTTCTTGCCAACTGGATTTGCCATTGCCTATAAATAAACCCGCTGGGTTTTCTTCACTTTCTTAATTCTTGCATACAGGCTTGCGGAGCCGCCATTTTTTTCCGCGGCTCGGCTCCGGCTCCCTATAAAGTGGGTGTCACACGAGACAAACTTGCGCAAACTTTTCACTGAAACATTTTTAACTGTTTATACTTACACTTTATTAGTTTATCTACTCTACTTATATGACAATTGTTAAATATTAAAACCGACCATTTTCTCGAAAAAAATTCTGCTCATATAAAAAATTTTTGAGAGCCGGAGCCGCCAGATATTTTCGGCTCTGGGTCCGGCTCCGCAAGCCTGCTTGCATACAGGTACTTTCTCGCATTTGTCGTCATTTAGAGTCTAAATTTAGACAAATAGATGTACCGAAACTAAACAAATGAAACTTATTTCAAGTTTAAAAAAAGACAAATTTTATAAATTTGTATAAATTTTGAAATTTTTTAATATTTAAATATTTTTTTTTAATGAATTCTTTTAATGTAGTTATTAATATTGTTTGTCGCGTATAGTTCATTATTCTATGTTATCTAGTTTTATTCGAGACAAAATGTCCACAGTTGACATTTCAGTCGAGATCCCGATATCGTATTGTATCGTATCGGATTTGTCTCGTTATCGGTCGAAGTGTCTTGTATCGTATCGTTTTATTCGAGACAAATTTAAGAAGTCGTATCGTATCGTTTCAAAAGAAATAATGGGACGCAGAATCCTAAAAATTATATAACAGGGTTTTCCAAATATTTTAAAAGTTTTTCTTTTTGCAGTGTTTTGTTGAGTAAACCACTTTGCACTCACACGAGTTGACCCTGAAATTATAATTAGAATTTTTTTTATTCCTATGTGGTTGTTTTATTTGGAATTAATGGTTTTATTTGGAATTAATGGTTTTATTTGGAATTAATGGTTTTATTTTATGAAATTGTTGGCATAGTAATGCAGTTTAGAGTTATTGGTTTGATAAACCATTTTATTTTATCTTTAGTCATTTTTTTAAATGATCCTTAGAAAAAGTCTTTGACTATTTAAACATTCTTGTAAAAAAATATTTAATGTCTAACTTATAAAAATCATATAGTACATTATTACACACATTTTTTTAAATCAGTTATAATGTCATTCAAAATTACCGTACAGATGTCCACTACTCCATCGAGTTGCCGGGGATGTAGAGAGGCGCTACCACCCGAGATATTTTAAGACTTGCATGTGTGTTCACGAGACTGACACGAAAGGCCATTGTGTTAAGAATGGACCGCACTGTGCGTACGCTCATGGTCCAGATGATTTGAGGCTGCCTGTTTTTGATGCAAGTGAAGATTCAAATGGTGGTATGGATTCAACCTGTAATCTGCTGGCTGCTCATCTTGAGAAAGATATACAGTACAATGAAGATCCTAATTGGAATGGTAAGTTGAATGTTTTTGTACTGTTTATGTAGTACTAAGAACATTATTGAATTTGAGAAAATTGTCAATTAATTTTTATGTAAAAGTTTGTATTAAATTTGATAGCTATAAAATATTTATATTTAAGACAGTTTTTTTCGTTATAATATATCAGTTATATAATACAGCTTGATTGATATGTCTCATAGGAAACCTTATTTTGTCATTTCAGACCCGCATTACGTCTTGGTCAATTATAAAACAGGACAGTGCCATCGACCACACAGGTTGTGCCGTCAAGGTTATGCTTGCCCATCTTATCACAATCCAAGAGATAAAAGAAGGAGTCCTAAAGTTTATAAGTACAGGTCTGTTATTATCAGTATAAAGATTGTTTTCTGTTTATGATCCCTATGGAATTTAAAGCTGTGTGTTATAAATTGAATTATTGTGTTATTCATTCAAATGCCATTTGAAAAGTTGTAAATTGATGACAAGGAATGACAGTTCAAGAAATCATAGTGGTCTATGACCAAATGATTATATTTACCTACAATAAATATAAACTGAAGATACGCATTATTTTTCACCATTCCGTCTCTGTCAAATAAATTCCATCTGATTCTTTGCCTGTTCAATAAACTTCCATCCTCAAACTAAATCAGATTTTTGTGTGGTTTTTCTGTTGCCCCTTTCTTTAAACATATCTGTCTTTGATTATATTTAAATTTTTAGTTTTAGTTATTAATCATATAGAAGTGCAATAAACAAATTAAATTCTTCATGTTATATCTTCAATTGTGTTTGTTTGTGGCCGGTGAAATCTGTGGAGAGCTAATTAATTTTTTCTTGTCATCAAATGGATCTGAGACTTGGAACATAAACTTGTTCTAGATAAAAATGTATTCTATCAAATTTGGGGCTATCCAACTCAGTTTTTACTGTTTTTCAGGGAAATTTTTATTTTTTATTCAAACTATTATAAAATTAATTTTTAGCTTGACATAAAACCTCGATGATTGGAATAATGATGTTGATGTTGATAATGATAAACAGTGTTTGTTTCGAAGAGGTTTTAATATTTTCAGAAGTTATGTGATGTTTTGTTTTTATTGATCGGTCATTTTAATAATCATTACATCAAAATTTTAAAGTAATTTAGTGTGTGTGTGTGTGTTTTGTGATTAATTTCGCACTAGATTATCCAGAAACTGTTAAAATTTTGAGCTGTTTTTACTAAACAACAACTTCATAACATACATTGCATGCAAAGTGTTAAAATTATTTTTACAAAAAGGTTGAATTCAGTGAACCCATATTGTTTATTATTTCTTTTGAGAAATTTTAGTTGATATTTTTTAGAAAAAGTAACTATTTGAACTTATTAAGTATAATAAGTTTAAATAGTTATTTTTTCTAAAAATTTTAATTTTTAAAGGCTTTTATTTAGCTTCATTCGTCTCTCTGTTTGTTGGTTTGTTTGTCTGTGGTGAGCAAATCTAGGTTAAGTAGGCGTGGCCAAGTGTATTCATTGGCCTCGTTGAATCCATACATTGAGTTAAATTTATGAATTTTGATTTCATATGAAAGAAATAAACAATGTACAAGATTGAGCGCAACGGTTGTTTTAGATTCAAAAATTTTAGTTTGTTGACTCAGATAAAGAGGCAAATAAAAGCATTTTTTAAAAATTTATTTTTTATCTTTACTTGTTTAATTTTTATAATCATTTTAAATAGTTATTTTTTCTAAAAATTTTAATTTTTCAATTTTTTTTCCTTGCTATAGATCGACTCCTTGTCCCAATGTGAAGCGTGGCGATGAATGGGGAGATCCACCTCTGTGTGAAATTGGTGACACGTGTTCGTATTGTCACACGAGGACTGAACAGCAGTTCCATCCCGAGGTTGGTTGGCTCGCCACTGTACTTATTATCATCATCCTTATTTCTTCTTTTTCTGTAATTTGAGTAAATTCATCTGTTGAAAACAATTTCATTATTTTTATAGTAAATTTTATTTTTATTCAGTTACTCTTCTTTATATTCAAAGATTTACAAAAGTTCCAAATGTAATGACATGGTGCAGACTGGATACTGTCCCAGAGGACAGTTTTGTGCATTTGCTCATCTTGAAAGTATATAAAACATTTTTATCTTTTATTTATAGAAGAGTAATAATACCAATAAAATTTAATGATAAACATAATACACATTATCAATTTAATGATAAACATAATATGCATTAGCAATTTAATGATAAACATAATATGAATTAGCAATTTAATGATAAACATAATATGAATTAGCAATTTAATTATATACATAATATGCATCAACAATTTAAGCTGTTTTTAATGATTTTGTTGTAATAAGCTGACACTAACATCTGGATGAAGTACGATTGAATGACTCAGATCTATTTAAGTTTCTCATTAAATTTTTTGTTTTATTTTTTCTGCTGGTTATATTCTTTATTAAAATTATGGCTTTAAAAATATTACAGAAGAGTTGAACGAACCGTGGGATGCTTTAATAGGAAGTGAGTCCAACTTGTCGGACTTCGTGGAGGCTGTGTTGCCCGCATCAACAACAACAACAACAGCGATGAATAAGGCTTCTGAGAAGAAGCTTACACAGGAACCATCCAACCATGGTGACCAGAATGGGTTCAGAAAATCCTCTCTTACTATCGAGTCTCAGGTATTTTTTGCGTGTTATTTGGAAGTTAGCAAATAAAATCATTCTGAATATATATAAATAAATATAAATATATATCTGTTTAGTGATATTAAGTGTGATTTTTATATATTCTAGTGTGATTTATGGTTCAGTAGATAAACAGTTTTATTTTACATAGAGATACATGTATTGGTTTTGTTTTTTATTTGTATTATTACTTAGTCATCTCTGACTATTTGTTTTCAGATGTCTGGATCATCATTACACGATGAACCGATTGCCACATCAATGGACAAACCCGAACTGGTTGGTAAAAGAAGAACAGTGAGTCTGAGCGAAGGATCATCAAGTTTCACAAGGGGCCTTGGAACTCTCCATGAGAGACAGGTCGTTAGTTAGCTGCTGTAACTGTTAGTCTTTTGTCTGGTGTTTTCGCATCAATTTTTTTTCTTTATTGTTAAAAATCTTTCTGTAAATGATTATTCAGATATATTCCATAAATTGAGTATTATTTCTAGAAAATGACATGTAGGCAGTTTGAATACTGATTTAATATAGTGAAAATTTCAGATAAATGATTAACCCATATATGCCGAAGTTTGAATTTGCATGTTATATTAATATGAGCTGTTCTTCATTTTGGTCTTATTGATAATTTTAATTAAAAAAAAAAATATTGTAACATTTAGTACATTTTTACTTTTTTTTATATTTACATTTTTAAAAGGTATTCTGCATCAACATAAAAAAACATTATTAGAGTTCTAGTGCACTGTTTCTACAAAACTTTATGAGCTAACCTATTTCCAGTTTTCATAAAAAAACAAATGAACTTCAAAACGTATTTATATTTTAACCAACATGAAAAATATAAATAAAACAAAAAATACTATCGTTTTCTATAGATATCACTTAACTGATTTTTACTGCAACATTGATATTATATTGAAAAATTAAGAATTTGCAATTAGTTTAACATAGATCCCTCATAAAGGATTGTCGGGTTATATGGGTTAAAATTTGTTTTCATTTTTGTTACAAAACTAACACTGATTATTGTTTTGCTGGGCTTTTCAGCCACTAAAAAACTTCTATGAAGCAAAAAGGATGGATTCGACAAAAGAATCATTCCCAAGCTTCTATTTTCCTAACATCAGCGGAAACATTGCGGACAAAAGCGTTTTGAGTCCGAGGAGTTCAATTTCTTCTAATATGTATCCAGCTGAGGATACTGTGGAGTCTGTTATTGGTTATTTACTTTTCCATTTTTTTAAAAGTACATTTGGAATTTCGATTTTTTTGCATGGCATTTAAGCATTTTTGGTATGCGGACTTTTCATCAAAGGACGATTCATCAAGGGACTGTTCATCAAGGACTATTCATCAAGGGACTATTCATCAAGAGACTATTCATCAAAGGACTATTCATCAAGAGGACGGTTCATCATAAGGACTGTTCATCTAATGTCTATTCATCAAGCGGACTATTCATCAAATTTTTAATAAAATTTAATAAAATCTTTTATCAATATATATCCAAGATATTTTCAGCGTAAAGTAATTTGATGTATTTCTTCATCTTTGATAAAATAAATTTCAAACATATCAGTAATTTAAAAAAATAGTGATGGCAACCAGGGTTGTTAAGAGCGGTAGTTTTTTACCAATGCTTTTATTAACTCGTCGTCTCTGTTTCTCTGTCTGTTTCAAATCTTGCAATCAATTTTTGAGCCACTTCCTGAGAATAGATTTTTTTCAAATTTTGCATACATGCTCAAAATAGAAGACAATGCAATATTCAATTATTAGTTTTACAATAAGTCAATTAATTTAGTTAATTTTAATTAATTTCGATATTTCGATATAATTAAGATATTTCGATTTTAATATAAAATAAAAGAGTAAGATAAGAAAAAATTGATTGCAAAATTTGTGTTTTAATTACATATAAAAGCATTGGGTTTTAAAAATTCTTTTTTAATTTACTTGTTTATACCACTTAAATGATTTCCAATGTATTTAGTTTTTATTTGAAGTATGCATGAAATCTGAATCTGGTTGATTGATCGACGTGCGTAGGCGTCTCTTTGAAATGTGAAAACTTTCTTGATCTTGCTAAAGCGAGCGTGTGCGTCTCTTTGAAGTGTGGCACGTGGCAGAAGTGGTATAGCGGGTGTTAGTGATGTTTTGAGGTGTATGGTATCTGGCTGTTTGAGTGTGTTTATACCTACAGTTTGTACGAACAGTTGAAGGCAGTTTTTTTTAAATGCAATTGTATTTTGCTCGCTTGATCTTAAGATCATGACGTTATTTCTTGACCAGCTGTTTTATTTACTGTATGTGACGAATAAAATTGGTGTATATTACAATCATGTTTTCTACAAACTTGTTGATTGCTCGAGGCATGTGTGTCTTTGAAGCGTGACCTCTTAGTGTTAAATGATCGATACTAGATGCTTCGACGTGTTTGTGGCCTTTGGTGAATGTGTACATATACGGTTTACGGAAACAGTCGAATTTAGTTTTATGGTGCTGTTTCAACTTTTCCTTCGTTATCGTATGCTTGCTCGAACTTAAAATCTATATGTTATTTCTTGTCTAGTTGTTTTATTTTATCTTTTGTTTAAAAAGTAGCGTTAACAACACTGAACACTCATGTATGGAATTACAAAACGCGGTAAAAAAACACTTATTCATTTAAATTATGAATATTGGAGAATTCGTGAAAATTCTAAAGGTCAGACGGAGTGGCGCTGTAGTAAGCATCAAATTTTTAACTGCAAGGCGAAAATGATGACAGAAGATGATGTAATCATAGGAGAACAGTCTCCAGATCACACTCATAATGGCAATGTCGCAACGGCTCTCTCTCGCAAAGCAGTTGGGGAGATGAAGAGGAAAATGACGGAAACGGTCGCAACACCAAGTTCTTCTTCAGGTGCTGTGATGATTGATCTTGATCCACACGTGTTGATGGCATTACCTAAACGCACCTCTCTGAATCGTATTCTTCGTCGTCATCGTCAAAAAGTCTTGTCATCTGATAACAATTTTCAAATTCTTCCGCCAACACCGACTGATCTTAACTTTGAATTTCCGATGAGATTTGATGATCTACTGCTGTTTGATTCGGGTCCTGGAGAAGATCGGCTACTCATTTTGGGTGACAACATTCTTCTGGATGGCATAACGAGATCCGACATTTGGCTTGCCGATGGAACGTTCAAGGTTGTTCCAGCCATCTATTTCCAGCTTTACACCATTCACTTCCAGTTCGTCAACGGTGTCAACCCAGCGGCATTATATTGCTTGTTGGCCAACAAATCTAGAGTCACATACGACCGTCTTATTGATCAGATCAAGATATTAGTACCAGCTGCATCACCGAAGAAGATCCTGGTCGATTTTGAATCAGCTGCGATGGGGGCATTCTCTGCTGGATATCCAGAAGCTTCTGTAACCGGATGTTACTTCCATCTCAACCAAAGTGTTCTTCGAAAAGTCAACGAGATAGGTATGAAAACCGAATATGACAGCGACGATGCACTACGTGTTAGCGTAAGATGTTTACCGGCTCTGGCACATATTCCAGTGGATGACGTGATGGAGGTATTCGATCTCCTGGCAGAATCCATGCCCGAGCATGAAAAGATGAATGAGCTGCTGTCATATTTTGAGCATACATACATCAGAGGAAGACGACTACGGGGCAGGCGTATTAATTATGGTTCTGCTACTTTTCCAATACCAATGTGGAACCAGTACGAATCTGCTGGCGACGGCGTCGCTCGTACTACGAACATCGTCGAGGGATGGCATCATGGAATCCAATCACTTTTCATGTGCGACCATCCTACTCTGTGGTTGCTGATTGAAGGACTTTGGAAGGACAGCCAAAAGCAGAAGGCAGCTTTTTTGCAAGGTGTCGCTGGAATGGAAGAAGTCGGTGTAAAAAAATATCGCGAATTGGTCAGAAAAGTTCAGCGTGCAGTAAATGGATATGGAAGAACAGACGTTTTGACATATCTGCGTGCTATTGCACATTTGTCTCATACTTAAGTATTTTTTTACATTTTAGACAGAGACATTGAATAATATATTTTAGATCGTAAATTACATTTTTATCTTTTTTTGTATTTTTTTGTAATATTTTTTTTACTGTTTGTATCTAGACTCCATAAATACTATCTATAAATATAAATGAGGGTTTTTGTACATCCTTTATGCATTGCTACACCATTCGTTCGATCGTAATGAAATTTTCACACAAACTTGAGAGTCAATGGGAGACAACTATAGTGAAAAAACTGAAATCGGTCACAAAATGAGCGGAGCGGAAAAGCAAGCGGAAACGGGAAACTGGAGAATGAGCGAAAACGGGAAAGCAAGCGGGACCGGAAAATCGAACGAGAGCGAAAGAGCGAGCGGGAAGAGAAAATGACCGGGAGCGGGAGAGGGAAGGCGACCGGGAGTGGAAAAGCGTCCGAGAGCGGGAAAGCGACCAGGAATGAGAGACAAGAGGGAACGAGAGAGCGACCGGGAGCGTGAGTGCAAGCGGGGAAGGAAACGGGAGCGATTGAAAAATCTCTAAAAACCCCGGGCAACGCCGGGTACCCCTCTAGTATTTGGATGCAAGCACAGTAACACTGTGAATTTGATATAAATTATCTTTTATTTTGGTAACATATTTTGGTTGAAAATAACATCTTAAACAATTTTATTAACTTTTTTGATGAATAGTCCGCTTGATGAATAGACATTAGATGAACAGTCCTTATGATGAACCGTCCTCTTGATGAATAGTCCTTTGATGAATAGTCCTTTGATGAATAGTCCCTTGATGAATAGTCCTTGATGAACAGTCCCTTGATGAATCGTCCTTTGATGAACAGTCCTAGAATCGCATTTTTATCTATGTATTATTATTATTATTTTTGCAGTTATTACATAGAAATTGTTTTTTTTTAATTATTGCAGTTATTAAATTGGATGTTATTTTTGCAAATTATTTCAGTTAATGCAATGGATGAATTTGGAAGTGATGGATTGATTTTTCCTTCCTATGAAAGAGAAGATCAGGATTCTTTATGTGTCTCAATGGGATCCAGTTATCCCTCATTTGGTGAATATTTCGTAATAATATACATGTGGTGATATTTAAATAATTTATTTTTTTTATATAATAAAAATATCTGTAAATAGTATTTTTTATTCTTAGTAAAGAAAGGCGGTTAGGTCAAAAATTGTTCCACATTTAATGCTAAAAGACAAATAAAATTTCACATTAATTTGTAATTTGTCATAAAAAAATATATTGCTGTTTAAAATGTACAACATTATTCTTATCTGGCATCTGTTTTGTTGTGATAAAAAGTAATGAGTTATCTCATTTTTGTGTGGTCTAATTAATATTTAGGTGGATTTTATGGTTCCGGTTCAAGACCAGTTACAATTCCTTCATCGTCGCTCAACAGCACAAACATCAACCAACAGCAGCAGAAAGAACTGTCCGGAAGTTTTGGTGGTCAGACGGATATGTTTGGAAGGAGCTGCCCTCCCCTGGCTCCCATTGGTTCGGAGCATGCTGCCCATATGCTCCAATCTAAGGTTTTCTTAAAGTTTTTAAAATTTTGTAAAAAATTCAATCAAGTTATATGTTCAAATGTCATTTTGTGTAGGTGAAAAATGAAGTTTCTGGTATATTTAAGAACAATCTAGCAGCATCAGTTACTGGGGGTGATATGGGTCTCGGAGGTTTTCAGGGCATTGTCAACCCATCAATGATGTTTTCCAACAATTCTAATCCACTTTCCCCTGGAGTTAGTCACTTAATGATGAATACAAATGTTGAGTTAGACGCAATGAGGCGATACAATCAAGCCCCTTTTGATTACTGGCAAAGTGTAAGTTTTGTAATATGATATTGATCTGATGTTACGTGTTAGGATTTTCTTAAAGTTAAAAATGTTATTTTATAATATCGACTTTTAGTTATTTTCACGTTTATTTAAAGTGTTATTGAACATTAAAGGTCTGTACTGATTTGAAGAAAGAGACAGAAGATTTAAAGAAAAGAAATAAAATTCTCGAAGAAGAAAAAAAAATTGTTGGACTCCAAAGAGATGAAGTCAGTCATGAAATTTCATTTTATATTTTATCTTCTTTTGTTTCTTTTCACAGCATAAGTAAATGTTTTCAATAAAAAGTCTAAACTGGGGTTTCGAAGAAATGAAAAAATTTAAAGAACTTTCTTTGCAAATTTGGATAGAAAATTGCATTATTTTATTATTTCGTATACAAATAGGCTTTGTCCCGTGTGAGAGAATTAACACAAGAGCTGAATTTGTTGAAAAGGAAACAGAACGACCAATCGGACAATCCTTTGGTACGCGACCAACAGCAGGCAACTACTTCTATGGACCTTGAAAAGTATGACTCTGTGAATACGACCGAACTCCAGAAACTTAAAGAAAAAATGAAATCAGGTCTGGATGTTGTTGAACAGGTTGGCTTCTATAGTAATTCTAAGTGTTACTCCTTCTAAAATTCTGTCAAAGTTCAAACCTCACTCGAATTGCGTTCCTACATTACAACAAAACTGCTGAATGCTATATTTAAAGAAATTTCTCAATTTAAGAACTTCAGGCTTTAAAAAGTATTTTTTCATGTGTTCATTTTGTTATTATAATGGTGATGTATGACTTATTTCAGAAATTAAAGTCAGTGAGCTGTTCAGTGTGTCAGAATAATGCTGGCAACTTGCTTCATCTGACTTGCAGCAGGTGCTTCATCTGTCCTTCATGTGCTAATGTGAATGGGCTTGCATGCCAGAAATGCATTAAAGAGACGTGAAACAATTATCTGTTAATTAGTTCTTTATTGCAATTTCTGTCATATCAGTTTCATACAGTGAGAAATAGTAGTGACCTATTTGCAGTTATTTTGGCATGAATTTATTTTTTTAAAGATGCAGAGAATGTTCTATTCAAGCAAGATCGATACATTTAGCTTGTTTATTTCTAACGTTTGGTCAGTGAACCATTTCATGAAATTTGATGACTTCCTTCTTAGTAATTGCAAAAATGTCAACATTCTCGTTTCTAAAAGCTTTGTAAGGATCATGATCAAATTTAGTAAACAAAATTGCTTGTGTTTCATTAAATCGTGGAATAATAAAATTTTATTGAATACGTTTTGTTCATGTAAAGCATTGTCAGCACTACATAATTACGGTGATTAACGGATATGGAACGGTAAATGAACAAAACACGAAAATATTTGAAATAAAAAGTTCCTACTACCTCTACTTTTGCATGATCACAATAATATTTGTTCAAGTTGATGAACACAGAAGGATTCGCCACTGATGCAACCGGAAGCATATCGAAATGTGAATGTACAAACTTCTAAAACAAAACTGCCATTAACTTGCATTTTTTTGGCTAGAATACGCTAAAAAGAATCAGAGTTTTTTTGTACTTGTCATTCGGGAATTTGCATAATAATTTCAGTTTAAAAAAAACATTTTAATGCTGAAAGAAAGTTAATGAATGGTGCAGGCAAAGTAAAACATGAAAAACTAGTAGAATCAAAAAGTAAATAACGACCACTAAATAAAACCAAGTGAAGGATATTTTGCCCGCTACTTGTACTCAGTAAATGAATGATAGTTGGAAGAAGAACTGATTTTGAGTATGCGTTTGTGTGTGGTTCAACCACGCAGAGTTTACAACGTGTTTTCAAATTGTGAGAAATACATGCTTCGTCGATTTTGAAATTAAACCAGACTAAATTTCGTCAATCAACAAGTTATTTTTTTGAGTCTGGATCCTGCTCTAGGGTTTCCCTCCTTGTTCTTGAGGTATCACTGTTGCAACAGGATTCTCTTGTTCTGGAACGATCAATTTTGCTGCCAAATCTTCTGCTGAAGCGAATTCAGCTTCATGAACAGTTGTCTTTTCTGACAAGATAGAATAAAAGATACATTTCAAAATATTTTGTTTTTAATGCTTAAAATGGTGCTAAATTTCGGTGGCATGCTAGTGAGCTAATTGAACAATTTCAGTCTTCTAATTGTTTGGGTACTGACTTAATACTTACTGTATATTATTAAAGGACTTTTTAATTGACGCATCAGATATCTTATTTGTTTGCAGAACATATAAGAAAGACTGATAACTAATTTCCTAATATTATTTCAAGAGGGCTTCAATGCATACCGTATATTGGCACATGATGTGGTTCACAGAATTCCTCCACTTCGTTGTCATCAATCTTTTCAAAACTTTCATCTGTGGAGTGACCATCATCATCTTTGATTAGCTCAGTGCTCTGAGAACTTGGATTTGTAGGCCCAACAGATATGTCTTTCCCTTCTCCTTTCGCTCCTGTTTCATCTTTCTGAAGTTTTGGAACAGTTTCAGTGGCAGTGCCAGTTGCTCTGTCATCTTCAGAATGACTTGCTTCTTGCATGTCCTCTTCTGATGATTCGAGTTCATCTTCCTGACTAGCTGGCTTTGAAACAGGTAGCAAAGACTTGAACTTGGCTAACATGGCTTCACACTCACTGCAGTGAAGAATAAAGAAATTTTAAATCAACTCAATTACAGCAACTATGCAACTGATTTACCTCTGGCTGCCAATGTAGATGCTGATTGTAGATTGATTGTGGTAGAAACTGACAGTACCATTGTGAGGGTTGGCTCGAATCTGTTTCATTTCTTTCATGTCTAAAGTTTCTTTAAACAAAAGTCTTAAATTGTGGATAAATGCAAATCACATTTGATCAAGTATAAAATGACTCATACCAAAAGTTATATACTTGTCATTCACAAATACTTTCTGATAGACATTTTGCACGTCAAAGTGTAATGTTTTTGCCACTTTGTCAATTACCAAGTTCTAGAAAATAAAAGGAATAAAATAAGTTAAATGTATCAACATAGAGATATCACGTAACAATTTAATTACAAACCTGCCAATGCCCCCAAAATGAAGCAGCAATTATTAAACTTCCCAGGACATACAAAAATTGCCAAAATATGGACTCTGAAATCAGAAAATGAGTTCAGTTTTGTTATTTTGTGCTAAACTTCACAGACTATGATAACACTTACCTGAGCAAAATGAGAGGGCAACACCAAAAGAGAAAAATCCTAAGTAGACAGAAATGTACAAAAATATCTTTTATTTGATTTTTTGACATCACACAAAAATAATAAGTAAATAGTTGTCTAATGCAATAAGGTAGACATTTCAAGGATAAATTTGAGCAAAAACAATTATTTAATCACATATTTGAGCTTTAATAAGAGCATGTATTATTTTTATTCAAATGCCAATAATTATCAGTCACAGTGAGTCACCAACATTATTAAAAAATTAACGTCGCCTCGCTAGAGGCTAGGCTAAACTGACACATTTTTTCATTTATAGAATTATTTCAACCGTTTTCAAAAACTGAAGTTAATAAATAAAGTAGTTTAATATGTTCAGTTAAATTAAATGTCTAAAATACTCTAAAACACCTACCAATGGCGACAGTTTGACTAAGAAGCGAAGGATGACTAGCCATGCACAATTTCTCTTGAGTTTCTTCAATTATTTCCATTTCAAACGGGTTGTTACTTCGAAAAAACCTTTTGGAAAAAAATCGACAGCGACGACGACGCTAAAAATAGAAATGTCAGCTGTAAATATTTTTGTTTCTTCGCAAAAAAAACAGAAGTCTAAACCAAATATGTTTCTCGAAAAACAAGTTTTTTTATATTTTATTATAGCTTAAAATACTTTAATATTGCCACTACGCAATTTACAGAGCTCTTTAGTTATCCATGTAAAATGTAAACTTGTAAACAAAGCAACTGCTGTTTAAAACACTACAAATGCGCAATCAATGAAATGTTATATATACACATTCAGCCACCAACCTTAAAATATCTTGCCCAGTGTGACGAAACAAAAGAAAATACAAACAAAGCTTGGAGATAATAAAGAAAATCCGGTCTGTCAGGTAAGTATATAAGCACATAAGAATGAATAAACAGAACAAGAGAAATACATTACAAGGCATAGGTAGGGGAGACCGGGGCATGTTGAACCAATTTTTATAACTTTACTCAGTACACATTTATTATTGCAGTAAAACATCTTGAAATAGGTTATTATTATAAACAAATGTGTTTATTACGTATACCAAAAATTATTTTTAATTTTAAGATTTTTCCTTGACCTTAGAAGAAAATATTAGCAAGCCCGTCGTGTGGTTCAACTTACCCCGTTAACGGGGCACGTTGAACCAATATTTTATAACTGCTGTTGCTAAGCAGTTACCTATTGTTCTAGTGAAACATTTTCAAATGTACAAATGTTATCTAAGTCAAATTGATTGAGATATGACAAGGTGTTTTATCGTCACTTGTAATTGTCGGAATGTCAGTGTCACTTTTCTTCTTCTTTACTTTATATCTCCAATAAAATTCGGATTTCGCAATTTTTGGTTTTGTTGTATTGGAGGTTTTTAAGTTCATCTAATTTATTAAAAGAGTTGCGTAATTATTATAATTAAAAAGCGGTTTTAATATTACTAATAATAATAAAGCTGCTTAATGCTGCTTACGTAATTATTGTAACAACTTGTGTGTTTTAGAATGGTTATTGTGAGAACAAGCAATGACCCTGACAAAAACCCAGACAAAACAGCTAATAAAAAATATCTAATAACTGATAAAACTTTATAATAAAGTTATCTAATAAAATATCTAACAATTATAACAAGTCAAATCATCACCATGATAAAATATTGTTGGTTCAACGTGCCCCTAACAAAATGGTTCAACATGCCCCAATCGTATTGGTCCTAGTATTTTAACTGTAGGCTGATTAACATGTTACTGATGCGAGAAAGAAAACACGTACCGTGTTACTGGATAAAAACACAACAAAAATATGTATCGTAAAATTACTCACCTTCTTTGCAATTGTGTTTTAAAGAACAACAACGTCAACGACTCAAAATTACTCGAAACCGGCAAAATCTATTATATCGCGATTATTTTATAATTAACATACAAAAACATCACAAATCAACACAGCTACTTCTATTTATATTATTAGTCCAAACTATGAAACTCTGACAAAAAAATTTCTATAAATAAGCAAATTTACCCATCTGGTTCAACATGCCCCGTGGTTCAACATGCCCCGGTCCCCCCTACACACAAATAATACCCCGCCTGTTCTTGTGCTGCTATACTGTGAACAAATCAAATCCAGTCAGGGCTCAATATGTTGTATTTGTACTTCAATTGTTTTACCTTTATCTTTTATTTTAGTCGAGCTATATATACACTGGGCCCGAGCCCCTACTTATATCACATAGGTGGTAGGTAGGTACCACCCCTATAAATATTTATTGTTAAAAAAAAACAACTGGAAGCACGGAATTAAATTTGAGAACACAACAAATAATAAAAACATTATTTTTATAATCATTCATTTGAATTGCTGAGGAACTCTGCACCTGAGAAAAATGAGTTTCAGCAGAAGGTAGATAAACATAATGGTAGAGAGACCAAACCCCATTTGATTCATGTACTGGTGGACGTACCAGCGCCAGTCAAGAGATTCTTTGACGTATAACCTCACTGTACCCAGATGCAGTAAGTTATTCCAGCAACTAATAAAGATAATAATTTGTCAATAACTTTGCACAAGGCAAGGCTGCAATTAAAAATGTAAAACAAATAATCTCTTTGTGCCAACCTCTGTTGTCATAGGGGGGGCAGGAAGGACACTTGGAAGGAGCACCTAAATTTTCGGAAAAAGTACTTATATGGCTACCCCACGGCCATTAGCTATTTTGGGAGACAAAAGTGTATTAGGTTTTGGAAAAATTTTGGAAAAAAGTACCTACGACTCTACCTACCCCCGTCATCAGCTATTTTTGGAGAAACAGTTTAAAGATGAGAATTTCTAGGGGCGCACTTGTTAGACTACTAGACCATGTCTTCGGGCGCCAAAAACACTAGCTATACGTCACTCCCAGTAGTTGTGTTATATTGCATTTTCTTGCATGTTGGAAGAGTTTATGTTAGTTTATATAGGGGTTTCTTCAAAAAAATTTAATGACTTTAATACACGTGTTACTGTGGAATATTTATTAAGCGAGGATCGTTAATACCTTCAACAGCGGAATCTGTAGTTTGAAAATTTGCAACGTAATCTTCGCAAATTATTGTTAATACTAGGGATAGCCCCTCAAAATGATAGAATTCAGAAAGCTTTCCCTTTGGTTCTAAGCCAGATAGATCCATGACAGCTTTCAACAATTACATTTAATTAATAATATCGTTTAACCAAGGTTTGCACGAAGAGGACTTTTCGTTCTCATCCCCAACCCTCCCCGCAAGTATCATACCCAGCCTCACCCATCCCCGCCAGTATCATTCCCATCCAATACCATTCCCCCAGTATCATCCCCATCCCCGCCAGTATCATCCCCATCTCCATCCATCCCCGCAGTTTTTCATCTTTATCTCCATCCATTCCCGCACTGTTTATCTCCATTTTCAAACAATCTTGTAGTAGTCATTTTTTAGTGTGTCATTTTATCAAAATTAGATATAAGTATTGATTTAAAAAAATTGAAAAAATATAATATTTTGTATTCATTGAAGTCCACGAGTAAATTATAGTCCACCAGTACTACTGTTTTCACCAGCTGCATTCTAGGATCTTTATTAGCTAATCCACCCTTGGAGAATGTTCTCTCTGAATAAGTGTTTGCCGCAGGCCCATTAAAAAAAATTCTTGCTACCTGGAACACTTTTGGCTATTTCTTAGGGTTCTCCTAAAAATTCAACAAATTGTCTTGCGCACCTTCATCATTCACATCAATATCGGCGATAAAACGTTTTGCAAAGGTATTAAAATATTAGCTGAAAATTGTAGTACTTGATGCATTTTGAAATTGAAAAAAATTAATTTTCTAAAAAAAATGTATTTGCTTTTTGCGGTAATCCCTAGCGTCATTCCCATTACCGCGGTATTCCCGCGGCACTCGTCCTCATTTCAGGTAAATTCGCGGTATTTCCGTGGAATACGTGGTATTTCAGCTGTCCCCATTACCGTGCACACTTCTAATTTTACCTGCATAGCTACATAGCTACTTAGCCAAGCACTGATGACTTATGATACAAGGGTTTTAAACTAAACAAATGCTGGGAATTGTTGTAAATCAATACCGACTCACAATATGTTGAATCAAATTCACTAAAGAACTTGAAAGTTAAAAAAATTTTATGAAGAAAAACTAGAATAACAAGAATTAATGATTTAAAAAAAAAGCTATGAATATTCAAGAAGAGGTTCAAACGTCAATGTAGTTTTTATCACAAGAATGGATCAGGTCAGGAATGAATTATCATTTGTGGTCGGGAGGGTTTGCCACTATAAAAGAATTTGGAAACGAACAATGATAAATTGATGAACATTGAGAGTTATTAAATTAACGTGTATAAAGTTTCCCGATACAAAAATGGTAACAACAAATCACATTTTTGTTTGAAAACACGGTTTTAGAGCAAATACGGAGCGGTCCAGATGTTTAAAGAGCCCCCAACATTTTATCCTAATAGTACTAAACCTTTACTTCTAAAATAGTTGATGACCAATAGTGAGGGGAAGAAGAGTGTAGTCGTAACAGTCGTAAGTACTTTGAAATTTTTTCTACTTTTTCTTAACTTTTCTGTAGTCGTAACAAATTATGTATTACAAGTGACTACTTGTAATACATAATTTGTAGGTACCTACTCGTAGGTACTTTTAAAAAAATTATGTATTACAAGTCTCATGGGCGCACTTCAAAATCATAGAGGAGAATTCATTTCAAAGTCAGGAGAGGTCCACCCTTATTAATGTCTCTACTTTAGGGTAAATCACATTTTTAACTTGTTCCAGCTCTAGTTGAGAAAGAACATATTCGCTGATTAAAAACAGCTCTTTGTTCTACAAAATTTGTTTTTTTTTTCCATGCTAAAACACATAATATAAAAAATAATTGAAATGAAACTTGGCCCTGCACCTGTAGTAGCTTTCATCTTGTTTGATTACGGTCTTGATGACGATTTCATTTTTTGCATTGATTTTCACCCTGAAGCGAGTCAAGTAGCCCATTTTGTTTTCTTCCATTATTACTGAGCCGTTTTGCCACCTCAGAGCTAATTTGCTGGCATTCACGCTTGTTGGTTAAATTACAATTTTATAAACTTTTAAGCAGGTAAGCTTAAAAAACTATCTGCTTAAACAGTCAATAATAGGTCAATTTTAGTCGTTTTCTACTTAGAATTGTTTAAGTTCATAATTTTTATTCAGTGCCGGGGCTATGGTGTGAGTGGCCACCCAAAAACATTGGTTGAGCCCTTTTTTTGATAGGTTACACGACCATAGCATGGATGCTGTACGGCATTTTCCCCCCAAATATAGTCGATGATCGAGAAAGGGTTGGCAGTTAGCCGTACCTTTTTCAGAAAAATTTTCAACAAATATTTTTTTCTCTTACAATAGTCAATAACCGGTTAAGAAGTGTGAGCGATTCTTTATTTATAAAGGCGAAATAGCAATAAGTAATATTAAGGTTCATAGCAATTTAAGTCACCATAATTTAGGGCTCCCTTGAAGTCTGGGCTCCCCAAACTGGGGGAGGGAATTTGGGGCAACCACGGCACTGCTTTTTTTTTAATTAAATTATTTGGTTAACACAACTCAGTAACATTTTAGTTACACAATTATAAAATTAGAAACGCAATTGAAATTTTAAGCAAGTTACTGAGGACAAGTGATGGTAAACTTTCGGTCAATGATGGCGTATTTTGTGACTCTCTCAACTGGTTCGCTGGGCATATTTGGCGGACCTTCATAATAAGACTGTCTCCCTTTGTATGTTTTCACTACGTCCAATCTTTTTCCATTTCTGCAATGAATATTCAAATGGGATAATTTATTGCGGTTTTCTAAAGATTGTATGTTTTCTTTAAAACAAAAATGGACCAAAAAATGAATTAACGAACGAATTTTTAAAATTTTCACCAAATACGCAAATCCATCAGTAGATTTTAAGATCACAAAATTTGAAGTTGTAAGTTTAATTCCAACTGAAAATTAAAGGCAAATAACATAGCACTCTTATCTTAACATATTATCTGAAGCATTCACAATTTAAATTTAAAAAATCACTTTTCAGTTATGTACTGGCCCATGAATAAATGAATCTCATATAGAACCCATATTTTAGTACCTACAATAGATATTTTTCATCGGCTAATTTTGCTTATATAAGACTTAAGACCCATATTTGAGTACCTTCAATTTATTTTTCAGACTCCCTTTTGCCTATATAGGACTCATCTATAACCTAAATTAGTTATCCCTTTGCCCCCAAAACCCATTTAGGACCCATATTCGCATGTTCACAGGAAACCACTGAGCTTGTTACTTTTATAAACTTTTTCCTTAGCCTACAAGAACCAGAGAGGACCTATAGAAAAGAACCGTACTGAATGGCCATTGTACTGAACAGCCACTAAGGTTTTTATTAAGAAAAAAATTATGTAAGTTAACAATTTTATTTTTATAATGTTTATTTATATGTCTTCTTTGTTTTCTGTTCAAATTGTGTACTTTGCGCGTTTTTAAAAACTTTTATTACAAACTTTTATTTAGGTTACAATCTCTGTTTGTGTGTCAGTCTGTGTGTGTGGTTTCTCTGTACGCAAATCTTGCAAGTGAAATTTAACCAGTTTTTTGACTAGCTAGGAAGCTGAAACTTTCAGCATATCTTCATATTGGATGACAATACATGATTCGGAAAAAAAACGTAATTTAAACATCTTTCGTATACATACACATAAACACACCAAGAATGTATTTGAAATCAAAGTTTGTGTTGAAAACTTCGTTTTTTCATTTACTTGTTTTAAATGGTGCAGTTTTTTTATGTTTTCAGCAAAGAAAAGTAAATTTGCGTCAAGTCAGAAATATTCAATTCTTATAAAATATTTAAGGTTTTAATTTTTTTAATTTGTTAGTAAATAAGTATATGTTTAGTTATTACTTTAATTTTAATTTTAGGTGTCTAACATTATAAAAATGATGACATTTGATTTAAAATGTTCACGTAACCCAGGTCGTACTGAATGGCTATCATTTTTTAGCATATAAAAATATACAGAAGTTGAAAGTCTACGTACAGATATGAACAATGATTGATAAAGCTATATTTATTTTTAAGCAGGCAGAATTACCAGACAAAACATAAATGAGGGTTCCTATTTAGGAAACAAGTAAAAGAAAAAACGAGTTTTTAACACAAACTTTGATTTCAAATACACTCGATGTGTGTCTGTATGTATACGAAAGATGTTCAAATTACGTTTCTTTTAATTGAATCATGTATTGTCATCCAATATAAAGATATACTGAGAGTTTCAGCTTCCTAGCTAGTCAAAACGCTGGTTAAATTTCACTTGAAAGATTTGCGTACAGAAAATGCCACACACACACACACACACACAAACAGAGATTGTAACCTAAATAACAGTTTGTAAAAAGATCTTTCTGAGAATTTCCCGGTCAACAACAGCAACTAATCTATATATGGACAAAAGTGATGATTTGAATATAGTTTTGTTATCAATAAGATAAAACAAAGAAACTGGCGTATTTTATTCTTTCATTTTAAAACTTTGCTATATCGACAAAATTATAAGGTAAAACTGATTACAGATTTCTAAGCTTTCTATAAGGATAGCAAGTGAAGCAAAAAACAAAGTTTTTTAAAAACACACTTTTATATTTTTATACTATTCAAGTAAAAGTGTGTATTATTAAGTAAAAGTGTGTAAAAACACAGAACAAAATAAATGTATAACTATTGATATATGGCATAAACACTGCAGATTTAAATAAAATTTTTATCAAATTATAAAATCTAATTTTTTAGGAATTAAACAATGAAATGAACAGATAAATTTTACTTCTAACTTATAATCAAGCAAACCAGGAAATGTATTTTTTTGACAATGTTTAACGTGGCGCTAATCCTTCGACATCTAGGCCACGCGGAAGCGTAGAGGCAGACATTTATAGGCGCCTACCCTTTAGCGAATGCGAATGAAGCTGGTGATGCCGGTGAGGCTCGAACTGCCGACCTAACGATCGACAGGCGAACGCTTTACCGTTTTGCCACCAGCGCCTCTTCTAAAGTGTAAACTACAATTTGTTAATAGATTCACAAATTGCGTCCATAAATATTTTTAATTAACAGCAATAAAGACTTATATACAGAGCCGTAGCAAGCTATGTTGGCGCCCTGTGCGAATTACATTTTTTGGCGCCCCCTAAAAAAATTGGAAGAGTGAAACAATTGATAAAACATTTTAATTTTCTATAAAACAAGAAAAAAAAATAATTTTTTTTATTTAGGTGAATTTGTCACCTGTCACAGTCAAAACACATCTTTTTTTAATATAATAAAATTTTATAAAACAACTTTGCTTGCTTTGGCATTTGCAAAAGTGTTTATGACATCTTCATAATCAATAGGTACTGGATGCTGTTTCATGCCCTATTGATATCTATGCCAACCCGGACGCGAATATACAATCCGCCTCGGAAACTTCCACTTGCATATTAATTAGTGTGCTATATATAGACTGAGTGAAAGTTTCACCTAATTTAAGTCGTGAACGCTTCCACATGCATACTAATTAGAGTGTGCTATATATTAGACTGAGCTTCCCGAAACCCGCCAAAAATTTTTGTTTGAGTGGGTTCGGTTTTGTTTTTCATTGCTTCGCCTTCGATTAAAAAAATGAATAGTATTAATAACAACGTGCGAAATCGTCTTCGATTGAAGCTGTTAAAGAAAAAGCCGTTGGTTTGTGTTTCGGTTATTATAATTGTTATTATATCTGTTCCAATGCTGATAAGTTTCTTGCGTCAAATACTCTCAACAATTAATTTTATAATACACAATATTGCACAGCCATGTCAGCCAGAAGTTGATCCTAACTTTGAAGTGTCAGCTGCTACTCTTTCCCCAGAACCACTTTCAAAAGTAAGTATCAACAATAACAACAAGCCTATGACGCCTATTGATATAATTTGTCATTAAGCTCAACTAAAAATGTTGATACCAGTGATAAACAATATTACAGGCACATCAGTCAGAAGCAGCTGGTGGTACAAGTGAGCAACTGCAAGCTCAGATCAAACAAGTGGACTTCCCAGAACCACTTTCAAAGGTAAGTAGTAACAAAATTAATAGAAATAATTGAAATAATTTGTCTTCAAGCTCAACTAAAAATGTTGATACCAATGATAAACAATATTACAGGCACATCAGTCAGAAGCAGCTGGTGGTACAAGTGAGCAACTGCAAGCTCAGGTCAAACAAGTGGACTTCCCAGAACCACTTTCAAAGGTAAGTAGCAACAATAGGGCCTAGAAAACTGGTATGGTTGGCAAAATTAACAGCCATGTTATAGTTAAATGCACAACATAACTATCTCCTTACCATTTTCCCTCTTTGCCTTTCTTTCTTGACCTTAGGCCAGGGTAAATAGCAAGAGACAATAGATGTGCAAGTTTTTTATCTTATAAAAAATGGTAAAGTGCTGTATATTTATTCTTGCTCATCGATATTGAAATTAATCATAACTTGAAACAATAGAACTTGAATGTTAAGTTTTTATCTATTCAGGTCCTTCCAACCGAAGCTCAGTTCCAATATAAAGTCATTTCATTTAACAGTCATGAAGAGTTGTCATTTGAATCCACATTCCATGTCAACTTGAAAGATGAAAATGAATTTGATACCTGGTTGACTGAATTTCATAAAAAGAGCAGAGTGCAGTTTAATATTCGAAACAGCCAAAAGTGTTCTGGAAGAAAGCTTCTGTTGAACCGAACAATGCATTGTATACATAATGTTAGAAATGGTAAGTTAGGGGTTCGTAGACACACCGGGTGTAATACCAGCTTGAGAGTCAAGATACGACCTCCTCAGAAATGACCACGAACAATTGTTTATGACTCACAATATCCCTGTGAAATAACTCTCCTGTGGGCCCACAATCATCCTCTTTTTGCTGCTGATGTCTTAAGGCATCAAAGGGTCCTACTGGAAGTGGATTCAAAACTCGAGAGTTTGTTTCATGATGGTCATAGCCCCAGCACTGCGTTAGAATATATAAAAATGGAAATTGAAGACAATCTGGCTGATGAAGATCAACTCGAAGTAAAGCTGGCAGATCGATCCATCTGTCCAGACTACCGTCACTGTCATTATGTTTTCACAAAACTGTTTAAAAAAGAATATGGAGAACATGGAAATAATGACAGACTTAATGAATTTGTTGAAAAGATAAATGATGAGTTTGGTGAAGTATGCGTGGCATCAGAAGATTGTCAGAGTTCTAAAGTTCTTGCAATATGTACACCATTTATGAAAAGAGTTCATAAATATATTAAAGAATCTGGAGAACTCATGTTTGTTGATTCGTCTGGTGGCATGGACCGTGATGGCTTTCGAATCTTTCTTCTGATGACGCACAGCAAAGCTGGAGGTACCTTTAGATTCATCCTAGTTTTTTATAAAAAACACAAGTAGTATGTTATAGATGAATATTAAGCTACTGTTGCATGACAATGATTTGCTTGTTTTTGCTTTTAGCATTGCCTCTGGCTGTAGGGATTACACCTTCTGAGAGTAAAGAAATTTTGACTAGTTTGTTCACACTAATGAAGAAAGTCTTGCCAGAAGACAGTTTTTATAATCGTGGTAAAAGTGTTGGGCCAGAGTTTGTTATGACAGACGATAGCACCTCTGAACAAGCAGCACTTATGAATGCTTGGCCACAGTAAGTGTTATATCACTTTGTTTAATTTGTTTAATAAATCATTTCTAACAGAAATTAATTATGGGGAGTAAGATTTGGTAGGTTTTTTCTGCTTTATTGTATTAATAAAGGTAAGAAAAACATATAGTAAAATCATTTCAATTTCCAGGTGTGAGCAGTATCTTTGTCAGTTTCACATTTTGCAAGCAGTTTGGCGATGGCTGTTGCTTAGCTCTCACAAAATTGAACGTTCAGATCGACCAATTCTTTTTGCATGGACAAAAAAATTAATGTTTGCAGGAACAGAGGCTGAACTACTTATAAAGTAAAGAAAACAATTATCCAGTTTAATTATTAGTTTTAAACAGCCTTGACAGTACAAACAATATTACCATATAGATATTGTTGAAATGCAATATATACATACATACATACATACATACATACATACATACATACATACATACAAACGTTGAAAGCGACCAGGAGCGGGGAAAGAAGCGGGAGCGAGAGAGACAAGCATTAGAAAAACCTTTAAAAACCCCGGGCAACGCTGGGTACCCCACTAGTATAATTATATTTAATTATCAGTCACTGCTCTGAAGTTTTTAAAATTTATCATAGTGCAAAACTTTACTATTATGGTTATTATAACAATTTAAATAAATTAATCACAATTTTTTGTCAATTGTTAGGTTTGAACAGCTGCGAGTTGATCAACTTGTCAACAAATATTCGAACTTCCTTGAGTATGTGATAAATCTATGGGAAAGGAGAATGAGATGGTGTTCGTCATTCAGAAGTGGAAAAAAACTGAGAGGAAACAACACAAACAATTATGTTGAAGCGTTCATGCGCATTCTTAAGGACCAGGTTAATTTCTTGCATTTAATGTGCTCAAGTTTTTGACTGTAGATGTAACTATAATATATTTGTTAAGAAATGCTTCTTAGTTTATTTTCTGTTAATTTTTTTATTCATGCCGCATAATTTCTATGCTTTTAAAGCTAATGTTGTTATTTCAATTTACTGGTTCAGTTTCAGTAAGCATAATTTTTATATATTATTTGCATCTAGTCGTTATAGTTAACCAAAAACAGCAAAAAAATTATTGTCATTTTTTATAAAAGTATCTTTTTTTTAGATATTCCATCGAACTAGAGCATTCAATCTGGTTCAAATGCTTCAGTTTGTAAGCAAGAAGTTTTCATCTTATTACGAAAGAAGGCTTCTTGATTTTTCTTCAAATCGTCTCCAGAGACCACCTGCAAGGTTCCCAAAATATGAAGGCCAACTTATTACCCAAACCTCAAAAGATTTCTCTGAGGTTTCATCGTCTCAACCACATAAAAATGAAAGCTATGTGGTTAATCTAGCAACATTCATCTGCACATGTTTTGCTGGCTGTACAGGCAAAATGTGCAAGCACATCTACTATGTCTTGTCCATGCAACCACATGCAGGTCACAATTATCATGCTAGTGATCTTAGGGAATTAATGTTTGTGGTTGCCTGTGGACATCGACCTGTTGATGGATGGCTAGATAGCTTGCATGGTGGAGCCCCTGATACATTCTCTAATTGTGAAAACTCAATCCCAGATCATGAGAACTCAATCCCAGATCATGAGAACTCAATCCCAGATCATGAGAACTCAATCCCAGATCATGAGAACTCAATCCCAGATCATGAGAACTCAAACCTTGAATCTGCAGGCCTTCAAATTCCAGACGAGCAATATGAAAGTGCTGTAAAAGAATTCTACAGGATGTGTGAGGAACGCATTTTCAATCATGGAAAAAGAAACAAAGAGCAATTTTTTCCAGCTGTTTGCTCTGCCATAAAAACTTTAAAAACAGTGGCAACTGCGAATGCTGCTGCAAGTGTATTGCACACACTGGGAAAATATTGTGGAGGTGGCAACGCCTCAGCGAAACGCAGTACAATTTCTATTCAATCAACTGCCTTGGCTCGCCGAAGAAAAGTGTTGCGAGGAAGTGCTCCAGGGGAACCAGGCCGTCCCAGAAAATTGGCAATTCTTCGCGATAATCTTCACGATTACAGCATGCCAAGGAGACGCCTGCTTGCACCTGCTCGTCATAACTTGTCTGAATGTGTAAATAGAAATATTGGAGTTGGAAAAACTCATTCTAAAAAGTGATGCAGCATTTTGTTTTTCTTTTAGTGTTCTTTATTGTTTTTTGTGCCAACAAAATATTGTTCTATTAGTGTTCTATTATTGGTTTTATTTGCGTGTTTGTTCTTTACTGGTTTCAAAAAAAATTCTAAATTCCATAGTCATTTGGAAGTTACGTATGTTTTTCATGAATGTATATATATATATATATCCAATATTGCATAAGTTGTTCTATTAGTGTAATAACTTTCTTTGGTTCTTTACTGTTTTTTGTGCAATTTTTTTATTGGGTTCTCATTTTTATAGTCATTTAAAAGTTTGTCATATTTGTCATGCTTACATATCAAGTATTTAGGAGAGTGGTGTATATATATACATATATATATCAAGTATTGCATAAGTTCTATTAGTGTAATAACTTTGTTTTGAATCTTTACTGTTTTTTGTGCAATGTTTTTTATTGGGTTCTCATTTTTATAGTCATTTAAAAGTTTCTCATATTTGTCATGTTTACATATCAAGTATTTAGGAGAGTGGTATAAGTTGTTTTATAAATGTTATATTGTTTCTATCTTCATTTTGAAAATTATGACAAGGAAATATAAAGCAGTACTTCATTGTCTATGTCTTCAGAATTTCTTTGAAATTAGGAACATTTCTAAATCGATTCATTTCAAAGTAAAACTTTGAATAACTATTACTGTGTTGAACAGGTTATAGATGTGTTTAGCTTAAAACAAGAATATAGCATAACAAGATTTCAAGTGGTTTAGATAGAATAGCTACAGAATGAAATTTAACATAACATGGTTTAAAGTGGTTCAGTGTGACAACCACTTAAAAATAAAAGTTGAAATCCAATCTTTCAAAGCATTATTTTGAAGCTGTTGATGGATTTAAAAAAACTACTAAACTAAGCAAGGTTCAAGCGTTTACTAGTGGTACTGGATTGATTATGGTCAAACCTCATCTAGAATACTGTGTATATCATTGATAGTATATATCAATGGTGTATATAGACTAGAGTCCATACCCAAAAAAATAATTTTAAGAAAAAGTTTATGGATATAATTATCTTCAAAAGTTGAAAGTGACCCTTAAGCAGAGATTTTTCAGTAGCTTGGCTGTCAGCTTAGTGGCTTAAACAGTAACAGTAAACCATTAGACTGATTAGACTCATTAGAGTAGAAGTTCAAGATAACTCATTTCTTAGCCATACTTTGGCTTCTTTGTTGGGGACCCTCGAACATAGTTTTGAGTCGTCTGCAAAATTTGAAAACCCAAGTTTTAGTGAACTTTAACTTTAATGACAAGTGTTTCGGAGAAAAAATTTAGTGCAGAGCAGTTGAGCGCAGTGTAAACATTTCAAAAATACACTAAGCACGTGATTGGCATTTCCATTGACGACTAGTGCAGAATTAACATAGCCAGTGCTGTTCTATATATAGCACACTAATTAATATGCAAGTGGAAGTTTCCGAGGCTGCTTGTATATTCGCAACCCGGACAATCGGTCTTGAGACATGGATGATCGTAAAAATTTTTTTATTAGTTTCAATTTGCTGAAACTTCGTTCGCATGTAGCAACAGTGACTGGGAGCGTAAGAAACAATCTAAGTGCAATTTCAATATTATGGTATATTTCTTTTAGACCATTTCTGTTAATAGCATTAAGCAAATCAACACTTGATGCTGATCGAACATCTTCACAATTTCTGAGCATTGAAAAATGACATCAAAGAATTGGGCGGCATGTTTTGAAAATTAACTGGTATAAAAATTAAGTTATCAAAAAGAATTAAAATTTTTAATTCTCTTTGATCTTGTTGATATTTTAGTGTTGGCGGGATGATGGTGATGATAATGTCAGTGGGGCAGGTGATTTAATTGAGTTATGGCTGGTAGAACGTCAGAATTTTAGAGAATTTTCGCAGCTTGTCGGGAAATTTGATCATTTCGCTGGTAAAATTTTGAAAAAATAAACACAAAAAATGTATTAAAATTTTTCTATTTATGTACATTATTAGCGCCCCCATGACGCCGGCACCCTGTGCGATGGCACAGCCTGCACAACCCTTCCTACGGTGCTGCTTATATATAAACTCATGGATATCTAGATATAACACCTGGATCCACAACCTAAACGCGAACCGATACGCTTTGGGCCTACGCCAGCCGATAGCTTGCACGGCGTTTCTCTTACCGAACTCTGTTTCATATGATTGATATAAACAACAAACACAAATATTTTACATGTATTTATTAAATAATTCAATTATTTAGTGACTTTATCTAATTTTCTTTTTTTTGAAGTATTAACATTCACTTTTTCATTAAATTGTTTAATATAGTTCTTTAACATGCAGTTGAAAAATTTACAAGATATTAATTCTTTAATATTATGATTAGAGCTACAAAAGTTTTCTACAACCAGTAGAGATTCATGTACCATTATTCTTTCCACAATTCTGATAAACAGATTTCTTTGATTTGTTGAAGTAAGGAAAGATTTTAAACCCTTTTCTGACTTTTTTAGCGAATCAAAGACTTTCCAATTACTGAGACAGGTGGTGAATGCATACTCTGAAGGTTTAAGAAGACCTCCTCTGTCAACTTTATTCAAATATATGTCAAGTCTATCTAACTGCAGCTCATCTAAATGGAAGAATTCATCATCGACTAATATTTCCTTACAATGTGAACATTTATTTTTATAAATTATAGAATGAGCAACAGCTCCTGCAACATAGTAGATAGTGGTAGCTTCACTGTCACATGGCAGATTAAAACTGGTTAACAAATTTGCAATGCTGGCTGCTTTTTCATCTAAAGTGCTCGAAGGTTCTTTAACATCATCAATGAAGTCATCGATGTCAGATAAAGAGAGCTTGGAATGCTTCAACAAAGACATCATTTTTATTTTAGCATTGCTTTCCACTACCTGTCTGACTGAAATAAAATAATTACCCCCAGCCATCTGACGAAGCCATCCAAATCTTGACTCAATGGGATCAGATTGTAGATGGCCTAGCAAGACAAATTTGAAATCCATTCTGCTCAACAAATATTTACAACAATCAGCACTAGCAGAACATGTTTGCTTTGTAGCTAAAAATGTTTCACGACTCAAGCCTTGGGTTTTAGCATTTTGCCATGTCTCCAGGAAATCTTTAAACTCTTTTAAGAAATCTAATTTCCAATCAGCTGGTGATGTTACAGGATCCATATGGTAATTTCTTTTTCTTTTGCCTTTCGAGCATGTTTTTACATTTAAAACAGTCCACAACTTAGAAACAAGTTCTATAAACCATGCAGTCCCTGTCCATTGGATTTGTTCATTTTCTATGTAGTATTTGAAAGCATTTACAGTAGACTCAGAAAATATGGAGAGAGCAAGTTTAACTGAAACTTTTTCTATATTGGATGGATTAAAAACTTTGGAATGTAATTGGTGAGCTTTTTTTATTGACATGCTCATTTCCATCTTATAGAATTCTTCAATGTGATGGAAGCTGGCAGGAAAATTGGGTGTCGTAATATTTTTATTCACGTATGGAGGAAAAGTGAAAATTTTTCTATTAAGAAAATTGTTATACATATTTTTAATATTGTGAACAGCATCGAATAATAGAAAAATTGGCTCTTTTGTTGTTTTGCTTATTACCGATGTCTTTAAAGTGCCATTACATAATTGTTGGATATAAAACTTTCTATTTGCTGCAGCATTATCAAGTGAGATTGCAACTATGTGAATATTTACTTTATTCAACATTTCCATAACTTCTTGAAAAGATTCATTCAGCTGGAAAGCAGTTAAATTATTAATAGGATAGAGAGCAACCATATCTTTGAATTTGTGACACAATGATTTCACCATAAAACAAAGAAGAGTTGATGCTATTTCTCCTTGAGGGGTGAGACCATGCATTTCTCCTGAAAAATATTCAAGACGCTTTGCAACGTAGATCTCGTCTATTATTAATATGCATGTTCTTTCCAGCTGGTTCAGCTGGCTTGCCCGAAGGGTTAAATAAGCAGAATTGTCCAGCCCAGTCTTTTCATGAACTCTTCGAGTCAATTTTCTTAGGGTGTTTATTGATGGCAAGCATAAAACGTTGCTTTCTAATATCTTAGAGTAGGATGCAGAACTTGTCGAATAAATAATATATAACCAGATAATCAACTGTGGCGAATAAATCCGAGCATGTTTATTTACACCTATTAACTTTAGTTGTTCGAGAACAAATTTTATTTGCTCGTATTCGACACTGGACTCATCAAAAAAATCAAGAATTTTTTTAAATTTGGATTTGGTTTCAATTTTTAATTCTTCAAGAGTTTCCTCATACAACTGCTCTTCACAATATTTTAGGCGTGCTAATAAATTTAACAGCTGACTCATTTTGGATAGCTTTTTACCAACAAGATCCGGTAAAGGTTCCCTTTGACGGCCCGTGTGGCGGATTAATACATAATTCTCGGCTATAATTAACTATAAACACGATTAAAAGTAAACACTAGTTTAAAAATTATGATAATTAGTATAAGTAATTTATTTAAAATGAGAAAATGTCATATAAAAAAATAAATAATGTAATTAAAATTTATGTACGTTTGAGTTTTAAGAAAAAGTTTAAATGAAGGAAAAGTTTAAACGACGCAAATACACAATGTTCGCTTACAAATATTCAAATTTCGACGTTGCTTCGAATAAACTACTTTTTTTAACATTTATTTTTTAGTTTTTCTTCATTAAAAATTTGAAATTTTGTTTATTTAAAGAAGTTAACTTAGTTTAATAATTTCCAATTTTCTTACTTCTTGCAAACCGTCCCGATTTACCGGGCGGTGAGTTTTAAAATTTTAATGGAATTTTTATTTACAACTGATAGTTTGTTTTATAAATAAAATTTTATTATAAACTAATTTTATTTATTTTTTATTCATTTCATTCATACGATCATCGTACCTCACCACTCACAACTACGATGTAAATAGGGCTTGGAAGGGTACTACTTACGTTTTCAAAGTCTCTCAAATTACGATAAATGTTTTTTTTTAAATTAAAATTGGTATTAAATTTGTTTTTTTATGTTATTGTGATAAAATAAAAATAATACGATTATTTTTCGGCACGGGCCGTCAAAGGGAACCTTTACCCAAGATCCTTCATAAAAGATTTAGGCATTTTTTCTCCTCTATGACAAGCTGTAACATCAAACGTATCCGAAATTGAAAGTGATGATTTGATAATCGGAGCACCATTATAATTTTCCAATAAAATTATGTGCAAAATGTTGTCTAAAATGTGCAAATGAAAATCAGATGGCATTGTTATTTCAACTTTTAATCGGTTCTCCAATTCTTTTAATGTGCAGTTATCTATTGTATCGCTTTCAATAAATGAAGCTTCTAACTCTTCTAATTGTTGTTGTTGATATTCTCGACGCGCGGATGATGAACATTTAGAAGTTGTTCTAACCTGTTTGGGTTTCGAAAGATAAGATGGTGCATTGAGAAAAACACTAGGCACTGCATCATCTCGCAACTTCTTTTTCAGTCTTGCAGGTTCGTTACTTTCAGATCGTCAGGGACGTAAATTGGGGGGGGCAGGGGGGGGCATTTGCCCCCCCCTGATTTTCAAAATTTGAATTTTTTTTACCTAGAGTTTACTATATATTTATTTAATTTTAACTTTACTTAACCTAGTGATGATGCAATGCGTATTGGAATCCTTCTGGCGTGTATAGACAATTCGTCCCCCCATGATTTCCAAAATTAAAAATTTTTTTTACTTAGAGTTTACTATATAATATGTTAATTTTAACTTTACTTAACCTCGTGATGATTCAATGCGTATTGGAATTCTTTTTGCGTGTGTAGACAATTTTCTACATCAAAGTTATTATTTATTACACAAAAATAAAACAAAATTATACCCACCCCATTTTGGAGATCTTTTTTACAAACTTTTATTTAGGTTACAATCTCTGTTTGTGTGTGTGTGTTTCTCTGTACGCAAATCTTGCAAGTGAAATTTAACCAGCATTTTGACTAGCTAGGAAGTTGAAACTTTCAGCATAGCTTTATATTTGATGAAAATACATGATTCAATTTAAAAAAAAAACTTTGAACATCTTTTGCATTTCTAAATTGAATGTATTTGAAATCAAAGTTTGTGTTGAAAAACTCGTTTTTCCTTTACTTGTTTTACTGCAATATGATTAAATCATTCATCCCCCTTATACCCAGTGGCGCGTGGTGAATCCAGATTTTTCTGGTGGGGGATTCACTTCAGAAATTTTTTTATATTCTCTTCCAAAAAGCTGATAACCGGTAAGGGGTAGTCGTAAGTATTTTTCAAAAATTTTTTCAAAGACTTCTAATTTCTCCTCCCAAAAAAGCTCCGGTCGTTTTCCAAAAACAAGGTATTATACCCAAAAAATTTCAATTGATACTCTGATGGGGGATGTATTTCCCCATCCCTCTCTGCTTGTACCTACGTATTTATATAAATGTAAAAGGTAATGTGTGTGTGAGAGCATTCGTTTATCACATCCAGGCCGCAGGAGCAATTTTAACAACATTTGGCATGCAGGTAACTTCATTGATGAGAAAATTTTGAAAAATTACAAAAAAATCTGTTATTTCTTCGACGTTTCATTGGCAAAAACGAGACAAAACTAAGCACAAAAAACCCGGACAACACCGGGTAACCCTGTCAAAAAACTATATAACGGCGGGAAAATTTTGCCCCCCCCTGGAAAATGCTGAATTTACGTCCCTGCAGATCGTCTTTTCTGCAATCGGGATTTGTTTGTGTCTTTTACATCTGATACAAAATCCGTTGGTAAGAAATGCAATGAACACATTTTGGAATTTTTACTAGGCACAAAACCATCACGAGGGTTAGCTCTAATCCATTTTTCACACAGATCTGGATTGTTCAACGGGAATGAATGAAAAGATAATCCTTTAGTAGTTTTTTCGTTATCCACGCTAGCATATCCACTCTTGCAACCATAAGCAGAACATTTATTCACCATTTTATTTTATATTAATATTATATAAAACACGTTTTACGATAACACGATAAACGAGAATCAAATGAACAACACGACTACGACGACTACGATGAAGAATAAACAGTAAGCACGTGCAGGCATTCACTTATCTGCGTTATAGTAGAGCAACAGCTATAGCTGCAGCCTAGGCCCAAACAGTATACGCTGAGATCGAACTTGAGCTAGGTTGTGGATCCAGGTGTTATATCTAGATATCCATGATAAACTATAAACATTTTGTAAAATAATTACGAAGATTGCAACGTTTTTGAAGAGAATCTGACCAGTGGCCATTCAGTACTAGAGGGTTACCATTCAGTACTACCATGTTGTACTGAATGACCACACCGATTTTTTGGAAGAGGTTGCGTTATTTTGCGTTTTAAAAAAAAACTGTAAAAGTTTTAAGAATTTTGATGCACATTATTTGATAGTGATATGAATGAGTTGATTATCTAAAACAAGTTTTATTATATCATTTAAGGTTTCTTGTATAATTGAGTTGAATACGAGTAGAAAAAAGGTGGCCATTTAGTACAGCTCTCCCCTATATGCTTTCTCACAGGTGGTGGTTACGAAGCTAGCTATATTACTAAGTTTTTTCCGAAATAAAGAGTTTTAATTACATAAAAAATTTATTTTTCTTATATTTTCTTCTTTTGTTTTTTTATTATTTTCTTTAAAGCTCGTTCGACCATAGGACATAGGACCACTTTAAAAAAATTATTTTCGTATTTTTTTCCTTTTCTTCAACATAATTTTCCAAAGACTATCAAAACTGTGAAATACTTGTCCGTGATGACTTTAATAGGAGGTTCAGTGACACACGAATTGAAACAGCTGGCCACCATGAGTTCAGATTTCTTCTTTGAAAGACCTGCATTTGTATACACATGGTGAGGAAGCAGAGCGCTGATGCAGGGCAGTCCATTTTTAAATTTGCGTAATATTGGCGAGTCTCGTGGTCTTACGGGGACTTTGTCGTTGAATTTCTGTTTAATTGAAAAATTTCAAGTCAACAATTATATTGAACTTTTTAAACTTTTGCTAAACTGAAGTACTGTAAAATATAGACATTTGAAATTATCTTGCAAAATTTTTGACTCTGTGACGGTAAAGCCAAACATTTACAAAACCTAAAACTATGACGCAATATTAGAGACCGGTTTTAGTTTAATCGCTCGCTCCAAACTATAATCATGTGCATTTTATCAAAAAGTTCCATTTTATGTTTGTCAATGTTAATTAGCATATATATATATATATATATATATATATATATATATATATATATATATATATATATATATATATATATATGTCAAATTATCATTTTTTATACTTTAGTTGGTGTAGTGGTAGTGACACCGGCTTTTAGAGTCGTAGGGCCCGGGTTCGATTCCCGGTCCAGGCACATAACGCCCATTTTAAATCTCTATTTCAGCCCATATAGGACAATTTGATTCGGTGTGTCACCTTGATACGGGTCTTATATGGTCAGCCCGTCTGAGACCAGCAAAGATGCCCATTTGGGACCCATCTCATGATTGTAATAATCAGTCTTGATCAATATTTCTTCAATTATTTAAGTTATAAAAATCTCACAAATGTCAAAAACAAAAATAAAAAACGTCAATCGAACAAGCAGTTGTGGCAAACATGAAAAAGTTCAGGTTGTAACTCGAAGCCGCGTTATGGAGATTTTTCTGTCGTAGTTACATGGACTGCGAGATCATATATTTCGTGACTCGCCATACCTCTGTCAGTCTTTTTTTTATAATCAGTAGGCATATCGAAACAAAATAAACAAATTAGATCAACAATAAAAACCTTTTTTTTATTGTCCGTTATTTATTGACTGCTCTCTGATATAAAATTGAAAACGAGGAGAGTTGAAGCAGCTTGTTTCAACTCTCCTCAGTAAGAAAAAACCTCCCAATTTTTTATTTAATCCACAATCAAGAAGCAAATACACAGAAATCAACTGTACCAAATATATATAATAAATCTGTAGTTAATGAGCTTTCGAAACATATATAACTTGAACTAAAATAAAAAAACTTTTATCAAAGTATAGGGATCGTAAAAAAACATTAAAAACTTACTTTTCACTATTTTTGTCACATGACACGCAGAACTCCACAACCGCGTGACTTACGTCACCGACGCAAACTGACACGTCAGCAGGCGGAGGGAAGTGGTTGAAAAGCGATGTTGCCAGCTCGCTAACGGTTTTAAGTTCCGAGAAATCGGTACTGTTTCAACTCACATTTGTTTCAAATCCCCTCTGTCTCCCCTCCCCTACTAGTACTTATTAGTGTTCATTTTTAAGTAGCTTACGATATCGCCTGAAAAAACAAACAAATCTTAAACCACGTGACTGAAGGGCTTATCGGTGATTCGCTGGCAATTGACAAACCTGCTAAAACTCAGTTCGGAGTATTTAACGGAGAAACACACGAGACTGAATCAAATTCCAGGTGTGCGGAAGCCTATATCATATCGAGTAAGTCCGACAGTACCGGACGTGTCAGATTTGATCGGGTCGCGTCAATTCAAGTTTGTCGATTTAGAGCGGGCTTAACAGTCACAATTATGTCTACGTCCAACGGGAACCGTTAAAGGTTTTTAAACGAAATTTGAAAAATATGGCCTAGAAGATTGACCTTCATTTTTCAAATCTTGAGATTTTTGTCCTTTCAAAAAACTGTTTTCAAATGAAATGACTGCGTCAGTGGGGATTGTGAAAATATAGAATGGAGCTAGAAGATCTGAAATGTATTGTGGAGTTTTGAAAGGAAGTGTGGAAGGCGAGTTACAAACCTAATAATAGTGTACATACTTTGATCATGCAAGTTCCTACTCTTCTACGTGAACCTTTTCCATTACATCTGTTACATACGGTCCATTGTGACCACTGATAATATATATACAGGTTGAACTGGGCAAGGATTGTTGGTTTTGTCGCCTGAGCCAAGTTGTTTGCATTCTCATACACCTTTTTGTTTTATCAATGAATTATTTTTTATTGATCAACTGGTAATTTATTCAAATATATAATCCAGATAAAAAAGGCTAAAAGTGTGATAGAAAACCAGATATACCATTTGTCTTGCTTCGGCATCGTCAACTCCGATAAGGTAAGTGAATTCGTGAGATTGTCCCTTGAAACAAGTGTACATGCCTCCATCGATTGGTTTTAGTTGATGCATGGTTAGATCTCCATCCATGGTCATTGAAAACAGTGTCTCATCATCAGGAAGAGCTTGGTATGGTCCGCCCTGGCGCAAGAGTCGTCGATACCAAACGAGTCCATAATCTGGACCGTTTGTAAACGGGGGAATGCTGCGTGCAAGTTAAACACCTTCAAGATGCATATTTCTATAAATTTAATTTTTTTTTATTTTAAAAATCTTATTCCATTAAGAAGTTTTTTTGTTTGTTTGCTAAAAATAGAAGCAGAAAATATTTTGCTGCATCTTTGTTTCTCTACTAGAATATCACAGCTTCTACCAGTCGATAATTTATAGTTTTTTTTATTCTACGAGGTTTGTGGAAATAGGAGCTGTGCGGAGACTTTATGTCGTCAGCGGCGCGCTGGTCAGCTTCTATCGGCGGCGCGCCGATCCACTTTCACCGGCGGCACCTATCAATTATTTGGCGGAGGTGGCTGCGTTACAAAGAAATGGACCTGTCAAATTACCAAACTGGGTATTGCTAAAATTGAACAGATTACATGAATATGTCTCTAAATTACTAAAGTCAAAAGTTTATTTGATGATTTGCGATCGAAAGCGGGAGAGCAAGCGGGGATGGAAACGGGAGCGAGAGAAAAACCTCTAAGAATCAGGACAGCGCAGAGTGGTCCCGCTAGTATGGTTATATTTATCTGTTTATGAGAGACGAAACCAACCAAGCTTTGCATTCAATGACTGTCCTCTCGTTGCTGTGTGTGTTAAAAGTGGTCAACTCGCTCATCGACTGTCCCAAGTTTTCTTTATACAATTCCTTCTTCTTCGAAAGACATTCGTAATACAGTTCAAATGCGCTAACCAATTTTTCATAAGACATTTTTGGTTCAGGTGCTTTCCCGTTTTCTTCGTAAATTAGCCAACTTCTTACAGTTTGCAAGGCAGTGTGGAAGAACGCATTTATTTCAGTAAGAGTTTGTACAGCTGCGAACCTGATTGAAAATTATTTATTTGTTTATTTAATGCAAATGTTTTAGCTAAAAGAGTGTTTATGAATAACTTATGGAAAAAACTGAAGGTGTTTGTGACGAGGAAAATAAGGGTTTTAAAAATTACGTCACTTACAAAAATAAATTTTTTTTGGAATTCTAGCATAATTAGAATTTTATTGATTGTAAGTGTTAGTTTTTTCTTTCATTTTATTTTGAATAATCAAAGTTTTATTTCACGATGTTTGAAGCTGGCAACTGTCAATTTGTTTATTTTTTTGTTTGGCAAAATGGGTATACAATAGTATACAAACATGCAATACAACTTGAATGAGGTCATGTTTTAGGAAGAGAAATGAAAGGTGAAATATAACTAGTCGGAGTGAGTAAGGAGATCAAAACTCGTTCAAAATTATGTGACAACATTCATCTTCTCAAGGGTGGTTGTATTTCTTCAATTTTTTCCCATAAACAGCCAAAACACTTTTATTCATATATTCTATAGTGACTTAAAAACCCCGATAGACTTTGTTATTAATGCATGAAATTTATGAACAACCTCGGCTTCCTAGAATGGTTTTCCTTTTTTTCTACTTCTTCAAAATGTCTTCGCAGCCTAAGAAACTCTGGATCTTTGTCGAAAGCCTGTTTCTTTGTTTTATAAATTTTCCAATAATCATCAAAACTGTCACCATAACTTAAAACGCTTCCCTCAAAGATGTCATCGTTATTTTCAAGTTTCCACGACCTTCTAGGACGATTTTTAACTTCGGAATTTAATTGTTTTTCTAGGTTTTCGTAGTGTTGAACAATCGAACGATGATGATGATCATCATTAAAGAGTTCTGGAGTAATATTAACGAATTGAAACTCTTCTTGTTCGTCTGAGAATTTATCGTCTTCTTCTCTATCGAATAAACCATACAATGCGGCATCTCCACGAGTCCACAGCAAATCTTTTTTCTTCTGTATTAACTCAGAATTGAATTTGTTTATTTTTGATTTCAATAAATTTCTTGAAAAACTGTGAAAAATCATTGAAACATCTTCTTCCTCAGGAGTCTTAATTTTGTGTTTCAATTTTTCACTCCATGATCTGTTTCTATAGTGATTAGAATAAACATACTTGTTGGAATATTGAGAGTAATCAGCAGACAATCCCAAATCTGACCAATCTCCATCTTCTTCAGCATCAACAGCTAACCGACTGCTTGACTCGTTTTTTAATGAAGCACATTTAATATGCATTTGGAAAACCATAAATAAACATAAAATGTGTCTGTCTACAATATCGTTTTGTGTCATTATGTCCAAAAATATGAAGAGCGGTTGAATATTTGAATTCTTCCCTCAACAAGCGCGATTCGTTGTCGCCATGGATGCATCTACCAGGGAACGTTTTATAATTGAAGCGCCAATAAATTTTGCTTTTGGGTTTCTCAAAATTGAAACAAATTATTGATCAGGTATATTATATTTTATTTGAAAAACTCGAAACAAAGTTCATAACTTTGTATTAATAAACTTTTATGAATGCTCGTATTTGTATTCGTATTTTCGTTTATTATAAAGATTGTCAAACCACAATATTGTTGTTCATCCAATTAATTCACTCTTCCAGATTCAGCACTTCACCATCATATGGCTCCCTCTCAATCTTCTTAGGAACAGAAACCTTTGCATATAAATTATATTCAATGCATAATCGAAAAAAAATCAACAATCGCAAATAACTTAGCAAAGTTTATAAATGTAAACTTTTGCGTGTTGAAGAATTCTGTTGAAAACAATTTCTGAAAAGCTTTTGTTGGGAATGAATTTTCCTGAACCCGCCTTGACATTCAACTGACAAATTTGAATTCAAAAATTTACTTTTTATTACTAAAAAAAAAATCGTTTATAAAAAAATTACAGAACAATAGGAACACAACTAAAAAATTTGCTTAGTTTATTAAAGTTTGATAAAACTGACTATGGCCGTACCTACTTATTATAAAATGACCAAACAAACTAACGGCCCTTTGCATCAAAACACTGAACAAAATTTAAAGTCCGCAGCGACATATAAACCCACTAAGTTTCATCTCGATATTCTTAACGTAGCAATAAATTTAAAAAAATATAACGCCCAGTAACTTTGTTGCAATATTTGAATTTAAGCTATTTATAAATAAAAAGCTGTCTAATAACCTTGCCTTCTTCTTTTACCAGTTTTCCTCCTGCAATCACGTAACGCGGAACACCGTGACAAGACATTCCTTCAAATATGTTAAAGTCACAAGCACTATGGTGTGTCATTGCCGATATTGTCCTTTCCATATCCGGGTCCCATATGACTACATCTGCGTCCGAACCGACGGCTATGCGACCCTGCCGTGAAAACTTTCATTGCATATTTGAATGGTTTTTCAAAATTCAAATCTAAAAATAAATTAACAAACTTTTTTTGGATAAATGTTGAAGATTTTAGCTGCCATTGTGCTTGTTACTTCAACGAACTTGCAGGGAGATAGCTTCCCAGTTCTCTGTGTTCAGAAAAAAGTAAAGTTAGGGACGTCAGTTTGGGAAGAAAAGGGAATCAAGAAATGAGAAAATGCACTTGTTTCTATATTTTTGCAAAGATAACATATAAACATAAACTTACAACACCCAATTCCCACATGAGACTCATTCTATCTTCTACGCCGTTCACTCCATTAGGAATTTTCCTGAAGTCATCTTTTCCGAGAGCTTTTTGTTTGGTGTTGAAAGTACAATGGTCGGTTCCAGTCGTATGCAGAAGGCCTCTACAAAATGCAAAATGACTCACGTGACATAACCTACAACGCTACTCTGAGGTGCATCGTTTATGATTTGTAATGGAAACGACATTGTTTCATTCATCTTTATATTCGATTGGTTATTTGTTTAATAAATATCCTTAAATTCAGAAAACAATTTTTTTAAAAATTTTGTTGCTTTTCGATTTAAACGAAAATCTAGTAGGTACGATTACCAATTGTTCTAAAAATGATTATAAAACAAACGCTGCAAGCATGTTCATAAGATGCTCCGGAGTTGAAGGATCTTTTCTGATCGGTGGACTCATGACATAACTTGCAGCATGTTTCCAGCACGTGTGCATGTAATTGTGTCCTCCTGCAGCCAGTGATGCGGTAACTGGTTCACCGAACACGACGAAACCTGTCGATGAATAAAAACTTTTCTAAATGTATGCTGTGCTGTTTTCAAATCTGATCAAGTAGATTTTTTAATAACTATTTTTACTCAGCTATTGTTTAAAAATGTGTTAGTTTTACATAATGCATTTTTAAAAGTGTTTATAGTTTGAATGAGTCTTGATGCTATGTCGATATTCAAGTTTTGAAAACAAAATCACTAAGTTTAAATGTTTTTCAGTTTATCACATAAAATCATAACTTATATTGATAAATAGAATAGAAGATTTCTAAGAAGTTATTTTAAAAAAAAATAGCAGAACACAAACCTAAATTGTAATAAAAACATTACAAAATGTATAATCACATTAAAAATGTTTTTCTAAAGAGAAGATTAATAACCACAGAAAAACCTTTTCACGTCATATTAACATCAAGTTGTCGTCAATTTTTTTAAAATCTCAAATAAATTTAGATTAATTTTGTTGAATATTCAAAAAATCAAAAAAATTATATATTTTTTTGGCAGGTTCCTACCTTTCCTTTGAGCGTCCGCAATAACTTCGGCAGAAAGCTTGCTCATGACGTGTACCACGTAAAGAGGACAATGAGTCTCATGGGCTATTGTTATGGCTCTCATTGTCGCTTCAGCCTCCAACTACATAATAAATATATTATTTATTTCAAATTTAATAAATAAGTAAATAAATTATTGTAATAAAAAACTCAAATAACGTTTTCAGGTCGGCTTAAGAGATGGCCTTCAGGTCCAGTTATACCCATTTGAATGATCTCTTTACTTTTCTTTGAAAGCAAATTTATATTTTATTATAAACTGATCAAACAAAAATGAGTTGTTATTTCTATCTTTAATAGTTTTTAGTCTCATAAATTATTTTTTTCATAAAAGATTTTTCTAAATTAATAAAAGGAGAATAAAATATAGATTAGATAGCAACAACCTCGTCAATGACGCTCCCATTTTCTGCATGAACCATGGCCAATGCACCCAAACGATGACATGTTTTGTAGACATGGTAGAGAGAGGTGTCGTCTAGCATCAGAGAATCTTTATATGCCATGAACGTTTTGAAAGAATTCACTCCTAAAATGTTGAAATTTTTATTTGTTTAATTGTTAACTTTTTTATTTGATACTGAACAAATAATTGTCAACTTACATAGTTTTTTTTCAAAATGATGCAAATAATTTAATTTATTTTGAACCGTTAGCTCTAAACGACATTGTTATACCTTTTTCTTTGACAAGAACCTCCATTTCACGAGAAACTTCGGCAGACCAGTACGTCACACAGACGTGAAAACTGAAATCGCAGCAAGCTTCCGCTTCTGCCCATGCTCTCCATTTATCATAGGCTGCCAATAAACTTTCTCCTTTTTTTGGCATTACAAAATCGACTGTGTGCAAACATTAAAAACTGTTATATAAAAATCCTATTTTTAAATAAAAACAAAAAGCATTTTTATTTAATTACAAAATAATAATTTGGAACAGCAAGTTGATTATTCATCTGCTAAAAGTTTTAAATCCAAATTTAACTAAAAAATTTAGAATTCTGAGTAAAAGCTTTAAAAATCTGATTTGATCAAGAAAACAGATAAAAGAATAAAATAGAATGTTGGTAGCCCAATCTGTGAAAGCGCTCGCATGCCGGCAAGGTGGTGTAGCAGATGACTAGCAGTTTGTGTTCGACTTTTTCTTTGAGCGAGGAGAACTTAAATAGTTTCATTACATATTAAGATTGTTTACTGATCATTGTAGTTCCTCCTGCAAGAGCAGCTCTGGTTCCAGTGAAGAAATCGTCAACAGAAACTGTTCCCATAAATGGAATTCGCATGTGAGTGTGTGTGTCAATGCCACCTGAAAATGTATATCTTAATAATAAAGATAATTGTAATCAATCTTTTGATTAATCAATCAATAAAATTGAGAGTTGTAGTGAAGGGATGATATGACGAGAGGTGTATTCATTACTAGCCTGGAATCACCAGCATTCCATTTGCATTAATCACTTTCACATTTTCATCGAACTTCAAGTTTTTTCCAATTTCTCTAAAAGCAAACACAAAAAATGTATTAAACATAAATGCATTGCTAATACTGATAATTGCAACAGTAACAATTATTACGCTCAGAATACTTCGCCTAACATATTCTATAATATTTGATGGCGCAAAAAAATTTGATGCTTCAAACTTCTCAGCAGACAAGAAGAAAAACAGATTAATAATTTTTGGGTTGAAATAATACAAAACTAATTTTTTAAAAATTAGTTATAAAACAACGGCCAATCTTAAAGTTTCAACACTTGATTTTTGTACAGCAAGCTAATACAAAGTTTTTATTAAGTTAGTTTGTTGTCTGTTTGTTTGAGATTTTGTCTGTCCGCGAATTCCATACCATGGTGTTTTTTTAATTGCACCCGGCAGGTAGATCATATATTGCACCTAGCGAAAAAAGTAAAAACGTTAAAAGATTTTAAATTTACCTAGCGAAAAAAGCTCAAATGCTTACAAACTTCCACCCCTCAAAAACGAATAAAATAGAAAATAATTTCTACAAAATAAAAATACATTTAAAAAAACAACGTATAAAAAGTATAAAATAATATTCCTATAATTCATCTACAACGAAAAACGTTGCGGGCGCATACAAGATCCAACATCAACACTTTAGTAAAACAAATAGTTATAAAACATAATGTGCCCGCAACGTTTTTCGTTGTATATGAATTATAGGAATATTATTTTATACTTTTTAGGGCGCAAGAAAAACGTTGTTTTTTTAATGTATTTTTTATGATGTACAAATTATTTATTATCAGTTTTGAAATAATCACAAAAACATTCAAATTAATTAAATAATAATAATAATAATAATTATAATAGGATCGATTAGAAGCGCCAGTTGCTAAGCTTCAGAGGCGCCGGGAACGACTCATGCATATGGGATCACACAGTATTACCTGCCACCCGCACGTGTCTCCGAAATCGGAATGTGCCCAATCCTATTAATCACAAAGCTGCATTTAAGAAATATTTCAGTGACGCATCTCAAGTAGCCGTGTGAAAAACTTATTACAACTTTACAGATGGACCAAGCAACTAAAACAACAATTATTAGTGAGGGGGGGGGGGGGGGTGGGATAAAAGATTGGGGCGTATGGCGTATCCAAAAATGCCATAAGTGATACAACAAACAAAAATGTTTTCAAGAAAATAATTTGTTGTGGTTTTTTTTCTGCTAGTTTTGGTTTTTTTTGAATTTATTAGATTGTTTTATTTATTATTTAAACATTAATATGTTGATGGTAATGTTACTGTTTCTTATTTTATAAGTTTTTCTTTTCACATGTTTACAAGAATTTAAAATTTTTTAAAAGTAAAACTTTTTTGAAACTTGCTCAGTGTTATTTTTATTTTTTTAAATTTGAATTTTTTTTGTTTGTGTTGAGTTGAGTTGGTTTTGGAAACAAATTAGAATGTCCTATACAACTTGTATAAAAATGACATCTTTCGAATAATTTTAAAATGTTCTATTTCTTTGAAAAAAAAAGAATAAATAATCACAAAGCTAAACATACATAAAACCTAGCGTTGCAATAAAAAATGTTAAACCAACTACTTTAAAGACGAGTTCCAACTGTTTTTGTTTTTAATGAAATTAAGCAATTTTATAAAAAAATGCTTGAGATGTGGCTTGAAATGTGGTAGCGGTCATTCAAAATTCATTCACGGGCCGTATTTTTCTTATTGCTGTTTTAAATGTCACGTGATTTGGATAAACAACTTTAAGGAAATTTATAAAGAGCAAAATGCAATGATATAAACCACTTAAACACGTATATTTAAATTAAAATACTCATTGTTATAATATACCTAGGTAAACCATTAGATAATATACAATAAGTACTGTAGTTATAAATATTATATATAAACACTTGTTTAAGCTATGTTAATAATGGTATTCACATAATATACAATAATAGTAATAACAACCTTATTTTAATATACGAGCAAATAACACATCAAAAGACACAAATGCAAACAAATCTAACTTGATGATTCCACCTTCGATCAAAACATCTCCTTCAAATGACAAATCATCATTAACAATTTTTCCTCCTTTTATCAAGATCATCTTCTAAAGTTTATGTTTATCCGAATTGAATTCGAAACTCAACTCAAGACTGTGTAATTTTAGAGTTAGCATGTTTAAAAGATGCGGTTCAAAGTTTACACGTCGTTGGTCAATATGAATTCTTTTAAATATACAACAGTTTTACAGAGCTGTTTTTGATTTAAATGTGTTATATTGTCAAGTTTTGTGTTTTGTATTGTTTTAGATTAACTTTTTTACATGAAATTATACATTAGCGTACATGTTGAATTTAAAATTAACTATATTTCTACATTAGTGTATACATGTTCAATTTGAAAGTATAACTATAACTATACATTAGTGTACATGTTCAGTTTGAAAATAACTATAATTTTACATAAGTGTAAAATGTACTATTTGAAAATAACTATAATTCTACATAAGTGTACATGTTCAATTTGAAAGTTACATAAGAAAAACATAAAATGAAAGAAATAAAAATAAATTTTTTAACCTAATTTATTCAAGTTGTACTTTCGACTTGTCATAAAAGCGGTTATAAATTAAAATGAAATATCTACAGTCGGGCATGAGCTTCAAAAACGCTTCAAATGAGATATAAATACACTATGAGGCTTGTTATTCACACGCTGTAAAACATTTATTTGAACTCTTTTATTAAAGCTTTTCTGAATAAAACTACAGGCACATTTCAAGACACAGTGAAGCAAAAAAATCGACGCAGTTGTAGTGATTAATGTTGATTTCAGCATATTTAAAAACCATGCAAATAATAGAACATATATATTGGCGGATTTACACCATGCTTTAAATTGCTTGATAAATTATTTTTTTTGTTTTTCTAGATTTCTAGTTTTATGATCAACATTCAAAACATTTGACGTTTTCATAATTATATGCATGTATGTTAAAACTTTGAGTAACTACTGATAGGTGGAGCTGCAATCGTAAAATATTTGGTAAAATGTTTGAAAGAGTAAATAATCAAATATAACAAATATCAATAGAAGAAAAACTAGAGCCTTATTTTGTAATCTAAACTTTTTGTTTCTGTCTTTGAACAGAAACTTTTTGTGATATTTTAAGCTTGAAGACAAGCTGAGCTTTTTAAAATATATAATCAAATATATTCATTATTAGATAAATTTTATTTTAATAATAACTTGAGTTTGAATTCAGTTTGAGATGTTTTTTTAAAGATGTTTGGAAGATGAAATGAATTTATTTCTTTAACGATTTGAAGCAAAAACTCCATCTAAAACTTTAAACTGAATGGCTACAAATTTAATATTCAGTTTTTATTACACTTTTTTTAAATTTATTTTTCAAATGCAAATGTTTGAAGTAAGATTTTTCCAACAAAAGTTATGTTAAAATTTCTTCTCATCGAAAGCCTAAGTAGTTGAGCAGTTGATGTTTTACTTAAACTAATAGCTTAACAATTTTCTTATTTTAAATAAAAAATTTCAGTTTTAACAACTATATTTTTGTTTAACTCGCAATCATTTATTAGTTTTCATGCCGCAGAACCTAGCGAGATCTATCGCTTTCTGTAGAGCAGGAGACGAATGAGCTCCTCCTAAACTTGAGTTTAATGAAATGCTGTATAAATGGTTAAATTGATTAATTTAAGTTTTTTATGAATGTGGAAACATGATTTAAACTTAAATCAAAATTTATTTTTTTAAATAAAAGTAGTTACTTCATTTGAGCAGCATCTAAACAGTTACTTCAATCGGATCTCAACCTCAGGAAACCCTGGCGATGTCGATGTAATGTGATACCAAACTCACTACTTATAAATAGAAAAGGTTTTAAATTTACAAGGTTATACATTTTAACTACTTCTTGATATTAAAAAATAGATTTTTCTTGCAGTGTTGGATTTCAACAGATGGAAACGACAACAGAATCAATACGCAGCATGAAATTGTTTAATATTTTAAATTTGACTTTAATGAAATAATATTCGCCTGATTGGATTGATTTTAATTAATATTTTGCTTTCAGTGTTAAAGCTCATTTGACGAGAACACTGGTTAGATGGAAACACCAGTTAGACTGAAACACACACATGAGAACGCTGGTCAAATGAACTACAGATGGAGTAGTTGGTGTCACAGCCTTTTAGCACAGAAGAAGATCGACAGACTAAAAGCTCATCTGTGAAAGTACATTAAGATTGTGCCACGAGAAAGCGATGCGCGTTTAATAATGAAACCATTTCACTAGTTATTTTATTATAAAACACGTTGTGCAAATAAATTTAAATTTGAAATTTTTTGGCTACTTTGAAACCAGTTTTGTAGGTAGATCTTTTTATAGTCGTTCAAGCTATTTTTTTTTATAATTATCGATGCTCCTCTGTGAATGTTGTAAGTGCTATTTTTCAGTTAAAAGATTTTCACGTGAAAAACTAGTAATAAATTAACGTTTATTTTCTCAATTTCTTAAAGTTTTCTGATCGGTTTTGAATAACGTAGTGAGGGAGCTCTTGAAGACCAATCAAAAAAGTGAGCCCAGTCGAAGATATATATATATATATATATATATATATATATATATATATATATATATATATATATATATATATATATATATATATATATATATATATATATATATATTTATTTCGAGCGTAGTTTGGCGTTATATTTTCTTTTAAACACACTCCGTTGAAAACTATGGCCCACTTGGCGTTTATCAATTTTTTTATGGTGCCCTCGATTTTGCGGTAGTTGAAAGACGTGAGACTTGTTTTAGATGTTATATTAGGTTTACTGCAGTTTCGGAAATCCTTTTCCATCTTCGGAGCCGAAAGTAATAAACAAAAAGTCAACGTAAAATAAGAAACGGCGACGAATCGAAACGAGTTAAATTAAATTAAATTGGAGTTCGAAACAAATTAAATTAAATTCCATTAGAGTGCAGAAAACGAGATTACTTTAAATTAAGTAAACGAGTGAGCGCTAAAGCATGAACGCGACAACTGAAAGGTGAGATAGCTGGACGAGGTGAATAGCTGTAGTTGTAGGTGTGTGTATGAATATAGGAAGGGGAGATAGTGTACGAGAAACGATAGAATTGGTGGAATTTATAGGTGTACAAGGTGTATGGCGCGGGTGGTGTACGAATTAATGAAGTATAAATAGGAGAAAGTAACAGTATGTGTGTGGTAAGAAATAATGTTTTATTTGTGTCGATTACGACGCGAAGTAATGTTAGGGTTATTAATAATGTCAGAAGAGATATGTGTATTAGGAGAGCTTGTGTTCGCGGAAACGAGTGAATAATCGACAATAAATTGAGTGGTAGTTTGTTCGGTGGAAGTGAAAAGTGAAGAGATATCGACGATCGTGGGGTCGGATGAGTATTCGACGATGCATTGAGTGGTAGTATGGTCAGTGGGAGTGGAAAGTGAAGAGGTAGCGACGATCGTGGCGTCAGGGTCAGAAGCAGGTGTCGGAGGGTGCGAAGGAAGCGTGGTGGGAAGCTGCGGAGGAAGACAAGATGCGGTGGTAGAAGCAATACTTGGTTCGAGTGTGGAAGTTTGGTTGGTATCAGTGGGTGGGTGTTCTGTGGTCGAACTCGGTTTAGGCTCGCGTAGACTGTAGCCATGAAGTGAAGGGACCGAGTTGAGAACAGTACGTGAAGTTGTAGAACTAGAGTGTGTGTTCGATGGATGTGGAGTTGCGTGTCCGTTGCCGTGACGAAACAATTGCAATGTCTGGTCGAAGTTTTCGTCTTGGACGTTCATCGAGGGTTTTATCTGCAATATGTATAGAGCTTCGAGAATCTTCAATCGAACGGGATCGCCAGAGTACGTAAGCACGCTAGTATTTGAATCAGTAATGTTTCTGGTAAGTGGAATGGCGTGGTCGTTGATGAAGTGGGAATGAATATTCCCACCCTGTACGTGCATGGTAAGTCGGCGAGATAAAGTAGTTCTAGTGTGGCCCACATATGAAGTTGTAGATTCGTGGTGAAGTGGGCAGCGAAACTGGTAGACGACGTTAGTTTTTTTGAGAAGGTTATGGCGTAGCAGGTTGTTTGGTGCAACTAGGTTGTGGGTTTTGAAACTTTTGTAGTAGATGCGAAATTGAAGAAGGTGGGAAGTGTCGATGATGGAAACGTGACGACGAATTATATCTCGTAGAATAGATTCGTCGATTTTGTAGTTGTGATGCATTTGAGCGCGATAGTATAAAGGGACGATTCTGGGTTTTGGTGAGTCGGGCAGGCTTGTGAGGCGGTGTTTCTTGTTGAGAAAGGTGTTGACGGTGTTATCAACGAGATTTTGGGAAAAGTTGTTATTGATCAGTAACTGTTTGATTTTATGAAGTTCGTGATGAAAGTGGACCCAATCCTCGGATACCTTGTACGCTCGATGTAGATAGGATAGTATAGTGCTTTTTTTGTAGCGCTCGGGGCAGAACCCGTCGCCGTTTAATGTAGTGACACCAGAGGTGGGTTTAGTGTAGACGTCTAATTGTAGCCGACTTTCGATTTGAGAGACGAGAATATCGAGAAAGGGAAGCTGGTTTTTTATGTCGCAGAGTTGATAGGTAAATTGGAGTACGCTGTTAGCTTCGAGGGCGATCTTCAACTGATTAAGATCGCTTAAATCGTCGACCATGATGAAAATGTCGTCAACGTAACGCGCGTACATGTAGGGTCTTTTAAGATGGGTACTGAAGATGACGTTTTCCAAGTGACCCATGTAGAACTGGGCGAACGTGGGACCGAGTGGTGATCCCATGGCGACGCCGTCGGTCTGAACGTAAAGGTCGCCATTTGGGTGTCTAAACGGTACGGCAGTGGTGCATATTTCGAGAAGTTGAGTGAGTGTTGTTTTACTGAGAAGTGGTGGTTCGAGAGTAGCGTGGCCGTACACGTAGCGTAAGATGATGTCGATTGTACGGTTGACTGGAACGTTTGTGAACAGGTTCACGACGTCCATGGTTGCTATGAAACCGGAGGTATGGTTGCAGTCGCGGACAAGATCGACGAATTCTGATGAAGACTTGAGACTATTAGAGTCAGGGCAGTAGGGAGTGATTAGAGAATTGAGAGATTTGGCTAACAGGTATATAGGGGTGGGGCATTGTGAAATAATGGGTCGCAGCGGCATGTCAGGTTTATGAGTCTTTACGTTACCGTAGATGTAGCCTGGGTTGTATTCGCCAATAATTTGGGAAAATCTTGTACATTGCAGCTGAAGGTTGGCGTCGGCGATGAGTTGGTTGGCTTTTGTTTTAATATCGGGTGTAGTGTTATGGGAGATTTTCTTGAATTTGGTTTGATCAGATAAAATTACGTCAATCTTTTGGAAGTAGTCGGATCTATTCATAATCACGTAAGTGTTGGACTTGTCGGCCTTTCGCAAAATGATGTTTGGGTTGTCGCGAAGTGACGTAGCGGCGCGGCGCATACGTGAAGACAGAAATGTACGTTTCGGATTGCGAATATCTTATATATATATATATATATATATATATATATATATATATATATATATATATATATATATATATATATATATATATATATATATATATATATATATATATAGGATATGGCACTTTAGAAATTTTCAAAACGTGCTGATGCTATTGCTTATAATTTATTGTTATCAAAAAGAATCAACAAAAATGCTAAACACTGATTGGAAAATCTGTGCAATAGACTCAGTCAGAACAAAATTTAACCGAAAGCTAATGCTGTTCAGAAATTTTAAGATCAGCTTTTGTGAGGCATGCATCCTACAATCCTAAAGCTTCTGAAATAGCATCAAACAACTTTTAAAATAGCCTGATAGATGGATAAGAAGCACGATAAGTCTAAAGTTTCATTCTAGAGGTTTTTCGGAACCTTAATCAAATAATACTGGTATCAGGAATTAGAGCCGTCAGTAATTGTTGCCACTAAGCAGCTCCAAGCAGTACAGGCGCATTTCCTGTTTGAAATAAATATAAAATCTGAAAAATCATTTTTGACTGGAAACAAATGAGAAAATTGTAGCAAATAAAATATTATTGGTGAAATAAAATGTGTCATGAAATAAATATAAAATTAAAAAAATAGAATACCTTTTTGACTGGAAAAATAATTGACGATAGAGATGTTATTTCGTCATACCTGCAGTCGAGAACACTCTTCAGTTTCAACAATGGCGAAACTGACTTCACATAGTCACACACCACATGCACATTCCGACCACGAATGTTTCTGTTAAAAATTACTTCATGACCAATAATTTTCATCAGATTCTGGTCGATGCCGGAACTTTCAACTGGTTTAAAAAACGTATAATTGGACTGATAAATCTTTTTTTCCCTTCAACAGACAAGCTCATTGCTTTGTGATGCTACAAATGCCGGATCACTTTCGGCTTCCTACACTAGAAAAACTTCCTTATGAAGAATCGATAACCTGACAGCTGTTGAAGTCCTTCAGCCTTTGAAGAAGTATTTTGACTGCTTTGCGTATTTCAGCAGCTCTTATTGCTTAAATAAACAAGCTGTTTTTGCTGTCATTTTATTAGATCAATTTAAATGTTATGTATTCTGCAGATACAACATGACTTATATTCTTTACCTAGAAAATTTAGAAGCTGATGGATAAGTTTGAAAAGTCTATTCACCAAATTTGTCATTTAATTTTAGTACAACCAACCGATCGGTGGATTAGCCCTTATAAAACCATTAAGCAAAATTGTATTAAAGCAACTCCGTCTTGCTTTTGCGAGCCAGTCCATAGCTTGGATAAAGGAGTGGAAAAAAGTAAAAAGAATCAAATTATGATCCGCAACACGAAGTACTTTGTATTTTCTACATACTGCTATATCGTTTTAAAACATATAGTGTAAAAGACTATAAGTTATTAAAAAAATTGTATTAAAGCTTCGCAACTGTAAAGCGAAATAGCAATTTAATAAGCAAATTGCCATAGATTTAATTACTTTCTCGATGTCCAAATGTTTATATTATAAGCTTACATTCCACAAGTATAAATTAATTTTGATGACAGAATTGTCAAAATTAAACTCTAAATAATTTTTCTTTTACAAATGCTGGTAGCTATACTGTCTGGAATGTGAGAACATTCTCGCATCTCACACATACGCTCTTTTAAATGCACAAAAGCACAAACTTTTACAGAAAACTTCGACATATTGAAGCACTCAACACAACTTGATAATGATAATAAACACTTTCACACTGATAAATAATTGCATTAAACAAGCGGCAATGCGTAGATATGAGTTTTTATCTAAAATATTTAGAAGGTCAAGCAGCCAGCCAGCACGCGTTTCTTAAAGTGTACTAAAATAGAAAAAAACAATCCTAGAAAGAAGAGGAGAGAAAGAAAGAAGAAGAGAAAGAGAGAGAGAGAGAAAGTGAAAGAAAAAGAGAGAGACCTGGAACACACGCTGCCGCATTGCGACAACATCATCACAACTGTTTCTTCAATATATTTCACAGCTAGAAATATAAAAAAAAACAAATCTTCCAATAAATTAACCGCCAAAGACCAAACATTCTCTCGACAAATTTACAAATGAACAAACAGTAAAACTGTTTTTAATTGCTACGAAAAAAAAGAAAGCTTATAAAGACTCCACGCACAACAAGAAATACTACACGGAGGAGAAGGCAAGCAAAAATCGTAAAAAGAAACAATAAAGTTCGAGCAGGCTGAAGTTGTTGTTGTTGTTGTTGAGTTCCTTGGCTGTTTGTGCTGATGCTGCCTGCCCTACATCTGCATATCTTAAACTTCCAATCACGGCTTCTACAATCTATCTCTCCCGGCTCTCGGTTGGTCTTCTATGTGTTTTTCTTGCTATGCTTTTGAACTGAATAAATGTTATAATTTAGCTGTATATTAATAACTTTTGTTAGTATTAGTGCATAATTATATCTATATATAATTTGGGTTCATTAACAAATAAGTTAAGAATTTAAGAAAAAGTTCATTAGCTGAAATGTTTGCGATTTGTTGAAGCAGAAACCATCTGGAGTAGAGATGAGAGAGAGCCTTGCATCTCTGCCCGAGGAGATTTCATTACATAGAAGTATGTCAATCTCATTTTTTAGAACTAAATATTTTTAAAATTATATCATGGTTTTAATGTATGATATTTTTTACCTTTTTAAAATTTAATTTAATAATTTTCAGTTTTTTAATTGTAATTAAATTAATTTAAATCAATGAAGTTATTAAATCATCTCATTCAGTTACTCACATTTTTATCCAATTAGGTTTTAAAGAATTTTCGCGACTAGTTTATTTTGTATTGAATTTTAAAAATAAGTAAATTAAATTACTATAAAAGACTAAATAAATAACAACTACCAATAAGTTAATAATACAAGCTAAGTAATTTATTCCAGTATGGTAGACACTCTTCAGGTGACGATAATAGTCATCGTCATCTTCGTCACCATTCTAGCCACCGAGATATTGTTCTCATTCTGCAGACTTTACAACTGGATCAGAAGAAAAGTTTTATTGTTTCTTATTTTTTATTATTAAAACATTAATAATTTATTTTTATTAAAACACATCTGCTCTAAGATTTTAATGTTTATTTTTCATATTTATTATTTTAAAATGCTTAGTAAATCAAAGTTAAAGTTAAATGAGTTAAACAACAATGCGCATGTCAAGTGTTCATTTAAAAAACAATTAAAAATGGCCTTTTGCAAATTTTAATTTGGCAAAATTTTTTTTTAGAACATTTTATATTTGTTATTTTATTATTATAGATAAATTACTATTTAATTTCAATTTCAAGATCGATGGAGACACAGACCCTTCTGTGGTTCCGCCAGGGAGGTACAGACGATCGAGTATCTCACACAACTGGTCAGAGGCCTCTGTTCAACAGGCCAACAATGTCTTCGGAAACCAGGTGGATGACCACAAACTGAGTGACAAGGAAGAAAAAGAGCGATTATTTCAACAACATCAACTACAGAACAACAGGCTTTTTGTATCTGAGGCTGACATCCTCATCTCCGATAGGTCCTTCTCTGGAGAGAGAAGTTATGCAACTAAAATAGAATCCAGCCAAGTTGATATCAGTGAGATCTTGTGTGTGTGTGTGTGTTTTGCGCGCTGTAAGCCGAGAAACTGGTAAAGGAAAAAAATCAGAAACAATGTTGTAATTTTTATTAATTTAGCCTTCACCTTCACTTAAAAAAATTTCGCTTTCGAATGATTTGATTTTTTAAATGAAATATAATATAAATAAAAAGAAAACAATATTAATAAAATAAAAATTCGTAATTTTTTAAATATTTAAAATTATGTGTTTTGTTTTTTAACAAATTGAATAAAAATAAAAAGTTTTAAACAGTAATAAATTTACCAAACATTTTTCTCTAATGTAATTCAATGTTTTTTTTTAAATTTGTATTCAGTTACTAAATGTTTGAATTTAACTTTTAAATGTCAAAACTTTAAATTATATAATTATTAATTTTAACACCTGAGTTGAATTGCTGACTTTTGAACTTTGAACTTTCAGGTCTTCACCGCAAAAGACGCGCTTCTTCCGCCGGACCACCAAGTGACAGGGTAACAAGAACGAGTTATTCTATTACAGAATGAACGATTAATATGTTACCAACTTTTATTAAAGTTTTGCTATTAAACAATTTTTAGATCTTGCTGGCTAGTGATTTTATCAAAACGCTTGAACTCGAATGGGCGAGTGGTCAGTTTGTATGTCACCACTGCAAGGTCAGTCTTAGTGGACAGCGTTACATACTGCACGACGATAAATCATACTGCAGAAAATGCTATGAGAAACTTTACGCAAACATCTGTGACAAATGCAAAAACCCTATCACCTGTGATTACAAGGTAATTTGACGTTTAACTGTAAATTGTCGATTTGACGATTTTGATTGATTTGTTAAAAAATAAATAGATTTTTCAGTTGCAATAGCAAAAAAATAAATAATTTTCATGCAAATTCATAAGAAAAGTTTAGCTAAAATATATTCTGCGCTAAACTTATAATTTGTTGTTTCTTTCCTGGTGGCCCCTACTAGTGTTTAATATATAACAAAAAGATCATTTATATGATTATGCTTCACGAATATTGCTTTGTTTAGTAATAATGTTGTAATTAAATCTGTCCAATACAAGTATTATAATTAATATTAAAATGAATAGAAATTATTAAATCATATAGAGCACGTAGCTTAGGTTTAAATTTCGTTGTTGTGTAGTTTTGTGCGTGTCGGCTGCTAAGTAGATTGCAAGGCCCACCGTTTATATTGTTTATTCTCTGAGTCTACTGCATGCATCTTATTCTATTTAATTATACATCAATAATTAATAACACATATATATGTCTATATAGAAAAATCGTAAAACTGCAAATGAGTAAAAAACAATTTGAGTATTTTATACTAAAAATAATGGCTTGTTTGCTGGCTGGCTTCAAACTAGTAAAATTGTAAACATTGGCTCAGATTACTCCAGAAATCTCTCAACAAGAAAACAACACTCAAACTCACAGCTATCTATATATATAAAAATGAATGTTTGTATATATGTTAATGGCGTTTATGCATTGCTACACCATTCATCCGATCGTAATGAAATTTTCACACAACCTTGAGAGTCAAGAGGAATCAAATATAGAAAATTTTTTTTTGAAATCCGTCACAAAATGAGCGGAGCGGAGCGGGTGAGCGAGCGGGAACTATATATATATAAATGTGCGTATGTATGTGTGTATGTATGTATGTGTATGTGCATGTATGTGTGTCTGTGTGTGTGTTTATGTATGTACTAGCGGAGATACCCGGCGTTGCCCGGGTTTTTAGAGGTTTTTCTAATGTTTGTCTCTTTCTCTCCCGTTTCCTTTCCCACCTGCTTTCCCACTCCTGTTCGCTTTCCCGCTCCCGGTCGCTTTCCCGCTCCCGGTTGCTTTCCCGCTCCCGGTCGCTTTCCCGCTCCCGGTCGCTTTCCCGCTCCCGGTCGTTTTCCCGTTCTTGGTCGCTGTCCCGTTCCCGCTCACGTTTGCTCTCCCATTCCCGCTCACGCTTGCTTTTCCGTTCCCGCTCGCTGTCCGTTCCGGGTCGCTTTCCCGTTTCTATAATAGACAAACTAACCCACAAACATTCATATATATTTATAGTCTTAGCAAATCTATTTTACGTTTTATAGGCTAACAGAAGTTATGAAAGAATGGAAAAGAGAAAATGAGCGTGAACGGGAACGGGAACGGGAGAGCAACCCTGACCGGGAATGGGAGAGCAAGCATGACCGGGAACGGGAGAGCAAGCGTGAGCGGGAACGGGAAAGCGATCGGGAACGGGAAAGCGACCGGGAACGGGAAAGCGACCGGGAACGGGAAAGCGACCGGGAACGCGGAAAGCGACCGGGAACGCGACTGGAATCGGGAGAGCAAGTTTGGAAGGAAACGCGAGCAAGAGAGAAAATCGATAACAAAACTTCTGAGCGGGAAAGCGACCGGGAGCTGGAAAACGACCGAGAGCGGAAAAGCGACCGGGAACGCGACGAAAACGGGAAATTGGAGAAGGAAACGGGAGCGAGAGAGACAAACATTAGAAAAACCTCTAAAAACCCCGGGCAACGCCGGGTAACCCCGCTAGTATCTAATATTTATTATACGATAGCAAAAAATATTTTTTCTAAATTTCTCATTTTTCTGTCTAGGATCTTTCGTGCAAGAATCGCCACTGGCACGACAAATGTTTCAGATGTTCAGGATGTTTGATCTTCCTCATTGAAAAACCTTTCGCTTACAAGGATCATCAGCTTTATTGTGCTTCTTGTTATGAAAGCAGGTTCGCAGCCAGGTGCTCGCTATGCAGGAATATCTTCAGAGCAGGTGATTATGATGATGATGATGGTGGTAGTTGTGATGATGATGATGATGATGAGGAGAAGTATAAGGATATTGACAGTAGTGGTGACAATGATGGTGATTGTGATGTTAAGTAATTAAAATAATGAATGTGCTATGTGGCAGTATTTGTTACTTGTTTTATACCAACAGTTATTTTTAATTTTTTAATTTTTATAAATTGAATTAATAAGTCTATACCTTAATCAATAAATAACTGTGACAAACATTTTACAATATAAATGTTTTTATCAATAAATATAAACATTAGGCTATTTTAAATCTTTTATATGTGGTCAAAGTTTTTCTATTTTATTAATTTACTAGCGGGGTTACCCGGCGTTGCCCAGGGTTTTTAGAGGTTTTTCTAATGTTTGTCCCTCTCGCTCCCGTTTCCTTCTCCACTTTCCCGTTTTCGTCGCGTTCCCGGTCGCTTTTCCGCTCTCGGTCGTTTTCCAGCTCCCGGTCGCTTTCCCGCTCAGACGTTTTGTTATCGATTTTCTCTCTTGCTCGCGTTTCCTTCCAAGCTTGCTCTCCCGATTCCAGTCGCTTTTCGCGTTCCCGGTCGCTTTCCGCGTTCCCGTTCGCTTTCCCGTTCCCGGTCGCTTTCCCGTTCCCGGTCGCTTTCCCGTTCCCGGTCGCTTTCCCGTTCCCGCTCACGCTTGCTCTCCCGTTCCCGGTCATGCTTGCTCTCCTATTCCCGGTCACGGTTGCTCTCCCGTTCCCGTCCCCGTTCACGCTCATTTTCTCTTTTCCATTCTTTCATAACTTCTGTTAGCCTATAAAACGTAAAATAGATTTGCTAAGACTATATATATATATGAATGTTTGTGGGTTAGTTTGTCTATTATAGAAACGGGAAAGCGACACGGAACGGACAGCGAGCGGGAGCGGGAATGCGACCGGCAGCGGGAAAACGACCGAAAACGGGAAAGCGAACAGGAGTGGGAAAGCAGGTGGGAAAAGAAACGGGAGAGAAAGAGACAAACATTAGAAAAACCTCTAAAAAACCCGGGCAACGCCGGGTATCTCCGCTAGTACATACATAAACACAGACACAGACACACATACATGTACATACACATACATACATACACACATACATACGCACATACATATATATATAGTTCCCGCTCGCTCACCCGCTCCGCTCCGCTCATTTTGTGACGGATTTCAAATTTTTTTTCTCTATATTTGATTCCCCTTGACTCTCAAGATTGTGTGAAAATTTCATTACGATCGGATGAATGGTGTAGCAATGCATAAACGCCATTAACATATATACATATATACATATATACATACAAACATTCATTTTTATATATATAGATAATCATAAAAAACTTTGCAAGAAATTAACAACTGTTTAATTACAAAATATAAAAAATATCATTTTTTACAAAATTTTATTCAACTTGCAATCTCTGTTTGTGGGAGTGTGTGTGTCTTTCAATGTACGCAAATCTTGCAAGTAAAATTTAACCAGCTTTTTGACTAGCTCGGAAGCTAAAACTTTCAGCTCAGCTTTACATTGGATGACAATACCTACATAATTTAATTAAAAAAAATTAATTTGAACAATTTTCGTATTTCTAAATCAAGTGTATTTAAAATAAAAGTTTGTGTTGAAAAACTCGTTTTTTCCTTTTTTTTTTTAGTTTTTATTTCAAATGTTATGAAATCTTGTTTTATATTGACGTTTACCAGCAAACTTTCTTGACAGGAATGAAGAAATACGAGTACAAAGGTCGACAGTGGCATGCTGAGTGTTTCTGCTGTAAAGTTTGCCAGAAGCTGATTGGTACAAACAGTTTCATCCCAAGAGGTCAAGAAGTCATATGTGTGCCTTGCTATGAAAAACAGCTGGGTCAAAATTGTTTCAGATGTCACAAGGTAGAGCTTATTGCCTTTCAGAGAAGTGCTTTAAAGCAGTGTCTGCTGCTTGTATTTAAAATATGAACAATTTCTAAGCAGTTGACAAAAAGTTATATTTTTGTTAACATGTCTCTGAGTTTACATGGAAGTAGAAACGCATGCACGACAAATTAAAAGCAAAACTTTTTTCAATTTGCGTTTTGACGGTTGCAACACTGAAACTAAATTATGTTTAAACACGGTTTCTATTATTTAAAAATACAGGTTATAACAAGAGGAGGCATTATTTACAAGAACAGTACCTGGCACCGTGATTGCTTCCAATGCAGTCACTGCCAGAAATCTCTGGCTCAAGAGAAGTACACGTCTGTCGATCAGAGGCCTTTCTGCGTACAGTGTTTCAGTGATCTATATGCCAAAAAATGCGATTTCTGTAAAAACGCCATAACTGGTAATTAATATTTTATATAATGTTAAATATATTAATTTTGTGGTTATTAAAAAATTAGTAAAAAAATATAAAATAGGGAAATGCCAGAATTGGTTTAAAAACTTTTCCATAAAGTTGAATAAAAAATTTTATGGAAAAATAAAAAAGCCAAGTAGCTGAAAAACAAACATTTGCACAGTTAAAAAAATTAATTTTGTTTTTGTTTCAAGGTGTTTAATTGCATCATGTTTAATTTCTATATTTAAACAGAACATTAAATAACCTATACTTTACATTTGCAATACGAGTGTGGAACAAAATGAATGTTGTCTAAATCTACTAGACCAATGCAATGTAATACTGTTTCAGCTCATTTAAACTAAATCCTACATACTTGGACATATTATTCTTGATTCCAATTGGATACTTCGAATTCATTAACGTTTCTCTTAAAATTTATTTCATGATGAAATAGAATCAAATAAAATAAATAAATAAATAAATAAATAAATAAATAAATAAATAAATAAATAAATGAATGAATGAATGAATGAATGAGTGAGTGAGTGAGTGAGTGAGTGAGTGAGTGAGTGAGTGAGTGAGTGAGTGAATGAATGAATGAATGAATGAATGAATGAATGAATGAATGAATGAATGAATGAATGAATGAATGAATGAATGAATGAATGAATGAATGAATGAATGAATGAATGAATGAATGAATGAATGAATGAATGAATGAATGAATGAATGAATGAATGAATGAATGAATGAATGAATGAATGAATGAATGAATGAATGAATGAATGAATAAATAAATAAATAAATAAATAAATAAATAAATATATCTATATTATAGTAGCCCTTGTCACTCACTCACTCACTGATTCTGTTACGCTTACGTCATTATTCGTATAGGTAAACAATAAACGAAATCGCTCCGGAAAAAAGTAATTTAAAATAAAAAAATAGGAACGGAAGTTAAGGTACGAGTGACTGCGACTTCATAGCCGAAACGAATTTGAAGAAATTTAATTGATAATAAAGAAAAACGATTTAGTACAACTTAGGTATAGGAATTCCGAGCGTGGCTAAAAATAGCATCGGCGATGTGCCGAACGACGATATCGATGTGCACGATAGAGAGCTACTAAAATTATTTAACGAGTTGTTAAGCCGGTAGGGGCAAAATTAAATAAAAACTTTTTATAATAATACTAAACTATTACGCACGACTCGAGCAACTAAAAGTGCATTCAGTTGTCGGCGCTCAACCGATAGAAACGAGTAAACAAACTTCCGAAAATTATTGTTCTCAAACTCTAAAAGAGACGGACGGATGCCGAAAAAGCGACTAATTTAACGTCTTAGGCGAAAAGAAATTGAAAGAAATTTTAAATTAAACGAAGCATTGCTACTATAGAAACCGTTATCAGGGATAGCGCTGCTTTATATTACGGTACGAATTTTGTAACTGGCTAAATAAACGGTCGTCCAAGAACAATTTTAATCTAAAATTTATATATGAGATTTAATAAGATCCGTCATTTTTGACGGGCTACTTCTAGTAAATAAATGAACAAACAAACAAGCAAACAAACCAACAAACAAACAAATAAATAAACAAATAAATAAATATATAAATAAACAAACAAACAAACAAAAAATTAACCAACCAGACAATCAAGCAAATAATTAATTAATTAATTTAATAAACAAATGGTTAAATAAATTATTACATAGTTTTTGGCGCAATTTATTTGAGGTTTTTTTGTACGATGAAAGGCTAGCCCGTGCCAATTTTACAATAAATAATTATAATAATAATAATAACTAACTTAAAAACAGGTATCGACGACGAGTCAGGTTACATCTCATTCGATCATCGCCACTGGCACTGTGCCTGTTTTCGTTGCACGAAATGCGGCACTGGGTTGACCGGAAAAGGATTCATGACGGAACACGAAAACATTTTCTGCCCCAACTGCTGCAAGGAAACTTGATCAACCCCAACCACTCCAGTCATATTACAAGCTGTTTAGGAACGTAGATGTTGCTATCTAATTTATTTCAAAAGTACCTTTCCGTTGCATCTCAAATTCGTCTTTTTTACTAATTTTCAACGTAAAATTTACTTTTTTTTTAATCAATTTGATGGTGTGGAACTAGAGATATTTAGTTATGTTAGAAATGGAAAAAATAGGAATTTGTCGAAGGTTTAAAATTTGCTGTTAACTTGAACTTTACATGTTCATTTATCAACATAATCATAATACGTACTATATACGCAGTTTTCCATTTCCGGTCAAACGATTTCTGTAGTGATAACAACGGTGAAGATATTATTTCTATTATTTCTTTTCTTTGTTCTGCGTGTACATGCCGAGTTGACTTTTCGATATTTCTTATGTGTAAATATCTTGAATCCACTCGCTAGGTGTATCGACATCCAAATAAAAACTCACCATTAAAAAATGGAAAAGTTGTTGACAAATTTTAGTATTAAAAGTAATACAAAACTAAAAAACAAAAACTTAATCATCAGATACACTTGTTTCAGGTTAATGTTTAAAAAAATTAGTTGACTTTCCTTTTTCTATTGGACTAATCTATTACGAAAGTCAGCGGGGCGCTGGTGGTATATCGGTTAGGCATTATCTGTGAATCAAACCTTGCCAGTGTCACCAACGTCGTAGAAGTTGGCGCCTGAAAATGGCTGCCTCTGTTGTTCTGTTAAATTAACCCAAAAAGAGTAAAAGTAAGCAAGTAAGCAAGCAAGCAGATCCGGCAGTGAAGTTAATATAAGGGATTTAAAAAGCAATTATCAATATACCTAATTTTATATGTCTCTATGATTGTATATATTGTTATATCTACGGTTATAATTTTATATCATTGCTTATGCACCTCAGAAAGACATTTATTATTATTATGATTATTATATTAGAAGGTATAAAATATACTTATCCAAGTTTTATTTTATTATCATCCAATAAACTACAAAACCATTCTATTGGACCCGGAATACGATTTGACGATTTTATTACACTGGTGTCAGAAGTGGGATTACAAGAATGGTTTTGAAAGCATTGGATGAGCTCTTGATACTCGAGTTGAGGCGGGAACTTAGAAAACGAGAACTCAGTGATAAAGAAAGAGAGTCTGAGCTTGTGGACCGCCTCCGGACGTCATTGGAGAACAATGGGTTTGACCCAGAAGAGTATGAGTTCGAAACAGAAAATGATTTGATGAAGGCTCTGAACAAGATGGCGGGAGAATACAGAGCAGCACACAGAGCAGCACAGCAGGAAATGAAGAAATTTCTTGAACTCCTCAATGGTGACACAAACAATTGCGGAAACAAAAAAGACGGTCATGATGATGAGCCATGCAAAGATGTTCAAGATGAGCCATGCAAAGCTGTTCAAGATGAACCATGCAAAAATGTTCAAGATGAACCATGCAAAGATGTTCAAGATGAACCATGCAAAGATGTTCAAGATGAACCATGCAAAGATGTTCAAGATGAACCATGCAAAGATGTTCAAGATGAACCATGCAAAGATGTACAAGATGAACCATGCAAAGATGTTCAAGATGAACCATGCAAAGATGTTCAAGATGAACCATGCAAAGATGTTCAAGATGAACCATGCAAAGATGTTCAAGATGAACCATGCAAAGATGTTCAAGATGAACCATGCAAAGATGTTCAAGATGAGAGATACCTCAGATTGTGTAATAAAAAAAGATGGTGCTTATTTGAAATATGATTTCAACAAAGATCTAAAAGATATGAAGGAAGAAGAAAAAGCAGACAGTTCCGATAAAGCGTGCAAAGATGTTCAGGACGAGGCATGCAAAAAAGGCTGTGATGAACCATGCAGAAATGGCGACGATGAGCCAAAGAAAGACTCTGATGATGAGCCAAAGAAGGACTGGAAGAAACTGCGTCAAACGGTCAAGAGACTTGACCATGTTGTTTGCGAATTTCGGTCAAGGCCACGAGTGATGATCAAGGTATTTTGTGTTCGTGGCCGAGTCGCTTTTCTCAAAAAGCGACTATGCTGTTCGGGACGAACAGGATTAAGAAGGGGGTAGTGTTATATCTGCGGTTATATTTTTCTATCATTGCTTATGCACCTCAGAAAGACATTTATTATTATTATGATTATTATATAAGAAGGTATAAAACAGACATATCCAAGCTTCATTTTATTATCATCCAATAAACTACAAAACCATTCTATTGGACCCGGAATACGATTTGACGATTTTATAACAATATATATGTACTAGCTCTACCCGGCCAGGCGTTGCTGCAACTCAGTTTGATTACCGGCGGCATTTTCGCCAATGTCCGACGGTATAAGACAGGGAGACAAATACTATCATCTGATTGGATAGTTTTAAATGACTAGGTTACATACAACCATAGATATCTATCCATATTTGCATACATTATGTTCTTGAAGCTTGCTATTATTTTCGTTTGAAATTTTTTTTATTTTGGTCAAATTAACCTTTACGCTTTTATTTAGAAACAACTATACATAATTTTATGATTAATAATAATTTTTATTTAAAATTAACATGATTGAAGTATCTATGGACTGTAGGCCATAAGTTATTTACAGCTGAAAATTATTGTTTTATACTATTTTAATACTATTGTTTTAATAATATTTTAATACTATTGTTTTAATACTATTTTAATACTATTTTAATATTATTGTTTTAATACTATTTTAATACTATTGTTTTAAAACTATTTTTATTGATACTTATAATAGTTATAATAGTTCTTACAATCATTCTAATATTTTTATGTGGCTTTTATATTGAGCCATTTAGACAAAAAAAAACATACACATTTTTGTATCTACTTTGGTATAGCTTGTCTCCACAATTATTCTTTTACAACTGCCTTTGCCATATAGACCAAATAAAAGCTTGTTGGACCTGTAACACTAAAGACCTTTTGTCATGTTTCTGTTGCAGATAAATAAATAACTTAGCTAATCTGACATGCATATGAAAAAACTAACAAATTTTATTTACTAACAAAAATTTAGATATTTTTAAACTAATGCAACATTTTTAGGCTTCAAATGTATTATGAGTAACATGACATTTTAGATTTAGATGATTAAAAATCATTACAAAATTATCAGTTTTATTGATTTCTTTGATTTTAATTGAGAACAACAAGAGAATAACTATTCAGCTTTATCATATTACAAAATTATCTCAGTTCTGGATTATGAGGCCAATATAAAAAATTAAAACACAATTATTTCTGCACTAATAACTGGGAAGTCAACACTGAATACTGAAATATTGTCAACTCAAGACAATTCATGAATTTATTAAAACAGATAATGCTAGAGTTTGAACTTTGAAAAAATGTTTTGGATTGAAGCAATGAAGCACAATTTTTCACGCTGTTTTGCTTATGTGTCTGTTTGTTTATGTCTTAAAGAAATCAGTGTTACTATGCACTCTTATCACATGCTTTTCCTTAGCATGCTGACAGAGTAGAATTTGGTTGAAAATATATTATCAATCTTCTGGGAAAGTTTCAGATATGTTCCAACTAGTCCTATTTATCTCCATGAACAACTTAGTTAAGCCATTTCTGCATTAAATAAACAACTAATGAGTTAAATTGCACAGTATCATAATTTTTTTGATTAGAATAACTGTTTGTAATGATATATTTTTTTAAAATAGAAGCTTTTGCATTATTAATTTACTAAAAAAATCAAACTCAATTTGGTAAGCTTTTGTCAAAAGTTATTATTTGTCAGTTAATTAATAATTAAAATAGTTTATTTGGGTTTCAGTTTATTGACTAGGCTTGGCTTATATGATTGGAAAAGCTTCATTCCAAATATTGGTGATCTCTGATTGACAGAATGATAAGTTGAATTTTCTAGTCTATTTAATTATTTAGTTACATAAATGGAGTGTCGAATAACTTAGTCGACAACTTTGTCAATCTTTATCCACCGGAAAAACCCATAACGGCCAACGACTATAAAATAAACAACATCGGAAAACAAAGCGCGTCTATATAATTGCATAATTTATGTGACTTTTTTAATTCAAAATTATCCAATCAGGTAGCAATATTTATCTTCCTGTCTTATACCGTCGGACATTGGTGAAAATGCTACCCGGCGCTGCTCGGGCTTTTTTTCTCGTTGTTTCTTTCACTATCTTTCTAAATTCACCACCAGCCTTGATTGTTTGTTTGTGGAAATATTTAGGATGTAAAAATTAACAAACTTTACGTCATTTAATAAAGTTGAAACTCGGAACATAGAAAAATTTCTAAAACACAAATTGTTTTTTTTAGTTAAAAAATTGTTTCATTTAATGTTTTAACAAAATCCACAATATTAGTGAAGTGATTTGCAAAAAAATTATTTTCCATATTTTGCTTATGTGAAATTTAAAACAGGCTTGCTCTTTTGTGAAAATGCATTCTAGTAAAGTGTGAAAATTTTCTGAAAAAATTAATTTTCTATGTTTTACAAATAAAATAAAAAAAATATATTTTGTTACGATATTACCAAATCGTATACCGGGCTCAATAGAATGGTTTTGCAGTTTATTAGAAAATAATAAATGAAGCTTTGCTAAGGCTAATTATACCTTCAAATCTCTTGATAATAATTAAATAATTATTGTCCCTAATAAAGGTAAGGTTTATCAATAGGAAGTTGATTATGAAACCAGTGATATTACATTATTACCCCCTTCTTAATTCTGTTCGTCCCGAACAGCATAGTCGCTTTTGGGAAATGCGACTCGGCCACGAACACCAAAATACCTTGATCTTTACTCGTGGCTTTTACCGCAATTCGCAAACAACATGGTTAAGTCTCTTGACCGTTTGATACAGTTTCTTCCAGTCCTTCTTTTACTTATCAACAGAGTCTTTCTTTGGCTCATCGTCGCCATTTCTGCACGGTTCATCACAGCCTTTTTTGCATGCCTCGTCCTGAACATCTTTGCACGGTTTATCGGAACTGTCTGCTTTTTCTTCTTCCTTCATATCTTTTAGATCTTTCTCAAGAAACTCTTTAAAAGGTTCTTTGAAAACACGTTCCATAAATCCAATAAATCCTTTCATCAAGCTGTTATTTGTTTTTACCATGACTCTTAGTCTATCTGATCTAGAATCCTCTGTGGATTCATCTGATTTAGAACCCTCGGTACCGTTCTTTGTTCTTGGCTCATCTTTTTCAGAGTTTTTGCTTGCTGCATTGCTATTGTTGTTTTGGAGAAGTTCAACGCCGTCATCTTTGTTTTCTTCCAAGCTACAATCGAACGTTTTCTTTTCACATTCCAACTCGGCTCTCTTATCGGTGTCAACTTTCGTATCGTCCAGCGGATCTTTCTTCAAATATTCGCCATGGTCTGGCAAATCAATGTCTTCTTTTTTTGTCAAATTAGCTTCGACGTATTTCTCGATTGGAGTTTCGTCCGTTTTTAAATCCTTAGTTGCTTCATCCGAGTTAGATTCGTCACTAAAATCCGACCCTGAATATTCGGTGCCATCGTCTGTTATGGAGGCTTCCGTTTCAGAACCGTCGCTGTATGGGTAAAAGCCATCGCTGTTATTGCCATTATTAAAATCATCATCATCACTTTCATCCTCATCGTTTTGCATTTCGTTTTCAACATTCTTCTCATCTTCTTTAGTTTTGTTTTCGACGTCCAAACCGACTGTATCACTGACACCATCTTTGCATGGTTCATCTTGAGCATCCTTGCAAGGTTCATTATCATGACCGTTTTTGACAGGCACATCATCATGATCGTCTTTGACAGGCTCATCATCATGACCATCTTTGCATGGTTCATCTTGTACATTCTTGCATGGCTCATCTTGTACATTCTTGCATGGTTCATCTTGTACATTCTTGCATGGCTCATCGTGTACATTCTTGCATGGTTCATCTTGACCGTCTTTTTTGCTTCCGCAATTGTTTGTTTCACCATTGAGGAGTTCAAGAAATTTCTTCCTTTCTTGCTGTGCTGCTCTGTGTGCTGCTCTGTTCTCCTCCTGTGCTGCTCTGTTTTCCTCCGCCATTTTATTCAGCGCCTTCAACAAATCATTTTCTACTTCAAACTCATACTCTTCGGGATCAAACCCATTGCTCTCCAATGACGTCCGGAGGCGGTCCACGAGCTCAGACTTTCTTCCTTTATCACTGAGCTCTCGTTTTCTAAGTTCCTGCCTCAACTCGAGTATCAAGAGCTCATCCAATGCTTTCAAAACCATTCTTGTATCCTACTTCTGATCACCAATGTTACGATATTACCAAATCGTATACCGGGCTCAATAGAATGGTTTTGCAGTTTATTGGAAAATAATAAATAAAGCTTTGCTAAGGCTAATTATACCTTCAAATCTCTTGATAATAATTAAATAATTATTGTCCCTAATAAAGGTAAGGTTTATCAATAGGAAGTTGATTATGAAACCAGTGATATTACATTAATATATTTACATAATGAAATGAAAAACCGACAAATGCTGAAATATAGGGGATTTGTGAAAAAGCCTTTAATTTTACGGCTTACTTGTTATAATTTGAAAACGGATTAATATATTGTCATCAAATACGCAACTGCACTCATGAAATCTACTTCTTGCAATCATTAAAATGCCCTAAAAAATCATTATAAATTTCATGAAACAAACAAACAACAAACAGTGCAAGCTAATATAAGCGTTGTAATAGATAGTCAAAAATCCATCTCTTTTAATGGTTCAAAATCTGCAAACAAGCCATTGAAAACTTCCTAAAATTCAGAATTTTGAAAATCATTAACTCAAACCCAAGCCAAGTGTTTGGAAAATTAAAAAGTTGAACCACGGTTTTTGAAAAATAGTACACCGAACTCAAACCAAAAAATCCAAATCCAAAAATGGACAAACCTATGACATCTCTTATATTAAATGAACAAACCTATGACATCTCTTATATCAAATGAACAAACTTATGACATCTCTTATATCAAATGAACAAACTTATGACATCTCTTATATCAAATGAACAAACTTATGACATCTCTTATATCAAATGAACAAATCTATGACATTTCTTATATCAAATGAACAAACCTATGACATCTCTTATATCAAATGAGCAAACTTATGACATCTCTTATATCAAATGAACAGACCTATGACATCTCTTATATCAAATGAACCTACTATAATAATACGATACGTAAACTAGCCGTTTGCAAAAAAGAAATTAAGTAGTTTTAAAGAAATAAGTATACTTTGGTTATTTTGCTATAATGTAATGTACTTTTAATATTAGTTAACTCAACACGGACATCATTACCAAAAACGTTTTTTAAAATCAGTTCTTAAATAAAAATGCTGTTTTTTTCTACAGTCAAAAACAAATATTCTGGTATTTTTTACTTAAAAATCAAACAAAGGCACATGAGACAAACCCACATTTGAAAATCCAAAAAAGTATTATTAGTATTACCACTTCTTCAGTTGAATGAATGAATGTTGAACGATATTTTAAGGGATGGCGTAAGTCTATCAATGGACCTCAAGACTACCAAACAAGTGCTTTTTTAGAGTCTTTCTGAAACAACCAATTGTGAATTCGAAGGGGAGTTGGTTCTAAATTCTGGTCCCCGCGACCGCAAACCATATGGATTCTAATCCATCAGCCATTTCAAAACTACTAGGCGATAAGATCGAGCTGTTTTGGTTCGCCTTTGGAGAATGGGGGTTATATAAGATGCATTAAAAGATTGAGGAAACACACCATCAGTTAGTAATTTATTGAACAGTTTGATGAGAAATGGAGCAAGGTTGAGCGCAGCTTTTTTGAGAAGCCACATAGGTGTTGGATCGAGAGAATGCTGTTTGGGAGCAAGTTAATGAGAGAGAGAGAGAGAGAGAGAGAGAGAGAGAGAGAGAGAGAGAGAGAGAGAGAGAGAGAAAGAGAGAGAGAGAAAGAGAAAGAGAGAGAGAGAGAGAGAGAGAGAGAGAGAGAGAGAGAGAGAGAGAGAGAGAGAGAGAGAGAGAGAGAAAACTTCACCTAGATCGACCGGGAAAAAGCGCTGGAATAAAATATAGAGGGTAGAAGTAGATAGCACGGGGCTGTTGACGCCCTGATGTCGTTGAGTTTGTTGGTGAAAAACTGAAGAAATTGTTCAGCACTTGGTGAAGAGCTGGAAGCAACGCGTCCTCTGGGCATGATCTCGTTGATCGAAAACTAAAACAATTGAAGTACATTTCATGTCATGATTTAAACATTAATTCTGGTTATAAAAAATAAAACTGAATATTACGATCCGCCTGAGGCCACCTTACACGTTCTCAAACACTAAATCATAAATACACGCCCGGCTATTGGTTAGTGCGTGAAACGTGAACAGTAGATGGAAGCATGAAAATGCATCAACATTGCTTATTTTACCATTAAAAATATATCATAAAATAATTGTAAAGAAACAATAATTTTTTAATTAATTAGGAAAAAATGTTTTTTTTTTTGTTTAAACATTGAAAGTTTATAGAAAAGTAGAAAGCAAGTTTTGACAAAAACATTGACACGACAGCAAAAAATAAAATTTAACACAGTCTGTGACAGAAACGCAAGTTAAAATCCGGCTGAAGGTTGAAGCCGTCCAATATTTGAAGGGTAATCTGATTTTCATTGTGTGTGGCATGGTAAAATACCTACGCAATAAAGATAATTTGAACTGCTTAATTAGTATAAGTCTGTATTATCACTCATCGTTAAGGACACACTTCAACAAGAATTATTGACAAAGATGAAAAAGATTGTGCTGAAAACTCGTTTGAAATTCTGTGAAGTTGTTATGAGAAACTGCTTTGCAGGCGCGGTGGAAGTAAGAAGTGAAAAACAAATCGATCGGAATATCCATATGAAGCCAGGGAACCGTAAAAGCTATGTTATTTCGCAAAGCTTTTGTAATTTGCAAAACTTTTTTTGATGATGATAAGTCTATAGAATAGAAAAACATTGACCACAGTTTTCTAAGTATGTACTTAATACGTAAATTATGTGAAGAGGAAAAATGTAAGAAACGTTTAAATAAATTTAGAAAAATCAAAGAAATTATCGTGAATTTTCAATCAAAAAAATTGAATAATGTTTTCTCCTGAATAAACTAATGGTTCATATTTCTGTAAAAATTTGTATTTTTGTAATTTTTAAAATGTTAGTTATTTATATTAGATACTTTATTTAAATTTCACCCAATCAATCTGAAAACTGATTAAAAAAATTGGAAATAACGACAATTCATTACACGAAACTTCAGCTTGATTGGATAACGGTAAAACTGTTTTTTATTATAAGCGTCAAAGGGTCTCAACGTATAACTCAACCAAGCAAAAGGAAACACGGTGAAGTTAATATACAGGATGTACATTTTTTTTATATAATTTAACAAATTCAAATTGAATGTCATAGTAACTATAAACATATTCTGCTTACTATTTGCCGAGATAATATTTTCACGATACGATGTTGCTATGAAATTGTGTCACAGTCTTAAAAGGATTTTGTAATTTTTTAAGTATTAATTACTTTTTTGATGTTTTGCATAACACATATTCAATGATAAATTTAATAAAATTAAAAAATCTGCAAAATCTCTGATTTAATTGCATTTCATGACAATTTAATTGAACTTCTTTACCATTCATAATAAAAATTTAAAAAAATTCAATAACAAAACGCAATTGCTTGATTGCAAAATAACTTTATGTTTCATCATGGAAAACAAATTTTTCACAATCACAAAGCAACTTACAACGACAGAGGAGAGCGATGACTAACGACGATGATTGTTTGATGAAATAAGGAAACGAAGCGTGGTTTTTTGCTTCATTAAATCAAACTGCAAATCAAAGCTTTTATTTCTGATTTTGACAAAAAAAAACCCAAAAAATTTTGCATTATATAGCATTGTATATTTATGGCTTATTATGAAAAAACAGAACAAAAAGTTTTGAGCAAAAAACACCAGAAAACGTTTGCATTATATAGCAGTTAATGTTTATGGCCTATATTATGAAAAAATAATATTTTTGGAATAAATATTTTGTTCTCATTGAAAAAATGAAATCAATCAACGATATTTTTTTAATTTTAAAAAACAAGAAAATTTTATTAAAACAAATAAAAATTTTCAAAACTTATTTTACATTTTTTATATTTTTCTGATAAAAGTAGTAGGTAATTGTCCACTAGAGAACAATAAGGTAATACCGATAAAGCTTTACGGCGACAACGGAATTTTTAAAAGATTTTTACTTTCCCCAAAACATGAAGGACGAAATTGGTTGCCAAAATTCCGTGTTTACGGTAAATTATTTTTTAAAATACCAATAATTAATAAATTTATTATTTCAAAACTTTCATTATCAAAGGAATTTATTATAAACTAAAGGGGTACCCGGTGTTGCCCGGGATTTTTAGAGGTTTTTTTAATGTTTGTCTCTCTCGTTCTCGTTTCCTTCCCCGCTTGCTCTCCCGCTCTCGTTTCCTTCCCCGCTTGCTCTCCCGCTCTCGGTCGCTTTCCTGCTCCCGGTTGCTTTCCTGATCCCAGTCGCTATCCCGCTTCCTGCCGTTTTTGCGCTATCGTTCGCTTTCCCGATCCCGGACGCTTTCCCGATCTTGGTCGGTTTACCTTTCCCGCTCTCAGTTACGTTTTCGTTCCCTCTTGTTTTCCCGTTCCAGTATATGTATATGTATATATATGTATATAATATATTTATATTTATATTTATATCTATATGTATATATATACAGGTATATATATATATTATTATATATATATGATATATAAATAAATATATACATATTTTCTACAACTCTTAGATTATTTGGATTCACTGAGGACATTGCTTCACGACCGAATTTTGAAAAGAGTAACAATGTTTTGACTGTTTCTGACAATGTTGACACTTCGATTAACGGAAATAGCATGGGTCCTATTGATCTTTCAAATGGTCATTGTCACGCCCGCGTAAACGCAGGTGCGTGCCTGGATCTAACTTTGGGATTTCCGGCGCAGGCGGTGCATCGGGTATTGCACAACGTTGCGTGTTTGGATTGTTGCGCGAATATTTGAACGTTTTAGCCTGTAGCCTGGAGGGCTTGTATTTATAAGGCTGTCGCGAACTACTTCGGCCCCTTCTTCTTGTTCCTGCTTCTTGTTCGCCATTGTTCGCCATTGCTTGATCGAAGTTGAAACTGTTTTTTGTATCTGTCGCGTCGTTTGATAAAGTTTTCGAACTGTACTCGTTAATAAAACATCTAATACTGTTAAAGAGTGTCTTAAACTTTATTTAGACTCAAATTTTCTCCAGCAATATCGACGACTTCGCAAAGGCGGAATCGTCACATTGCATTTTTGGTGGCAGCGTGGGACAGTCAGTCGATACATCGATCAGAGTCGTCCTGGGGTGGTGGAGTTCATCCAGTTGACGAAGTTCTACCGAGTTTGAAGATCGACGATTGACGATTCAGGTTGGAGAAAGAGTCCAGGCGGAGTTCAGACCGTTCAGTTCGACCACGTGGCGACATCCATTTCGCAAGGAGGGCCGATCCACATCTCAGGTTAGAGATTTTATCGTTGCCGGATTGCCCAGTTAGGTTTCTCTTGCTTTTCTTCTGTGTAGTAAGGTTTCATAAATATGATTAGAACCCCTACGGTTGAAGAGTCAGTTGCGCAGGATAGTCCAACAGGGATCCTTAGCGAGGAGCACTATCAATTTGTTGATGATAGTCGGCGTCCACGTAGAGTTAGTGAAGATACTAACGTTAGCAAAAATTTCAAATCAGAATTAGCTGAGCGTAAGTTAGCATTGCGCGAAGCAGAATTGGCGGCTAAAGAAGCTAAATTAGAAGAGGATAGGGCGAACCGTAGACTTGCTGAAGCTAAGTTAGAACAGGAGAGCAGACTCGCTGAAGCTAAGTTAGAACAGGAGCGTAGACTCGCTGACGCTAAGTTAGAAGAGGATAGGGCGAACCGTAGACTCGCTGAAGCTAGGTTAGATGAGGATAGGGCAACCCGCAGACTCGCTGAAGCTAAACTAGAGCTGGAACGTGAAAGGATTCAGGACCACAATAGTCTTGAGGTTTCCTTATCCGTTCGCACTAGTCGCTTTCTAAATGCCATGAAGGGTATAATGGCGGAGTTTCCTTCAGATCCTGCTGCAATACCGGGGTATTTTCAGTATCTAGAGAATCAGTTTGCATCATACCAAGTTGATGATGATGTGAAACCCAAAATATTACAGGCCCATTTGAATAATAGAGCTCGCTCAATCTTGAGTCGATTGACCGTTGTTCAGTTAGGGGACTATGAGGAACTAAAGCAAATTCTATTGCAGGAATTTCGGGTCACTCCCAGTCTTTTAAGGGAGAGGTTTTATGCTGTAAAAAGGAGACCTGGTGAGACTTATTCACAGGTAGCTTCTGAATTACACACAGCGTTATCGTATTATATTAAAAGTAGGAATATTGATGAGAATTTCCATCAATTAGTTAGTTTGATGTGTGCCGATAGGTTGAAACAACTAATGTCTCCCAGTTGTGCAGATTTTATTTTAACTCAGGAAAAGGATGATTGGTTAAATCATCTAGAGCTTTCACGCGTTGCAGATAGCTACATGGCCACACACGAGCAGGAGACTAGACCGCCCCGATTCAACAACCCAAAACCAACAGATAAAGGGTCAGGGTCTCCCATTCCTAATAGAATGACTAAAATATCCATTGATCCTAATATGGATAAGGATAAAAAGTATGGTTTATGCTTCAAATGCCATAAGAAGGGTCATTCGTTCAAGGAATGTCCTCTACATAAATTCCCTTCCTCAAACTTACCTAATCCCAGAATTAATTGTTGTCAAACAGAAAATTCCTTTAATTGTCTCGGTGATAGGAAAACATTTGTTGATGATAAAAATTTGTCCTCTCAGTCAAAAAATTCCTTTAATTGTCTCGATGATAGGAAAACATTGGTTGATGGTAAAAATTTGTCTTCTCATTCAGAAAATTCCTTTAGAGGTCTCGTTGATAGGAAAATATTGTTTGATGGTCAAAAATCTTTTCCCTGTCCCGAAGCATGTCCCATTATAGATGTTGATGATTATCACATTAGGTCTTATGAGAATGTATTTATCGATCAATTACCATCTATTCCAGCTTTGATTGATGGTGGTGCAGAAGTGTGTTGCATTAGAGAAGATTTAATTAAATCTCTTCATAGGGTACCACATAAATTTATAAAATTATCCGGCCTTAAAGGTCAACCAGAAATTGTAGGTTGTGTTAGATTAGTTGTTCGACCAGATCTTGTGGGTGATGACATTGTGAACCTAGCACCCAAGGTTCGTGCATGGTTTGCTGTCGTCCCAAATCTTAATGAGCAAATTATTATCACTCCCTCCGTAAGTAATTTATTGAAAACGATATCATTGTATGATACCGTTGCATACCCTATTAAGAACAAACAAAATGCACATGACTCTGATGTGAATGTTCCCAGTCTTGAAATAACTAATTCACAATATTTTGTTTTAGATGAACCTCGTAATGATGAGCATAGTCCAGATGTTGCATTAATTCTAGGTGAAGGTGTTTCTCGCGCTGCTGACGCTAGGAAAGTTGATTCACAGACCGATGCTGGTCAGAACATAGGTGTTTCTGTAAGTTCGGGTGATGATATTTGTCCAGGTGCTGATGCTAGGAAAGTTGATTCTCAGGCCGATACTTGTCAGGACATAGGTGCTTCTGTGGTTTCGGGTGATGATATTGGTCCAGGTGCTGATGCTAGGAAAGTTGATTCACAGACCGATACTTGTCAGGGCATAGGTGCTTCTGTAGTTTCGGGTGATGATATTTGTCCAGGTGCTGATGCTAGGAAAGTTGATTCACAGACCGATACTTGTCAGGACATAGGTGTTTCTGTAGTTGCGGGTGATGATATTTGTCCAGGTGCTGATGCAGGCGGAAGTGATTCACGAACCGACGCTCGATTTACAACCATTAACGATGATTGTCAGGGGGTAGACGATAGTAATGATCCCGATGCGTTTGCTAAAGAGCAACATGATTGTCCTTCACTGAAGTCCTTCTGGTTGCTAGGTATAGATAAGCGTAAAAACTTTTATATCGACCGGGGACTTTTGTTTCACAAGGAGAATCAGTGGGGTCATTCCATAAAACAGTTGTGTTTGCCCAGGAGTCGTATACTTGCAGTGTTACAGATGGGGCATGATGCTCCCTATTCGGGGCACATGGCTGCCAAGAGTACACGGCAGCGTATTCGACTCAGCTTTTGGTTTCCCGATATGGAGAAACAAGTCCAAACCTATTGTGAGTCGTGCCCCGTGTGCCAGTTAAGGGCACCTGTTAGAAAAAGAGACCGAGTCCCCATAACTCCCATTCCAAGGGGAGATGAACTACCATTTAATCATTTAGTTATGGATTGCATAGGGCCCATAATTCCAGCGGGTGATAGTGTGACTGTCCGACCCAAGTACAATTATGCCCTGGTTGTTGTCGATTTGTTCTCCAGATGGCCGATGGCTTATCCATTAAGGTCATTAGATGCTAAATCTGTATGTGAGATCCTTATTCAGATTTTTATGACGTTTTCCATACCACGAATAATTAGTTCCGATTGTGGTACGAATTTCAAAAATCAGTTAACGACGACTTTTCTTAAATGTTTGGGGTGCAGTCCTAGGTTTAACACCCCAGGGCATCCTGAAGCATCCGGGTTAGTGGAGAGGTGTAACCAGAGTCTTAAGAACATGATTTTTAAATTGGTTGAGGCACATCCTAAGGAGTGGTTTAAGGTTCTTCCTTTTGTATTATGGAGTTTACGTGAGAAACCGTCATCGACAACTCATATTGCTCCTTATACATTAGTGTATGGTACTTTGCCACGAGGACCACTTGCTATCCTCAGAGACTCTTGGAGTAACGAAAAGGAGTTACCTTTTCATTTAGGTAAGAATCCGTACAAATACTTAGCCGATCTCAGACAAAACCTACAGTTAGCTAAGGAATTTGCTGAAATTGCAGGAGACCAAGAGCAGAGCAATTACGCACGAAAATATAACGTTCGGAGCAGTGATAGGTCTTTTTGTGTAGGTGACAGAGTAATAATTTTAGCACCTGTAAAAGGGGGGTCTAAATTTATGAAGAGATGGCAGGGTCCCGGGGTAATAGTGAAGGTGAAAGCACCATACTCTTATTTAGTGGAAATTGAGGGCTGTAAACACCATCTACATGCAAATAAAATTCGGAAATACCATGACCGAATAGAAACCGCCATTAATAATAATTGTTCTGTAGTATACGAGAAGGACCACGAATTTGGTTTGATTGATTTTCCAAGTAAGTTTGATCCTTATCAAGATAAACCTCCGAGTTGTAGGGTAGCAAAGGGCTGTTTGGACCATCTTTCACAGGATTATCGCACGCAATTATGTGAGATAATTGATGATTTTCCCGAGATATTCTCAGAATCATTAGGGGTTTGTTCTGTAGTATCTCACAAAATCGCGACCTCTCCTGATTTTACCCCCAAACACCTAAGAGCCTATAGAACCCCCGAATTGTTGAAGGTAGAAGTTGCAAATCAGATACAAGATATGCTTCGCCAGGGCGTCATTGTACCATCGCAGAGTCCTATGGTAAGCCCGATGGTTTGCGTTTTGAAGGGACCTAAGGGAGAAAAGGGGGTCCGTATAGCCATCGACTATCGTCATGTTAATCGTTATACGAAGGGAGACTGCTTTCCCATTCCCGATATCCCCAACGTACTTCAGAAGGTCGGCAGAGCAAAATTCATAAGCTGTTTTGATGCACGCAAAGGGTACTGGCAAATTCCTATAGATCCGGAATCAGCATGGTTAACGGCATTTTCTTGTGAAGAAGGGTTGTTTGAGTTTCGCAGAATGCCCTTTGGTCTAAAATCGGCGGGAAATACTTTCATGAGGGCGATATCGATGATCCTTCAACCAATAAGATCCTTTACGGAGCCGTTTATTGATGATTTTGCCGTTATTTCGTCTAGTTGGGAAGAACACAAACTACATCTTTTGCAATTTTTCACCATCATTAAAAATGTAGGGTTGACCCTAAACCTGGAAAAATGTCGGTTTGTACAACCTAAGGTGGTATTTTTAGGACATGTCGTAGGCTCGGGGATTGTCGCACCTGATCCCGATAAAATAGCCATTGTACAAGAGATCAAACCTCCCACAAATAAAAAGGAAGTCAAGCGGATAATGGGGTTGTTCAGTTATTTCCGCAACTTCATACCCAATCTAGCCCAGACTGCCCATCCTATCACTGAGTTGACTAAAAAGGGTGTTCCCAACAAAATTCTTTGGGAAGGCAAACACCAGGTCGCCTTACAAAAACTCATAGACGACCTTACCAATGCTACAACCCTAAGCACAATTGATTATAGTAAAGGGTTTGGTTTAGCAACGGATGCTAGTGGAGTGGCTGTTGGGTGTTGTTTGTTCCAGGGGAGTGGAGAAGGGGCAGAAGTCCCTATTGCTTTTGCCAGTCTGAAGTTAACCCCTACTCAGACGAGGTGGTCCACCATAGAGAGAGAGGCTTATGCTGTCGTGTGGGCTCTAAGTAAATTCAAATCCTGGATATTGTTATCTGAGATCGTGATTTTTTCGGATCATAATCCTCTCACGTACCTTACCGAGTCAGTTTCCAAAAGCGCTAAATTGACTCGATGGGCACTTGCCATCCAGGAATTCAATCTGACTTTCAAATATAGGTCAGGTAAACAGAATATAGTAGCTGACGTCCTGTCTCGATTAAGTTAGGTTTGGAGTAGCTGTGGCTACAATTAGGTTTATTTATCCTAGGGTGTATAATCTTTGGTTAAATATTTCATTGTTATCAGAAATTGGTGTTAGTTATATGGGTAGCTTTGTAATGTTCTTTGGTTAATTTCTTTCTCTGGGCGATCTTGGTTAACGATAAAGTGGATCGGTCGCAAGTTTTTATTTGCAGGTCTCCAGGAAGAAGAGCGCGTCACTGAACAAAGAGCTGCAGGACGTCTCCTTTGTCCTTGCTCGGAAGGTTCTTCGACCACGTCTTTCTTCCGCGTGTGGCTCATCGTCACGACTGTTCTGGATTTGCAGGTTCCCAGACGAGCACCAGGAAACCCGACGACGAAGGAAACCATTCAGTCAACCGGATCCACACTCAGCCAACCGGATCGACCCAGATCAAAGAATGAAGATATGGCCGATAACGAGAAGGATCGTTACCGACTTTAGGGGGGGAGGTATGTCACGCCCGCGTAAACGCAGGTGCGTGCCTGGATCTAACTTTGGGATTTCCGGCGCAGGCGGTGCATCGGGTATTGCACAACGTTGCGTGTTTGGATTGTTGCGCGAATATTTGAACGTTTTAGCCTGTAGCCTGGAGGGCTTGTATTTATAAGGCTGTCGCGAACTACTTCGGCCCCTTCTTCTTGTTCCTGCTTCTTGTTCGCCATTGTTCGCCATTGCTTGATCGAAGTTGAAACTGTTTTTTGTATCTGTCGCGTCGTTTGATAAAGTTTTCGAACTGTACTCGTTAATAAAACATCTAATACTGTTAAAGAGTGTCTTAAACTTTATTTAGACTCAAATTTTCTCCAGCAATATCGACGACTTCGCAAAGGCGGAATCGTCACAGTCATCTTCTCGATACCTTTTCTAATGCGACTCTTGATGTTTCTAATGTTAATGAATTCCACGACATCGGTAACTGCTGCTCTGTTGATCTGGTTCAATCACTTGATAATTTTCTTGAGACTGATTCACCTGATGAGTTTCAGCTTAATCATAAGTGTGATATGTATAAAACAAACAGTCCTGACGTTTTGGACGCATGCTCCTTTTCGCAATATTTCGATACCACGCAAGATCCGTCATCTAAAGATACTTTAGAAAATATCCTCACAGAAAGTCCTTGTTCCTTCACGACCGTTGTTGATGACTTGGATCAACCTGTTAGTCCTGATGATACCGCGCGCACCTGTGTCGAAGAAGAATGTCCGATTGATGACAATTGTTCGTACTCATCCAGTTCCTTCCTCCATTTACTTTCAAACGAGAACATCACTGTTCGACGAAAGCGGAGATATTCTTGATTTTATTTATTTAAGTATCTTATTTAATTTCGACTTAATTTAATCATTTATTATCATACTTGCTTTTATTATTATTATTACTGCTACTATTATTTTATCCTTTGATTAAACGTTTTTAATTATACTTATTTTATCCTCATAACTCCAGTTTATTTTATGCACGTTAATTTAATTACAGTGTCTAAATTTGATTATTTTTATTAATATCCTTCTATTAAGATAATTCCTTGAGGATATTAGTTTATTTGTATATTTAGTTATTACATGTTTTCTTATCTTTTGCCTCCTTTTACGCGATTGTATTTACAGACTCTGAAGATGGCGAAAGCCGAAACGGCCCGTAAGTCTGAAATAAAGAAGGTTTTAAATGTTAATACTTTTCTTAATACGTGTTGCAGTAAACAAAAAACGTTGTTCCGAAATATTGAGAAAGTATCTATAAAACTCATAGCGGCTAAATGGAGACTTATTTTTAATCGAGCTTGTCTTAAAGAATATCTTATGCCATCTTACATTATTAATATATATATATATATATATATATATATATATATATATATATATATATATATATATATATATATATATATATATATATATATATATATATATATATATATATATATATATATATATATATATATATGTATGTATGTATATATTATTTTTATCTTTGATTTGAATTGATTATTTCCTACAAAAGCAACTCACGAAATTTCAGAAAATCCTCTTTTTATATTTATTAAGATAGATTATCAATCTTATAAAATTTATAAAAATGATAAAAAAAGATTTACTGCCAGGTGAATGGTCATGAACATTTACATTTTTAGACACTACCGTCTGGCTCTCAGGGAGGCCCGTGTCTCAGCACAGGGGCCCGCAATGATCTTTCTCCTAGCGAGCTGAAATAAGCTATCTTATTAAGTTTGGATAGTGATTAGACAGCTTTTTATGTAGTTTGAAAAGGATTGGCTTTTTACAACATTCTGAATTGATGTAGTTAGTTTACTCTGGTTGCAGTAATTTAAAATTTAATATTTGTGATTTGATAATGAATAAACATTTTTTGACTGGTTTTAAATCTTGTTTTTCAGGTTTAATTCTTAGCAACAAATAAAAATAAATCAGCTAAATAAAAAAAACAAATAAAAAAATCCCTAAAAAAGGAGCAATTTTCTGACAGAGGTTTTGTAATGTCAAAAACCTACCTAAAATAAAAACTAATTTATGTTCACATTTTTTATATTGACAGTTGCTTCAGGATAGTTTCTAAAAATGACCAATTATGAAAGAAAAAATAAATTTCCACAATCACATGTCTACGAGTGCCACACAAAACAATCCTGAAGCAACTTTTGTGACAATATAAAGAGTGTGATCAAAATAGTCTATAAAAATATTTCCTATTAAAATTTGAGCCCGATACCAAATTGCCGACCCGATACCAAATTGCCGACCCCAGGAATCGAACCCACGACCTTCATTTTTTCGGTTTTATGGGCCAATTGACAAGAAGGTTGCTTCAGGATTGTTTCTAACAATGACCAATTATGAGAGAAAGAATAAAATTTCCTCCAAAATATATCACACATCAACGTGTACCACACAAAACACATTTGTGACAGGTTTTTGAAATACAAAATTTCTGTTGTTTTTTCCAGGAATTTTTTCTATTAGTTTATTTGAGTGTCCAGTGGGAATAGAAATAGAAAATCTTCCCCGTGTCACTCTCTACTGCCCACGTGATAAGTTCCTTCTCACGTGGGCTTCATGACATGCGTAAAATAAAGTTGATTGGCCTTTTTTCATAGTTTCCGTTTCTGAATTCAAATGTTTAAGAAAATTCAAAATTGCTGATAAAAATGTTGATTGAGCTGAATATTAAAATTTTATATATAACAAGTATAGGAAAAAACGAGATTTTCAACACAAACTTTGATTTCAAAGACACTCAATTTAGAAATACGAAAGATGTTCAAATTAATTTTTTTAATTGAATCATGTATTGTCATCCAATATAAAGCTATGTTGAAAGTTTTAGCTTCCTAGCTAGTCAAAAAGCTGGTTAAATTTTATTTGCAAGATTTGTCTACAGAAAAAGCCACACACACACAAAAAGAGAGATTGTAATAACCTAAGTAAAAGTTTGTAAAAACTGTTTTATTGAATAAAATATTTTTATTAACTCTTTTTGAATCCTTTATATTAATTTTACTTTTCTGTCTGTCTGATTGAACACAAACTCCGTCATCCAATCAATCTGAAACTTGGTCCATAGACTCGTTAGGACCAAAAAATAATTCTGAGATACTCACACTCAAAAAAAAATTAAAACAAATATTTAGAACGCTCTGCTAAAAAATCTATGCTTTGGTCGGTTTTGTATATAACCTATATCAATATACGTTGATATAGGTTATATATATTATAATCAAAAGTTTAGATATGACTAAGATAAAAAAAAGTTTCAACAAAAGCGCTGACTAGCGCAAGAGAAAGAAAAATGCCAATTGAAGATTCAAAAAGAATTACTTTCTGCTGTTGATTCACGACTCTCCAAACAATGCCGGTTGAATGAGAAAAGACGATGCAACGAATCACCATCCAGTCGTGCATCACGACTGCTTAAAAATTCACAATAAAACATCGAGTAACTTGCCTGCGTTGGCAGAGATGAAAAGGTTGCGTCAACTTCCATCATACCTCAATGACAAAATTTTCCCTATTTATTTTATTTTTATTGGGTTTGAAAAATTAAAAATGAGTTTAAAAGATTAAAAAAAAAAAACAAAATTTTTACGGTTTACTTGTTATCCGTTATTTTTACTTCATTTTTCTGTCTGATCACAAACCCATTTCCCGTCATCCAATCGATCTGAAACTCGGTCCATAAACTTGTTAAGACCAAAAATTATTATAAGATATTCACGCTAAACAAAAACAAAACAAAATTTTTAAAACGCTCTGCTAGGAAATCTTTGCGTTTTTCGGTGAGTTTATAAGCAATATCAACAAACGTATTTCTTCATAACGAGGTAATATCGCTCATTGTCGATTCTTAGATATATCCTACATGCTTTAAAGTTTATATTTGTTTTCGTGTAATTCCACATGCCCATACAAAATTTTAAAAAATTATAAAGATAAAAAAACTATCAAAAATTAAAAAAAAAACAAAGTTTTTTACGCTCTACTTGTTTAATCTAATAAAAACGTGGATGGCTTATTTAATATGTTTTCAAAAAAATTTAAATAAATTGGTAGTTTTGTTGGTTTGTCAAATTTTTAACATGTTTTCTTGTTACAATTGAAAATCTATTTTTGAGAATTTTGTTTGGATTATCACCTCTTGGAGGGCTCGAGCTTTTCTTGACAGTTGTTGATGACTTGGATCACTGGCAGCATTGAGATTGATTAAGACTGTTAACGTAAAACGTAGAACAAGGAACAGATTTTTACAAAATATTATTTAGGTTACAATCTCTGTTTGTGTGTGTGTGTGTGGCTTTCTCTGTACGAAAATTTTGCAAGTAAAATTTAACCAGCTTTTTGATTAGCTAGGAAACTGAATATCAGCATATTTTTATATTGGTGAGAAAGGGCATTTGCAGAGGCAGCCATTTATAGGCGCCTACCCTTTTAGCAATGCGAGTGAACTCCTTGCTTAAGGGAGTTACGCTGGTGAGGCCGGCGTGGTTTGAACTGCCGACCTAACGATCGACAGGCGAACGCTCTACCGCTCTGCCACCAGCGCCTCATGATAATACATGATTCAATTAATAAAGAAAATGTAATTTGAACATCTTTCAAATACATACACACAGACACATATCGAGTGTATTTGAAATCAAAATTTGTGTTAAAAAACTCGTTTTTTCCTTTACTTGTTTTATTTACTTAGATTTTACTATATATGTTTATAGTGAAAATGCATGCAATCTAAAACTTAATCATTCTTTTTGATTGGTTAGTGTTGTAAGGCTTCTCGATTTAGAATTTAAAAAAATTTCCTATAGAAAAAACGTGGACGATGGAATATGTGGAAGATCAAGAGTTATATTGGAAAAAAGTTAAGTTGCTTTATTTGTCCTGTGGTTTGTGTTTGAAGTTTCAAATCTTGGTCATAATGAAATTAATAATATCATGCAACTTATTATCAAAATCTTTGAAGCAAGAGACCTTACCTTGGTGAATAAAAAAATTAAATTTACATTGAAGATAAGTGAAATTAAACGGAATTAGCAAAACGTCAAAAAAAACTCAAAAAATACTAAATAAAAATATAATATAAACATTTGTTATCTCTTCCAAACACAACACACTTCTCCAAAAAAACGGGGAAAAGGCAAAAAATGTAAAAGAAAAATAAATAGCAAGTAAACAAGAAAAAAGGAAAAAGGAAAAAAAAACTCTGGGCAATACCGGATAATCTATATATTATTTAGAATTTTTTTATTGAAGAGTTCAATCACAAACGCTATGACACAAGATTAATATATATATATATATATATATATATATATATATATATATATATATATATATATATATATATATATATATATATATATATATATATATATATATATATATATATATATTCAGATAAACATGCTCTATTGAAATAAGCACGCAATTTAACCAAAACTAACTTTTTAGTAGTCTGTTATACTATTTTAAAATGTTTAAAACATCACTACAAACAGAGAGAAAACAGGAACGTGAAAGCAAACGAAAATGGGAGAGCGAACGGAAACGGGAGAGCAAGCGGGAATCTGGAGAGCAAGCATGAACGGGAGAGCAAACGGAAACGGGAAAGCAAACGGGAACAGGAAAGCAAGCGGAAACCTGGAGAGCAAGCGGTAAAGGGAGAGCTAGTGGAACAGGAAAGCCATTGGGAACGGAAAAGCAGGCGGGAACGGGAGAGCAGACGGGAGCGGGAAAGCAGACGGGAACGAAAGAACAAGCGGGGAAGGGAACGGGAGCAAAAGAGAAAAACTTTGATGGGCTACTTCTAGTTATTATATAAGAAGGTATAAAACAGACATATCCATGCTTCATTTTATTATCATCCAATAAACTGCACAACCATTCTATTGGACCCGGAATACGATTTGACGATTTTATAACAATATATATATATATATATATATATATATATATATATATATATATATATATATATATATATATATATATATATATATATATATATATATATATATATTTGTGTGTGTGTGAGTGTAAGGTTGTAGTGTTTTTAATAATGAGCACAATGTTCTTCGAATCATTAATGAAGAAACCCCCCTCAAACCCGAAAACGTTGAGAGACTGCAAACAAGCAACGCGACTTAACGTCATGAAATAAACAAGTGGAGAGCGACACTAACATTCGAGATTTAGTATTCTTGTGATCTTGTGATCAATACACGATCAAAATGATTTTTTAAATATCGTATCTTTGCTAAACAAATTGTTAAACTTGCTATAAGTAAGTTGTCTTTTTTCAAAGCTTATATTAACTTGCAACGTTGTTTGTTTGTTGTTTGTTATTTGTTTGTTTGTTATTTCAGCGCAATTTTTCTTGAAAATAACGCGTCTCGTCTCATCAACGAGGTTAAGCAACGTCGAGCTCGGTTAGTACCTCGATGGGTGCCATTAAATACATTAATCCGTTTTAAGATTTAAAAAAATTTAAATACTAAAAATTAAAAATAATAAAAATATAAATAATATTTAGATTTATAACAAAATAAACACTGAAAAATTAAAAATAATATAAAGTATTGAAAATATTTTTTTAAAACAAAACTCACATACTAATGTAATAAAATGTTAAAAATAATATTAAAGTGTACATATTAACTTTTTTGAACTTAACGTTTTGTTTTGAATATAAGAGCGTTGGGTGTTATCTATATAATATAATATCTATAACCTACTATCGCTCAACGTTTAATCTTCCAAACGAAACGTTTAGTTCAAAAAATGTTAATATCTAGACTTTAATATTATTTATAACCTTTTCGTACATTAGTATACAAGCGTTGTTTAGAAAAATATTTTTATACTTTATATTATTTAATATTAAATATATCCGCGTCAGGAAAAACGCTTTATTACTCTAAACGAAACGTTTGGTTCAAAAAATGTTAATATGTACACTTTATTATTATTTTTAACATTTGAATACATTAGTATGCGAGCGTTGTTTTAAAAAAAATATTTTTTATACTTTATTTTATTATTACAACGCCTATATTAACTTGCAACGTTGTTTGTTGTTTGTTTATAATTTGTTTTCTTGTTTGTTATTTCAGCGAAAATGTTGTTTTTGAAAACACCGCATCTTGTCCGATCAACGAAGTTAAATAACGTCGAGCTCGGTTAGAATTTCTATGGATGCTTTTAACTACATTGATCCGTTTTTAGATTTAAAAAAATTAAACACTAAAAATGAAAAATAATAACAAATATAAGTAATATAAAAGTGTTTTATAAAAAAAACACTAAAAAATAAAAAATAATATAAAGTATACAAAATAATTTTTTTAAAAACAATGTTCGTATACTAATGTACTAAAAGGTTCCAAATAATATTAATGTGTACAGTGTACATATTAAAATTTTTTTGAACTAAACTTTTGTTTTGAATATAAGAACGTTGGGCGTTATTTTTATAATATCTATAACCTACTATCGCCTAACACTTTAATCTTCCAAACAAAACGTTTAGTTCAAAAAATGTTAATATCTAGACTTTAATATTATTTTTAACCTGTTAGTACAATAGTATACAAGCGTTGTTTTAAAACAAATATTTTTTATACTTTATATGATTACATTTTTTTATATAATTATTTAATTTAAAAAAATTGAATTAATTTAAACAGTTTATTATTGTTTTAGAAAAAAATTGCAAAAATTTAAATCTAAAAGCCTTTACATCATCGATCATGCTCTAGTATTAATTATATTATCACTCATACATCGAAAAGGGGGTTTTTAAACCAAGTTTTCAAAATGAATAACAAAAATGAAAAGTAAAATGTATGGAACCTGAACTACTTGGTAAACTTGATAAAAACGTATAAATCAATTTTATGTTCGGCAAGAAAAAAATGAATATTACCGAGGTGAAAAATGCTGATACAGATGAAATCGATGAAAATGAAAATGATGATGATGATAATGATGATGATGATGATGATGATGATGATGATGATGACGACGACGATGACGATGATGATGGTGATAATGATGATGATGATGATGATAATGATCAAAACTTCAACATTACCACCATTGAAATATCAAAAATGTATATTTGATTACAGATTTTTTTAAAGTTTTTATTTTTTTCTATTCAAAATGTCATTTTACTTGAATTCATGTTCCGAAATTGTTTTTTTTTTCATTTAATTTCAATTCATAAATTGAATTTAGGAAAGTTTTTCAGGTAACATTTTTACTTAAAACAGTTTCGCGTTCAAAAGTTGTCAGTAATTAACTAAATTGTAAAACTTCTTATTTTAAAAGACCACCCGAGCATCGTCATGAAAACACGTAACGTCATTCTTAATTTAACGTAATTAGGAGTCAACGGATCGTTCAGTTTTCAATTACTTTCTAAAAAATAAAACTTTGATGCAAAGAATTTTTCTCAAAATTTTATTAACATCTTTATTTCAAAGTAAAACATTGCGTCAATCTATTTGTTTAAATTTAAATTTTTTGTTAGTAATTTGAACTTTTTAAACCAAGCAGTTTATATAGTTTTATATTAATTCAACTGCAGCCGTGGTCTGTTCAATTACTTCCAGACTAACATGCATGTTTGATTGAAAATAAGAATTTATGAAACCAGGTGCTAGAAAGAACTTTTCATGTTAAAACATTTCTTTGATTAAATACAATTTAAATGCTGCTTTGAATAACCAACGTTTTTGTTTATAATTAAATTTGACATTTTTTTGGTATCCATCATCATCACTAACAACTATCATCAAATAATTTTTCTTTTCATTACAGCCAAATATAATTTTATGCAAATAATAACTCGGCTGAAAATAATTTCTAAAAAAGTAGAAAACAAATTTAAATTTTTTGAAGAATGTCAAAAAATTTTTAAAAGCAAACAAATGATAGAAAAAAAAAGGATAAAAAAACAAAACAAAATAGAAAAAAAGAGAAGAAAAAAAAGAGAGGCAGAGACTGAGAAAAAGAAAAAAAGAGTCTGAGAGAAATGACTTTCAGAAAACCAACTGTGTTGCAAATTACCACTTTGCTGGCTTGTCTTTTTTTTTTATAAAAGCTACTTATTCAAATATTTTTAAATTAATTTATTCTAATTTTATTGAAGCATTTTCTAATTCACGACAAACGAGTTTTTTTAGTTTTCTAGAATTTCTGAATTGATTAATTGATTGAAAAAATGCTCACATCTAAAAAAAATTAAATTAAATTTCTTAGTTTTTTTTGTTACAAAGCTCAAAACTGATTTGCAACACAAAATACAAGTGCGTTTGTAGGCCTTATCAGAAATAGTGAATAAGTGGGGTTGAAATTCAAAGAGCACAAAATTGGTTTAAATTAAAAATTGGCAAAAAAGTTCAGTTTAAAGGTTAGAAAATAAAATTTCACAAGACCTTTACAATTTAAATTGCATAATTTTTAATATGTTTTATTTGAAACTAAACCATTTTCAAAATAAAAGAATTTAATTTAATGTTGATAATTTTTAACGTGGTATAATGTCAATCGACTTCTAGGCCAGGAAAAATGAGTTTTTAAACTTGTAAAGAATTCTTAGACAGTCGCTGAGTCTGTTTAAAGTCTGGGATCGACAGAGGCAAACATGCGGTCGCCAGGTGTTTATTTGAGTCTTTGGTAAATAGTGTGAAGTCAGAAATTTGGTTCTTAGTTTTTTCCTAGCTGGCAAATCAGGAACCGTTGTTTTTTGCCGGATTTAATTGACACGCGTTAACATCGATAGGTCAAATCGCTTCAGTCTCACGCCATCGTAACGCTTAATTCTATCATTTCGAGGAGGAGCACCAAGATTCACTAGCGCGAGCAATTTTACAAAGCACCCCATATGTACAACTGACGAAATTTCTGCCTTCGTGGATGAGCATGCGTGCGTGATTTATCGGCTCCACAATATGCTATTGATTTAATTTGTGCATTTGAAGTTTATTTGCAGTTGGTCCATTAGCAGATTTAAGTTTGTGTGGAAGCATTTCGTGAAATTTTCTCAAGCCGAATAAACGAATTTGACATTATACGGTTGATTGAAAGTTGTAACATGCTCCAAAGCATTCTGGCTGGTTGCCAGCTTCCCAAGCTAATATAAAAACCAAAATATTTTCAGTCAAGAAAATTAGCTATTTTTATTGAAATATAAAAACGTATTTAAAAAAACAACCAGTGCAATGAGCGTTCAACTATTTAATCAATGTTGCTACCATTTTACCATTTGATTAATGCGTTTTAACACTTGATTAATATATTTTACCACTTGATTAATGCATTTTACCACTTGGTTAATGCATTTTACCACTTGATTAATGCATTTAACCACTTGATTAATGCATTTTACCACTTGATTAATGCAATATGCGCTTAACCAGTTGATTAATGTAAATTTGTAAATTTATCATTTTTCAACGTGACTAAATGTCATTGAATTTTAAGCTACAGGTGAGGTTTTAGGCGTGTTCAAAATTCTGACAACGTTTGTAAGCTGGCGACTGCAGTGGGAAGTTGATTCCATTATCTTGTACCAGCCAGAGCAAATATGCGGTGTCCAACAGTCCTAAGTTTTTTTCTTTGAATAGCAAGAGTTGACAAAAACGATGACCTCAGACACTTTCTAGCCGGGAGGTCAGACACTTTGCAAAAGGAGGAAGACTTAAATAATATTATTTCATATTCTTCCTTCGAAATGGAACCTTTATTTTGTTTTTGTTACGGCCATGATAAGCACGTTGCATAATACTGAAAACTCATAGGGCCATACTTGAAAAATCAAACTGTTTAATCAAGCCGAATGTATTCAAGATAAACATCGGTTGCAGTTTTTTTTTTACAAAAACTGTTCTCTATCTTGCATTATTATTTATGCAAATCTTTTTTAATGATGATAAATTTATCCAATAAAAAAAATTGCCTATGGTTTTCCACAAAATTGATATGAAAATTATGTGAAGATGGAAAATAAAAAAAAACATTTTAAATCAATAAAAAAAATATTTTTTTAATAAACTAAAACCGAATTTTTCAAAAGGTAGAACAATTCCACTTTCACATAAAAAACAAAAAAATGTTTGAAAAAATTAAAAAAATTAACAGAGGCACTCACAGCAATCAAATATAGTTAAAAACAAAAGAGGACAAATTTTAACTGATCCAATTGAAGTCAAACTCAGATGGGAAAAAATATAATTAAATAAACAGCACCGATGTTTTTGGAGTTACCAAAAATTTTAAAAATGATTTAGATAATGATTAACCAGGGTTTACAATATATGGGCAATATCATGTCTCAAAAATGGGAATGCACTTGGAACTGGCATGATCACAGCAGATAAAACTTTTGTTTCTGCTCTATGTAGAGCAAATGTCATGTTTGAATAGTTTAACATGGTTTGGACAGAAAAACAAGTACCAGATGAGTGGAAATAGTTGATCATAGTACCAATACACAATAAAAAGAAACAAGTTGACATGTGGCAAGTACAGAGAAATACGTCTGCTGTGCCATGTTTACAAGTTGTTGCTACTCTAATTTTCCACATAATCAAAAAACATACTAAATAACTTCTTTCAGAGTTGAAGCCGGTTTTAAAGAAGAACGGAGCACCACTGTTGTCATTGAGGATACCCTTTGAAAAATGCCAAGAATATAACAGAAACCTTTCCAAAGGCTTTGTTGACTTCCAAAAAGCATTTGACAGTGTTTTGAGAAAAGGGCTCTGGTGGGCAATAAAATGCTTACAAATTTATACAAACCAACTATGCGTACAGAAAAAAATTGATATCAAAGGTGAAATTTCAAACAGGTTTGAGAGGCTGGTAAAATATCTGCAGGGCTGCGTACTATTGTCACTGTTAGTCATGGTTCCCATTGGAATATAAGAAACAGGAATGTTTGTAAGCGGCTACAGATTAAATAATCTCCGCTTAGCATACGACAAAGGTTTTTTGGGAAATGATCACCATGAGCTACAACTACACATTAGTCAGTTATAAACGACAATTTTACGTTTTGGACTTGGAGTTAACGCCAACAAAACAAAAGTACAATGCATCTCTAAAAACCCATCTGAGCTCAAGATCAACGTCAAGTGGAACAATTTAAATATTTAAGCGGAGTGATCTCTCAAGACGAGGTGTGAGCTTGACGTCAAAAGACGTATTAATTTGGCGACAGGAGCCGCTAACTCACTCAAAACAATTTGGAAGTCTAAAGCTTGATGACTAAAGTTTGAGTCTATGAAAAACTTGTGCTCTACGAGCTTCTATACCACTCCGAAGCATGGAGAATGAAGAAAAGCGATGAATCCAAAATACACGCTTTTAAATGTCTGTTTTGAGACAAATCTGAGGTGTCAGTTTGAGAAATAAATAATGAAATGACAATATAATATCAGCACTGAAGATCAAGTATGACGTTCTAAAGGAAATCTGATGAAGACGGTTTTCTTACTTTGGGCGTATTAACGGAATGAGTGCAGACATGATTCCAGTGAAAGTGCTCAACGGATGGCTTCAGGGGAGCAGACCGCGCTTTTAATTTTTACACTAGGTGCCGGGACGCATTAATAATTAATAAGATACACTAGGTGCCGGGACACATTAATAATTAATAAGATGCAACAACATCTGATTGGTTTAATTTTTACACTAGGTGCCGGGACACATTCATAATTAATAAGATGCAAAAACATTTTTCTGGGTTCTCAACAAATTGAAATTTTTAAAAACTTTTATGTGAAAAAAGATTTTGTTTGTTTGATTCAATTAATATATTATTTGAAACTTTTATTTGATTGTGGTATCCATTCATTCCTACATCGATGAATTATTATCTTTAACTTTAGCAGTTAGAATTAGCAAGTTTCCATGTAAATAAATTCACCAAAACTGGTTTATTTTTTACAGTTTTTTCTTTTCAGCATCTACAAACAGTAACTAAAATAATTTTTCATGCTCTGATGTCGGAATTTGTTTTTGGCTGTTATTAAAGACTTATGCAAACAAATCTAAGTAACAACACAAACATGTTTTATTACAAGTGTGCATACTTGTAATAATTTACATAAAGTTGCTTAATTAATATTGTTTTAAAGTCCTAAAAACCTGTTTTAGTTTAAACAAAAGTATGCCAAATTTTTAAAATATCATCACAACTCTTCTAGCTATTAGATTTGCATTGCCGTTTCATTCCACTTATGATTTATTATTTTGTTCAAGTTGGGAGTCTGACGTTCTGCAACTCGGTTTTGCATCTCATTTATTATTAATGTGTCCCTGCGCCTAGTGTAAAAAATAAAAACGTAAACAGGCCAAGAAGAAGACCGCGGAGAAAATGACAGAACGTTTTGGTGAAGGACTGAATGAAAAAACATGTCACATTTCTAGTAGCTGGAAGACTTGTATAAAATGGAAAGCAGTGGAAAATGTGGTGTTTGAACTACCTATTCGCTCTATTGAGGCGTAATGGCCATGATAAGAAAATTGAATAGAAAAACTGGATACTGTTGTTTTTGTTAAATTAAAACGGATAGTTTATTTTTTTTTAAATTTTAATTTTTTTTTAAATTTTTTTTTTATCTTATTCAAATTTTGTCTAATCAATCTAAAAATTTGATGAAATAAAGTTTCATTGGAGACAGTTTGTTTAATACACTAAATTTTTAACTTGATTGAAATGACGGAAAGTTGGTTTTTTGAAGCGTCAAAGGATCGCAACGCATAACGCATAGATCAATCAAGCAATCAAGTAAACAAGCAAACACGGAGAAATTAAAATAAAAGATTTAAGACAGGTTTTTATTATAAATATTTGATTTAAAAAATTAAATATCGTTTTGTTTGAACAAATTAAAAACGGATGGTTTATTTATCTGAAGAAAATTTGTAATTAGTACAACTTTTGAAAATTTTAAACACTTTTATTCTATGTCTCATTTGAGTTCAGTCCAAAAAATGAAAATGTTTGCAGAGTGCATTGTCATTAGCGTCACTCTATACTCTAAATGTTATTTCGATTGAATGGTGGGAAATACGTTTTTTAAGCATCAATGAGTCCCAAGGCACGGCTGAAGCAAACAATCAATCAATCAAACCTGCAAGCAGGCACGGTGAAGTTAATATGAAAAATTTTAAAAATACATTTGTCGTGAATTATGACGTATATATTTATTAAATAGTTTAAATAAATAACTCTGAAATACTCATAATTTTAGCGATACATTAGAGCTAATAAAGAGGTGCATAGCATGTTTTTGAAAACATTTGTTTAAGTGTTTTTTGCTCCAGGATGTTTTTACTCTTGTTTTTTCCTGCCTGTTTTTTTGCTTCAGAACTGAAATATTGGAATTGAAAGACTGGAAAAACATTCGAATAAAACATTTTCCAGCAGAAAAAAATGGGTGCAAATTTTTCCAGAAGAAAATATTTTGAATAAAGTTTTCCAAAATCAAAAACTGAAGAGTTTTTTGAAGATAACTTTCCCAGAAACAAAAAAGTGAAAATAAAAAAACGGGAACAAAAAATTTGAAGCAAAAACATCGGAATAAAAACCAGTGGACAAAAAATTACGAACGAAAAAATTAGAAACAAATTTTTGGAGGAATGTTAAACGTGAAGAAAATTTAAAAAAAAACAAAACACTGATGGCCAAATGTTTTAGAAAAAAACTTTCCCTGGGCTGAAAAACTCTATTGGCCGTCAATCATGATTTTCAAGCTTTTAAGAAAAAAAAATCATCACTGCAACTTGGTGATAGTAAAATAGAACATAGCTAATTTTTTAAAGAAAATCTTAAACTCGTCGTGAAATATAAAGATACTCGCTGCCCTAGAAGGTTCTTTGTGTTACTGTTGTCATGGTGATAGAAAGACTTGCTGTAATCCAACTACAAATGATCGTTAACTGGTGACACGCTGAACATGCTTACTACATTATAGTATTGATTGTTAACAATTTATACAAATTAATTAATTGTTGATCTTTGTATTTAGCCGTAATTATTAATGCAGCTTGAAATATTTAACTTTTATTTTGTTTCTTTTCTCTTCATTTTGCATCACGACTCCTTTTGTTTTATCAATATAAAAATTAATCAATGGCATATAGTGCAACAGACTAATTATTTTACAAATTTTTATTTAGATTACAATCTTTGCTTGTGTGTGTGTGTTTGTGTATGTGTGTTTGTGTGTGGCTTTCTCTGTACGCAAATCTTGCAAGTAAAATTTAACCAGCTCTATGAATAGCTAAGAAGCTGAAACTTTCACCATTGCTGTATTTTGGATGACAATACATGATTCAATTAAAAAAACGTTTGTTTTGAAAAACTTGTTTTTCTCTTTACTTGTTCAAAAATTAATTTGTTTTCAGATAACAATAATTAAACAAATTTTGTTCAAATTTTGTTGACTCAAAACGTGTAAAAAACGTTTTTAGAAAAAGTGAAATAAGTGCAAATAGAAACCATATATGCACTATTCACTGTTTTCAAATTTCAGTTATTAAATAAACTTTTATTTGAAAAAAAAAGTTTATCTAAAATAAATTTGTTAAAAAAATGATAAAAATCTCAGGCAATTCAAAGCACACATGTTTTCCCACAACACATTTACAATGAAACACAATTCACACAACTGTTTATAAATAATTTTACTGTTGTTTATATTCAAATAATTCATAATTGTCATCAAAATTTAATAAATACAAAGTTCAATTTTTTGAGAAAAAAATGCGTTTTAACGTCTAGACCAGTTTTACTTCAAAGAACAAGTGATAAAATTTTTTTACCGCTGCTGAAAAGACAACAAAATATTTCATATTGGAATTGAAACTTTATTGTAAAAAAATAACTTTGGAGTCACGATAATTTTTTTTGCAGCAATGTTTCAAGAACGAAAGTCATTCTTCAATCGGTCCCATATCGACTTGAATGGTCTGCTTTGTTGTATCAATATTTCTTTTCTCCTGCGTTAATTGACTTTCTTTTTCTTCGTCGCAGTTAATCATTGCAGAAGTTGTTGTAAGATTGTTAAACGGGCCAACGTCTGAATAAGAGTTTTTGGTAATAAGCCGTTTTAGTTTTAAAGGTTTATATTTAGGATTGTGAGAGATTGATTTTGTAGTTTTCTCCTTGTCTGCAACGACACTTTCTCTAAACAATGTTACGTCTAAATTTTTTGTGTTATTTTCAGACGAGAAATTAAAACTATCGTCATTCTGACGATGGCAGCAATTTGATCTTTTTGACGCATTGCAGATGCAGCGATACGACACGGATTCTGTGACCGTTTGTCGAAAGCGCGCGTTGAAAGCTAAATAGATGAGGAAATTGACAGACGAGTTGGTCACTGCACACACGTTGCAAACTGGACTAAAAAAATAATGGAAACCCATACAGTCACGGCTGGAGTCATGCAAGAAACTGTACATCAAACGGTTGGCAAGAGCGGGAGTCTGGCAGATGATGAAGACGACGACGACGACTATGAGAACCAGGGTGATATTGTTGTCGTGCTTCTGACGAGCACTCTGAACCATGTCAACTCTCTTTCTATTCAGTTTCTTAAGAGCTTTCACTAGTTTGACGTTGAGGACGTTAAGGACGACCAGCGGAAAAAGAAGCATGATGATGAGGTACAATGCGGATTCATAAACGTCAATATACAAAGGACTCGAAACAAATTGGCGTGCCTGAAAACGTAATTTATTAACTTTTTTTTAATTAAAATAGAACATTCTCAATCAAATGTAATACGAATTATTGTTAAATGTCTACAAAACGCGTTTTTGAGTGTTTAGGGCATTTTATAAATTTGTTTCTTAAAAGGCAGCTTAATAAAACACTTTGGCTGGTGAGGAAGATGAACTCGCAAACTAGACACCGCAGAGAGTTCTGGTTTTCTGCATAAAATTTGTGGCAAAAAGTTGTTTCGGAGGCGTTTATTTTATTTGCTCTCCGCTTCGATTATTTTTTTTCGTAGATGGAAATTTTCCACCTACGAATAGTTTTGGAATGGCGCTTCTGCGCAGCTGCCTTTCTCGCGTTTCTTCGTTTTCGTTCTTTCAATACTGTTCGTTATTCTAGGATAACTTTATTATTTGTCGATTGTATTTGCTTATGATTTTGCTTTGTTATTACGGTTCGTTTTCGGTTCGTTACTGACTTTTCAAGGCTTTCCTTTTTTATTTGCTGCTTACAATATAACAATGTCACCATGGTAACCTTAATTTATTTGTTAAACACCAGCAGTGCCCGTTGCGGATTCGCTCAATTGAAATTAGAGAACTTGAACCGTGCATCGATAGTAAAGTACTGCACAGTCCGATTTTTTACGGCGTGGCTCGGCCCGGACCGCCGACAACTAACCAGGCCCGTTTTATAAGCCAAATTCTAGGCCATCTACTTTGGACCCGGTCCGTTGTTAGAGGATTGAAAATTTTATATAATTGGCTAAAAATCTCGGCTCGTCCTATATTGACTTCAAATTTGACTCGTCTGAAGACCCTAAAATCACGGCTTAGCCCGCCCGTGCAATACTCTAATCGATAGAGCCCTACACGGATTTTTTAAACAAAATCTAGTCCTGTTTTGTTATTTAGGCCCGAACTGGCCCGTTTCATAAGCACAAAAATCGAGGCCTGGTCTGTGATGAACTGGACTCAGCCAGTTTTAGCGGGCACAAAACTCAAAGCTTAGAAAACAAATTTTTTGAAAAATAATGAAACACGTATTTTATTATTTAAAAAAACCTCAATACTGAATTTTAATGATTTTACATTTTCAGTAATTGAGTTTTTAAGCAAATAGCCCTTTTCTCCACCCTAAATTTGTAGTCCTGGAAGCCAAAACAAAAACAAATGATAAAACATGTGTTACTTTATTTTCTAAGTAGTATGTAAATACTAGTTTTTGTATCTGTAGTAGGTTCAGTTTCAGAAAGGCAGTTATTCTAAGAAGAATTTAACCGTATTTCCCGCCCCACATTTGAAGTCTCGGTACTAAATTACAAAACTTTCACATTTTCAGTTTTGAGCTTTTAATCAAATATTTTTTTTCCACCCCACATTTGAGGGTCTAGAAAACAAATTATCAAAAATTGTTAAAAAACGTATATCTTTAATTCTCGAGTAGATACTAAACAATAATTTTTACATCTGTAGCACTTACAGTTTTTGAGTAGAAGTTATTCGTAAAACAAATAACCTTGTTTTTCCCCACATTTGAAGTCCTAAAAACCAAATGTTCAAAAAATGGTAAAGCACGTAACTTTTTATTTTTCAGGAAGAATTTAGGTACCAAATTTTAAAACATTTTCAGTTTTAGTTTTCGAGATATGCGTACAATCCACCACAGAAATAACGCAAATATAAATGGCCCAAAGTAAAACTCAAACCCAGACTGCCAAATCGGCAACACCGCCTCGCATCATGCAAACGACCTTACCATATGAGCCTCCAAGCCATTTCTAAAAAACGATGGCTAGTAATCCCTCTCATCTGGGTCTGTAATACACAACACTCGACTATGAAGGATTCAAATCGTAGCTTGATAGTACAGGAATTGTACGGCGCCCAGTCCGTCACGAGCTAACTAATAGCTACCGATTACAGTTTATATTGAAAGGAAACATAGCGTTGATATGTTTTATGAGCCACATATATGTAAAATTTTGATTGCGTGCTAAAGGACCTACTAGCCATTGTTTTTTGGCAATCAATAGAAGAAGGTTTTTCTAAAAAAATTGAGATTGGTCACAAAATGAGCGGGAGAGCAAACGGAACGGGAACGAGAGAGTGAGTGGGAGCGGGAACTGGAAAATGAGCGGGAACTGGAGAGCAAGCGGGAACGGAAAAGCGATCGGGAGCGGAAGAGCGAGCGGGAAAAAGAGAAAAAAATGGTAGAGCGAGTGGGAAAACGACCGGGAACAGGAAAACGACCGGGAACAGGAAAGCGACCGGGTGCGGGAGAGCAAGTGGGGGAAGAAACGGAAGCGAGAGAAAAACGATTGAAAACTTCTAAAAAGCAGGACAAGCCGCAAGTTATTAACTAAAAATATGTGATTTCAATGTTTTATCAATTTTTTATGTTTTTTGACTGTAACGTGTAAACTGTAAAAATGACTAAACTATTTTTAAATTTTAAGTTCTTATAAAATAAAGGACAGCGAAGCATCTCCATGCGTTAGCCAAAATTGCGCTGGAGTCCGTTTAAGATAAAACAAAAACATTTTTTATTTTTATTTTTCTTAGCTGCGATTATCTTTTTCATAGGTGGAGTTTTTCAAAATTTTCAAAATTGTACTGTTTAATGCAATTAATAATAATTTTAAAATGACGGTATTATTAGTCAATTAATACATACAACTGATATATTCGAAATACAAATCCGAAAACGACTATTTAAAAAGTTATTGAAGATTTAATTTGCATTTAAATAGCTCATTGTAAACAACAATGTTCGGAGGCCAATATATATTTAAAAAAAATTGTGGTTCGTTTTAATTGTAAAATATAAATTGTAAAAAGTACTTAATTATTTTTTGAATCGTATTTATTCATAATTTAATGAAATAAAGAAAAGCTAAGCATTTTCATGTGTTATTAAAAACCCTATCTATAATTTTTTTTTCTTGGATTTGTTTCTGTAAGTCTGTAATGCTAAGTCGGAAACTTTTTTAGTTATTTTCTCATCACTTGAAAGCTGAAATCTTTATTTATTTGCATCAACACTTGGTCGATTACTGACATCTTTATCAAATTTTTGTTTTATATTTATGTTTTTTTTTGCTTCTGAGATGCTTTTATAATATGTGATGGAACAATAATCACAAGTCAAATAATTGAGTTTTCAATAATGTGGGTTCTACAAATTCAATGTAAAATCTGAAAAATAATAAATATGTAGTATAATTAAAAATTGTAAAATTTTTTAATTTAAAATTGTAGAGGTTTTTAATTTGTTCATGCACAAAGAGCTAGCAAAACATTCACTTGTATTTTGTAGTATGTTGTGTTGTTGTCTTCGTGAGTTTTGACTTCAATGTAGGCCTGTGCAAACCTCGGCAGGTTGTAAATGACTGAAAATAAAATGACGGCGCTCAGTTGGTATTTTGCCTGGCGTACAGTACATAGGCGGGCAGCTTGGTACGGCTTGCAAACGGCTACGTAGCGATTAAAAGCGACGAGAACCGTGAGCCAGACCGTAGCTGTTTGTGCCACTGTTGCAAAAGGGAAGATGTATGCGCTGGTGACATTTATGAGAATGTGATAGAACGAATCGTCGTCTTTATCAGCGTCGACATTGAGGACATAAACGACGAACGGTTCTATGAAATAAACAGGAAAAACTGTTATGAGGAGGAAATTGTCAATTACTGCCAGACTTTGGAAGAGAAATAAAGTCGAAGTTTTCACTTTGTCTTTTAAAAAAATGTAGTGCGACAAGGAATTACCAAGTAAACCTAAAATAAAAAGTTAATGTTTTCAAATTATTGAGAAACATTCTACGGTAAAAATTAAATATTTTTTATAAGTATGAGAAAAAATTTAAGTTCTTATTTAGGAATTACATAAGTTGATTTTTTTGGTTTATGAATTTTAGTATTTAATTTTAAAATGTTTGTTAACTTATAACCATCATTAACCATGCATTATCATTATTTTGAAAGAAATGGCAGACCAACCGAGAACAACCAAGATTCCTATGATGACGCAATAAAGTATGAATTGATAGAGATTGCAAACGTCTTGTTCCTCTTTGCTAAGTAAACTATGTTCGCTGAAGTTGATGACTGTAGTGATGTCCAAAGGTTGTGAGACTAACTTCACCGCGTTATCTCCATCGGAAATCGTCATTGTTAGCGGGTCAATGTGAGACCACTCCAGCTTTCTGTTTTTAATTATACAATATAAAAGCATTTAAATATTTATTAAAAAACAAATTTTGAAGTTTTTTTTAAACACTATTCAATGTGTTATCATTTATTTTATGTTTGTGTTTAAAGTTGAAGCTATTCGGTAATTTGAAAAAATAATTAAAAATTATTGACAAGATTCCACCGTAACAGACAACAGACAAATAATCTTGTAAAAAAACAGTATCATGATCTATTATTCAAAATTTAAAGTTTCCATGAAGATAATTTGACAAATTAGTTGATAATTAATATAAATGATGATGATGATGAGGATGATGGCAGTGGTAAGGAGAGTGATGATGATAGTAATGATGATGGTGGTGGTGATGAAGGCGATGATGACGATGTTTATGAAATTAATGTCACCAGAGAAAAATTAATCAAGCTAGTTAAATATCTTAAAACTACATCTGAAAATTAAATTTATACTGCAATACTTAAAAGCATGGCGTAAAACAGTAAAACCTAGCACAGGTAATAATATCTCGCGATGCGTACCAGGAGCCGCGATTCATGTTATATATTAGGGTATCATTCCTCTACTTTCCTCCTTCTTCTTTTATACGTGGTCCGGGGTTATTATCCTTGAAAATTTGTTGGAAGTTTCTCTTGCCGTAATTGAGTTTCACATCATTTTTTAAATAGAAAACCACGGATCTCACCATGGATACCACCTGCAGCTGTCTTGTAGAAGGCAAACTTTCGTTTCTTTTTTTTTTGTTTTTGTTTATATAAAAAAAACTTGAAACAACAACTTTTGGAGCAATTTTCTTTTTACCAAATCTAATGCGAAAGAGATAAAATGAATGAACAGAAAAAAAATGAGAAAAGAGACAGTAACAAAAGATAAAAACAGGTAAAACCAAAAAATGTGACGTTCATTAAAAGCATCATGTCCGAACACCGCCTTTTTATTATTTGACTGACTGACTGACGAATTCTGCGCCAATTTAGAACAATATTGCATGTCTAAGATCCGTTGTCGGAATGATTTTGTCTCCTTGGCACTAAAATTTTATCAAAATATTAATTATTTTTTAGCTGTGAGTTTTTAAGTTTTTTGAAACTATTATTGGTGGGAGAATGCCTATACTGCCCCTTCAACTAAATTATTCGGTGAGACACTCCGAGCATTACACAGTTTTTTTCTTCCACCTCTTTAAAGAAGACTTCGGATTCTTCTCTATCGACACCATTAATTTTCTTTATCTCTTCCCCTCCTTCTACACATCAACTTAACAGCTTAGTTGCTTACTCTACCGGTGCCCCTCCAGAGGCTGCTGAAGAAGACATTCCACATGTCAGTGATACGAATGTAACAATACCTCTTTTCCAGCATCTAATGGATTGTCTGAATATTACAATTCGACGTAGTAAATAATAGCATTTCGTTGTATTCTCGTTATGTTCCATACTTAACTTCAACGGTTTTTTTTAATTTTCAGATTTTTAGTCTTTATTTTATTATTTCAAACTTCTTACCTTATAATGTCTGCTGCTTATAACTTATTATTTTAACCCTTTTACTTACTTGAATTATCATTACATTATATAAATAACTGCATTTTGTTTTATTACATGAAATGATTACCGGATTTAATTTAACTTTAATTCTTTTAAATTGAAATTTATTTAAACCGATCTTTATTTAAATTTACTTAAATGAATTTTATCATATTTCTTTTAACGTATCGTATTTTCACTATAAATTTGCTTTTTAATTTATTTTAATTTTTAATGTACATCTCTATTCTCGGTTTGTTTATATTCTTTAAATTCATACGGACTCTGATGATGATTTTTTCGAAACGGGCCAGTAAGTCCGTTTAGATTTTATACCTAATAAAAAGAAATTTTGTATGGCTTATATCTTTAAATCCTCGTCGGTTGAAATTCGTTACTTTTCAAAATTAAAAGAAAAATCAGAAAAGCTTATATGTATATATATATATATATATATATATATATATATATATATATATATATATATATATATATATATATATATATATATATATATATATATATATATATATATATAGTTTGATCAATGATTCACATTTATACTGTTTTCTATAAAAGAGTATCTGTAGAAATGGCAGCGATTGTTATTCGTTATGTTCCTTTAATGACTGATGAACGAATAATAACTTACGACCTCATTAAACTAGCAGTTTTGGAAAGACAATGTGTATTTTTTTATTAGATGCACCAAACGATCAAATAATGGCATAGCTTTGGCCGTTGCATCGTCTGGCATTGCAGCAACTTTATTGGATGGAGGCAGAACAGCTCATCCAGCACTTAAGCTGCCACTGAATATTAAAAATATTTTTATTATTTATTTAACTTTGAAAACACACCTGTCTTTATTTGTTGTCACCGTTTTACGCCGGTGAGTTGATTTTATTAGGTAACAAATAACGTGTTTTTATGTCACTATACGCGTTTATTTTACTAATTTATATCTTTTTACTTATTTTATTCTTTATTTACTTCTGCTTTAAAGTTAGTATTGCCTTGAATTTTAATTTCTGACAATTTTCATTTTTTTCGACAATTCTTTTATAGTACTTCGCTAAACTTTTAAGGGTTCTGAAGATGGCTTAGCCGAAACTGGCTAGTAAACTCTTTGTATGTAATAAATAAATTTAGTAAATGTTTCAAATTGTTCAAAACAACTGAAGACGTTTTGAAGGAGTTTTGAAGGAGTTTGAAAAAAATGTAAACGCCAAATGGGCTATAATATTCAATGGAACATGGTATATATATATATATATATATATATATATATATATATATATATATATATATATATATATATATATATATATATATATATATATATATATATATATATATATAAATATATATATATATATATATATATATATATATATATATATATAAATATATATATATATATATATATATATGTATATATATATATATTTCTTGATATGTATATCTATTTTTCATTATACAAGCTGAACGGGAAAACAAGCGGAAACGGGAGAGCAAGCGGGAAATGAAACGGGATCAAGAGAGAAGAACGATAGAAAAACTTTCAAAAACCCCGGACATTGTACACACGATTGCTCTACGAGATTGATTTTTTTAAACTGTCATAATTTTGTACATTAAACTTTTAATAAAAAACCAAAATAATTTATACGGCAAAACAACGTTTGCTGGGTCAGCTAGTATATATATCACTGAAACGCTTCGTGGGTCAGTTATAAAATTTTATTGAATGTTTGTAAACATATATTTGACATGGGACTAGTAAGTCAAAACATTGTGAAACATGTTTATTCTGATTTATTTTTAATTACAATTTGAATGCATCTTGATTTATTTTGAATGAATAAAAGCTTCTATCATTCAAAATATTGATGAGGCTGTAAAATATCCAGACATCTTTGGCTGAAGTGGCTTTCAACTTTCAAGTATAACAATCTTATTGCTGTTTGCGTACCGATCTTTATCGGGGTTTCATATAAAATTGATCAACATTCACCTTCATTTATTTAGATACACATAACCCTATCAAAATTGAATATAAAGTGTTAGTAAATTACCAAAATGTTAAATTATTAAAAAATATTAACCCTGAGTTTTCAATATACCATATTTTTTACAACGTCAAACAATTTTTTATCTTTCAATATCCTAACTTAAAACAAGCAAACCGTAAAAACGGGGTTTCTACAAATTCTAATATTTCAAGTTTTGCCGACTTTTCATTTAATGCAACTTTATTTTTTTTAAACAGATTTTTTCAAACTTCTATATGTTTGTATCTATAAAAATGATTTGGTTTTTGTTTCTTCTTTTAAAACTAATTTTTTAAATTGAAAACTACTTTTAGAAAATGTTTTAAGCTTCCATAAAATGCATTGTCGTAAGGAGCAATTTAAATTTCAATTCGATTAGATGATACAAGCAAGCAAGACCGGCGGTGAAGTTGATATGAAGATTTGAAAATTGTTTTCTACACAGTTTAATTTGAAAAACGACAGGTTTAAACGCGCATTAATTTTATGTTTTTATTTTTTTATTCAAAACTAGCGGGGGCACCCGGCGTTGCCCGGGGTTTTTAGAGGTTTTTCTAATGTTTGTCTCTCTCGCTCCCGTTTCCTTCTCCGCTTTTCCGTTCTCGTCGCGTTTCCGGTCGCTTTTCCGCTCCCGGTCGCTTTTCCGCTCCCGGTCGCTTTTCCGCTCCCGGTCGCTTTTCCGCTCCCGGTCGCTTTTCCGCTCCCGGTCGCTTTTCCGCTCCCGGTCGCTTTTCCGCCCCCGGTCGCTTTTCCGCCCCCGGTCGCTTTTCCGCTCCCGGTCGCTTTCCCACTCTCGGTCGTTTTCCAGCTCCCGATCGCTTTCCCGCTCCCGGTTGCTTTCCCGTTCTCGGTCGCTTCCTCTTTCCCGCTCTATCTTTCGTTCTCAGTTGGCTTCCCGTTATATATATATATATATATATATATATATATATATATATATATATATATATATATATATATATATATATATATATATATATATATATATATATATATATATATATATATATATATATATATATATATATATATATATATATATATATATATATATATATATATATACTAGCGGAGATACCCGGCGTTGCCCGGGGTTTTTAGAGGTTTTTCTAAGGTTTGTCTCTCTCGCTCCCGTTTCCTTCTCCACTTTCCCGTTTTCGTCGCGTTCCCGGTCGCTTTTCCGCTCTCGGTCGTTTTCCAGCTCCCGATCGCTTTCCCGCTCAGAAGTTTTGTTATCGATTTTCTCTCTTGCTCGCGTTTCCTTCCAAGCTTGCTCTCCCGATTCCAGTCGCTTTCCGCGTTCCCGGTCGCTTTCCGCGTTCCCGGTCGCTTTCCGCGTTCCCGGTCGCTTTCCCGTTCCCGGTCGCTTTTCCGTTCCCGGTCGCTTTTCCGTTCCCGGTCGCTTTCCCGTTCCCGGTCGCTTTCCCGTTCCCGCTCACGCTTGCTCTCCCGTTCTCGGTCATGCTTGCTCTCCCATTCCCGGTCATGCTTGCTCTCCCATTCCCGGTCACGGTTGCTCTCCCGTTCCCGTTCCCGTTCACGCTCATTTTCTCTTTTCCATTCTTTCATAACTTCTGTTAGCCTATAAAACGTAAAATAGATTTGCTAAGACTATATATATATATATATATGAATGTTTGTGGGTTAGTTTATCTATTATAGAAACGGGAAAGCGACCCGGAACGGACAGCGAGCGGGAACGGAAAAGCAAGCGTGAGAGGGAATGGGAGAGCAAACGTGAGCAGGAACGGGACAGCGACCGGGAACGGGAAAACGACCGGGAGCGGGAAAGCGACCGGCAGCGGTAAAGCAACCGGCAGCGGGAAAACGACCGAAAACGGAAAAGCGAACAGGAGTGGGAAAGCAGGTGGGAAAAGAAACGGGAGAGAAAGAGACAAACATTAGAAAAACCTCTAGAAAACCCGGGCAACGCCGGGTATCTCCGCTAGTACATACATAAACACACACACAGACACACATACATGCACATACACATACATACATACACACATACATACGCACATACATATATATATAGTTCCCGCTCGCTCACCCGCTCCGCTCCGCTCATTTGGGACGGATTTCAATAATTTTTTCTCTATATTTGATTCCCCTTGACTCTCAAGGTTGTGTGAAAATTTCATTACGATCGGATGAATGGTGTAGCAATGCATGAATACAATACCTATATATATACATACATACATACATACAAACACTCATTTTTTTATATATTTATATATATATATATATATATATATATATATATAATATATATATATAGTTCCCGCTCACTCACCCGCTCCGCTCCGCTTATTTTGTGACGGATTTCAATTTTTTTTTCTATATTTGATTCCCCTTGACTCTCAAGGTTGTGTGAAACTTTCATTACGATCGGATGAATGGTGTAGCAATGCATAAAGGATATACATATATACATACAAACATTCATTTTTATAGATAGATCAGGGATCCATGACGTTGAACAAAATGCCAAAACCTAACTTAATTTTTTTATATTTTTTGTCTTAAGCACTTTCGACATTGTCTAAATTTTTTTTCAAAGTAATTATTTTATCAAATTGCAAATTATTTTCCAACCTTCATTTAAAAACTTATTCATGTTTTTTAATCTAGAATGATATTTATGTATTTAAATTAGTTAAAATACAAAAACTGTATATTTAATATTTAAAATTAAAGTTTATTTGGTTGACTAACTTTAAAAACAATAATCGTTTCCAAAGTTTTTCTTTTAAATTTCTAATTAATGACTACATAATTTATCTTTTTGAATTTTTTTCTGGTATAATTTTAGCCTATTGTTGTTCTATAAAAAATTATAAGATGACTGCTAAAATTGCAAATCAACAAAACTGAATTTGTATTGAAAATATTGGGGTTTAGTTAGGATCAATGTCTGGGATTAATGTTTGTCCCTTAATGAAAACCTTGACGCAATCCAATAAAAAAATCAGCCGGTCTAGATGCAATTTATTAGTCCCATTTGTGAAAAACTACAAATTTAGTTTTATGATATTTCAGTTCTATAAATTGTGGAATAATGTTGAGTTGTTAACAATGAACCGTAAAAAATTTCGTTTTTTTAAATCCTTTATAGTTTATCTTTTTTCTTATTTTTTTAAATTTTAATGTAAAAATGTCAGACATATTAAGCTTTAAAATGGAAAAGTTCTAAAATTACAAAATAAAGCTGCAAGAATCGACAATGATCGATATTAACTCGTTGTGACTTTGGAAGAAATACGTATGATGCTTATAAACGTAACCATGCGACACATACAATTCTTAGCACAACATTCAAAGTATGCATTTGTTTTTTGTTTTATTTAGCGTGAATTTCTCAAAATTATTTTTTGGTCCTAACGATTAAATATCACATTAATTTGATGACGGGAAATGTCTTTGTGTTCAATCAGACAGTCAGAAAAGTGAAAATAATATACCGGATTGAAAAAGAGTTAATAGAAAAAATTTATTCAATAAAAAAAGTTAATAAAAAATATTTGGCTCAATAAAACTTTTTTTATATGTATAATTTTAATAGTCAGCTCAATCAACATTTTTATCAACAATTTTGAATTTTCTTGAAAATTTGAATTCAGAAACGGAAACTATGAAAAAAAACGCCAATCAACTGTCTTATTTATTTTACGCATGTCATGAAGCCCACGTGAGAAGAAATTTATCACGTGTGTTGTAAATAATGACATGGGGACGATTTTCTTTAGAAAGGTGAATTTAATACAAAATATTGAAAAAAATTACATTGTTTAAAACGGGCAGCAAAAGCAAAATTCAAAGTTATAAGCCTAATATTCCAACTTAAACTGTTTGTTACGTTTTGGATTGAATATTAATAACCACAAAACTATTTATTTCAAATAACGACTGGGAAACGGGAAAGCGAGCAGGAGCGGGAAAGCAAGCGGGGAAGGAAACGGGAGCGAGAGAGACAAACATTAGAAAAACTTCTAAAAACTCCGGGCAATGTATATATATCTATCTATACATTGTTGTAATCTTGCTAAGTCGTATAAGGGTCCTATGGAATTGTTTTGTTGTTTATTAGAAGAATAATAAATGAGTTTTGGAACTGTATCTGTATTTATGGTTATATTTAAAATGTCTTATACGGGGCCATGATCAAATGGGAAAATCGTAGAACCCTTCTAAATCCTGTTCGTTCCGAACAGTTTCGCTGCTTTCATAATATTTGGCAAGGCGGTAAACATGAATTACTTTAATTTTAGTATGAGGGCCCTTTGAATCCGGTAGATGACATCATTGATAATCTTAATAATTCGATATGGTCCTTCCCAATCTTGTTTAAGTTTAGGTGATTTCCCAATTTTGCGTCGTGGATTGTAAAACCACTCCAAGTCATTTTTTTTGAATTCTTTCATATTTGATTGTCGACCATACCGAGCTTTCATTCTGTCGCTGTCTGCCTTTATCTTATTTTGGGCCGCCAAATGAATTTCATTTAATCGAGCCCTTAATTGTGCAGCCTACTCACCTTCCAATTATACTGCTTTGTTTCCCGGATTTCCACACATAAGATCGCATGGAGGTCGTATCTTCCGTCCAAATAACATTTTAATCGGTGTATCCTTCATCGTATTGTGAGCTATCAAGATTAATATCCCAATCAATTTGATTTTCACCAACAATCTTAGACAAGTGCTGTTGATTAGTTCGGTTAAATCGTTCCACCATACCGTCAGACTGAGGATGAAGGGGAGTTGTGCGGGTTTTATGTATGCCAAAAACACGACACATTTCTCTAAAGAGTTGTAAATCGAAGTTCCTGCCCTGATTGGAATGGAGCTCCATTGGTACTCCATAGCGACTAACCCAGCCATCTACAACAACATTGGCAACTGCTACTGCTTCTTGATTAGTTATAGAAAACACCTCTGGCTATTTTGTAAAGTAATCTGAAACTACAAAAATGTACTTATTGCAAGATTTTGACACTGGAATTAAACCTGCCAAATCTTTAGCAATTTTTCCTAAAGGAAAACCTACATTGTACGGTTGTAAGTGGCCCTTTATTTTAACGTGTAGTTTTTTACTAGCGGCACAGGTATCACATTTTTGACACCATTCCTCTACATCCAATATTGTTTATTATTACAGAATCTGGACTTTTTCTGTTGGAACGTGTGACGATGTTTATTTGCCCAGAAATCAGGTATCGATTTCCAGAATGTAACTTGGTTTAGAATAATAATTTAAGTTGAAAATAACTATAAAATAAGTCCTAATCTCATTACTATCTAACTGCGAAGTCAATCCTAAGATTCTTTTGAGTTTCAGAGTTTTTAAAAGCCACTATGACTCCATCTGTAATAATTGTGTTGAGGATATTATGAGGCACAAAGGGTTTCTCAGATTAGTGAGTCGTTCTACATCCGCTTCCAGTTTTTTTAGGCTTTCTTCGGGTTTCTGGTGTCGACTCTTGAGTTGAGCTCGAAAAATTTCTGTCGCGTGTTGATTACCGAATCGTCTCTCGAAAACCTTCACGATTGCATCGTAATCATCTCTATCAACAATAAGCTTGAGAAACTGTAAAGCTTCTCCCTTCAGAGAAAATACCAAATTTTCCGCCTTCTGCTGGCTGGTTAACCAGTTATTTTTTCTGACCGCAATTTCAAATTGAGCTTTGTAGACGGACCATGACACAGTGCCATCAAAAGCCGAGGTCTTGGCATGCTCAAAAAAATGAATTCTTTTTTGGACTTGGCAACCATTCAGTACGTATTTGACCATGTTGTTCAATTTTGTTTTGATTTCTAAGACGCTCTTTTTCACCAGCTTCTCCAGGTTATTGACTCTGTTTTCAACTTCTGATAAACAAAGCCGAACGTCAAAAATTAATTCTTCAATTTTTCGATGCGCTGCTCTGCTTTCTTTTCTCATCAATGTCATTAATTCAATAAGGCTTTTGATTTCAAACTCAGAAGTATCAGGGTCTTTTTATTCTTCGAGAAATTGTTGTAACTTTTTTTTAATTCGTGTTTTGCCAACAGTAGATAAACGCCTCAGAAGAAACTGCCTTTTTAAATCTAAGCACTTTAGTTCTTCCAAAGTAATTAAAACCATTTCCAAAAATATCCTGCTTTTGACACCAGTTGTTGTAATATTGCTAAGTTGTATAAGGGTTCTGTGGAATGGTTTTGTTGTTTCTTGGAAAAATATTAAATGAGTTTTGAAACTGTATCTGTTTTTATGGTTATATTTAAAATGTCTTATACGGGGCCATGATCAAATGGGAAAATTGTAAAAAAAAACAAAACCAAACACTTTAAAAATGCAAATCAAACGAAATAAAATGTTAAAAAAAATGCATAAAATTTGGGAGATGGCATATTCATCTAAAACAAACATTTTATCTATCTCTCATCCAGATCACAGACATTGGTGTCTTTTAAGTTTTTTGATGCGTTGACTGAGGTTGTTGTATCAAGTGATTTTGAAGATCTTGTACACAACGATCTTGATAACACTATTGATAATTTTTACATCAACAAAATTTGTTTAAATTGAAACAAAACAGAATCTAAAAAAGATTACTTAAAAAATAATGAATCACTATTTATATGAAAAAATTTGTTTAAATTGAAACAAAAGAAAATCCAAAAAAGATTACTTAAAAAATAATGAATCACTAACTATATGAAAAAAATTAAATTCATATTGAACAACAATCATTTATTGTGACTGTTGCTGTTTTCAATTGGTGTACTTTAAATTTTTTTTTTAAACTATTGTTGTTTATAGTGTATCTCAACAATGTTTATATCACATAAAAAAATGATTTGTTGTTGTTGATGTTGTTAAAACCAATTGGTTTTTAGAATAGATTAAAGTTGAGTCTGAGTTGCAAAATAAAAACATGAAAATATCTTAAAAACAGTTCAATAAGTAAACAAAAAATGAATCGAGTTGAGCATTCACTAGAACAAAAACGGTTAAAAAATTACATGAATAAACAATGTTAGACATGAAGGATGCAAGTCACAAGATGGCAGAGTCAGATAACAATGTGACAAAGTGAAAGCTTTCGCTGCATAGGATTGCTAATAAGTCTGCATTGCATTTCATACTGTCTCAGACTTTGTAATTGATTCCGGACTGCATCTTCGAGTTCGCCTTAAACAAAGAATAAAAGCCGTTGATTGGGAGTGATATCAAGAGTCTTCAAATAACTATCTTGCTGAGGTTAAATTTTATGTTTGCTTGAATTACAACCATGAGAATGGGTACATGTTGATGTTGATTCCTTAAATGCAAAGTTCAATAAAAACGATAAAGTATGAACGAAAAACCACAAATTTTGTTTTGTTATGTGACAAATTGAGTTTTAATGTAAGTATGTATATAAATATATATATATATATATATATATATATATATATATATATATATATATATATATATATATATATATATATATATATATAAAACTATATATATATATAGTTATATATATATATACAGTATCAAACAGATTAATTGAAACAAAATTTTCTTGCTTTGGCAATATTTTTATTATTTGTAATGACAACACTGTCAGTTTTTTACTTCTTAACACAGTCTAGCGAGCGTTGCGCAGTGTGTAGCACGTGTTTTGTGATTGGTTGAGGGATTTAATAGTGACAGATAAAAGAGTTTATAAAAAATTTCATCTTGTTTCAATTAATCTGTTCAATACTGTATATATATATATATATATATATATATATATATATATATATATATATATATATATATATATATATATATATATATATATATATATATATATATATATATATATATATATATATATATATATATATATATATATATATATATATATATATATATATATAACTATATATATACATATATATATATCTGACACGCTTTATTAAAAGCTATGGCCCATCTCTAACTATATACATCTTGGATCAGACGCGACAATTTACAAAAATCACGAATACCAAGAAACCTTTGAACTAACTGATACATATTTTTACACACTTTTATTTAACATGACTTTTCTGTCTGTCTGTCTGTCTGTCTGTCTATCTGTCTGTCTGTCATCAAATTTTGCAATCGATTCTAAACTAACATTGTATCATTATTGGTAATGAATACGAGGTTACTTGAGAAGAAATACTTGATAGCAATTACTTGATATATATATATATATATATATATTTTTTTAAAATCATCAAATCGTATTACAGGTCCAGGAGAATGATTTTCTAGTTTATTGGATGATAATAAATAAAGCTTGGTTAATGCTACTTATACCTTCTAATATATTCCCTGTTAATAATAATAGTTCTCGGGGTATCAATATATGGAAAAAGTGAAATCAGTACCATAGATATAACACTACCCCTTCTTAATCCTGTTCGTCTCAAACAGCATAATCGCTTTTGGGAAATGCGACTCGGCCACAAACACAAAATACCTTGATCTTTACTCGTGGATTTGACCGCAATTCGCAAACAACATAGTCAAGTCTCTTGACCGTTTGACGCAGTTTCTTCCAGTCCTTCTTGTAGTATAGGCGCCGGTTGCGTGGCTGCCTCGGCGTTTTTCGTTGGTTTCGTTGTTTCTTGTCGTTTTCGATCGCGGTTTTTGTCCTGAGTAGCGAGTATTTGTACTGCTTTAGGGTCCGCTGCAGTGAAAAGTTTTGGTTTTGGTATTGTTGGAGTTCCGAGGACTTTTTCACTTGACAGCTAATTATAATAATTTATTTTGTATTCAACTGTCTGGCTTTCCAGCCAGCCCATCCTCTGTTGAAAACTTGAGCACGTTTGCTCCTACGCAACGTACTACTCCTATTCAAAGGTGCTGTCTTTGTTACGTCCGTCGTACTATCATGTCTCTTCGTTCACATAAACGTTCACACGTTCTAGACTCGCCTGAAGATGTCAATGACTCGTGAAAAGTTGTTGCTTCTCAATGTTGAAACAGCTCGACCAGCCCATCACATTATCTCTGCTCTTCGCAAAAATCGTTTGCTTCGTCAAAATATGCATCCATTCTGGCATTACAGAGGGCGTCGTGCTGGCGTACGGCGTGGTCGGAGCAATGACGTTCTACCGGATGACGAATTCGGCGGGCAACGAAGAAATGTTCCTGACCACTGCTCTCGTTCTTCTTCAAAAAACATTGTCTTTGGCCTTTTAAATATTAGATCTGTAAACAACAAGTTGGATGCTCTCAATGAATTGCAAATCTATAAGGAAGTTGATGTCATGCTCCTAACAGAAAAATGGCACGACCATGACTCAGTATGCTTTCGTCGTTTTCTCACACAGGGCTACTCGGTTTTAGACTGTCCGAAGCCAAGACCCGAGAACGATGCGAGTCCACTTCTTTGTAATCATGGCGGAGTGGCCATAATCGCTTCTCCTGGACTTGCCCTAAGTTCCATGAGCTTAGGTATCAAGTCATCGTCGTTCGAATACGTGTCTGGTCGAGTTACTGATCGTTCATGGAGCTACATGATAGTCGTTATTTACCGTCGTGGAAAAGTTTCAGAACGCTTTTTTACGGAGTTTAGTGATCTGCTTGACAGAATCGTCATGAATAACAAAATCATAATCATTTCTGGCGATTTCAACATCAGATTGGATCGGCTTGATGACCATAACTCTTCGATCTTCAAGGACATTCTTGACGATCACGGACTTACCCAATGTGTGCATCAACCAACACATGTCAAAGGAGGTCTTCTTGACGTCGTAGTAACTAATATGCCGGACACAATAACATCAATGAAAATCATTGACGATATTTCTGACCATTTCTTGATATTATGGACATCGTCATTCACACGCTCTCCAGCGTCCTACGCCACACGTTCTCATCGCTCATGGAGTAACTTTGACATTCAGAAGTTCCTGGATGTTCTTCGTTCTTCTCCGCTTGCGTCATCGGAATTGGAGCTCGATCTTGATTCTGCAACAGAATTGTACAATAATACTCTGAACTCTATCCTTGAAGGCATGCTACCTCAACAACTCATTCAAAACAGACGACGACCGTCGGATCCATGGTACGACGATGATTGTCGGAGAATGAAAAAGAAAGTACGTCACCTGGAGCGAGTCGCGCGCAGGTCACATGATGCTCGGGACACGTCCAACTGGCGAGGGCAATACAGAAAGTATCGTGGGCTGATCCGTCGTAAGCGGATTGCTTTTTGGACCGAAAAAATCGCGTGTTTTCGAGGTTGCAGTCGTGACTTTTGGCGAGCACTAAACGACATCATGGCCAGAGGACGTGCTCCCATCAGTGCGTCCTTTACTGCAGATCAGTTTAGTCAGTTCTTCACCACAAAAATACAAAAGGTGCGACAATTAACGTCGGACGACCAGTCCTGCTCTATGCCCATGATGAGAGGTTCGGACACACTCAAGTTATATGAATTCGCACAGACATAACGTCAATCAGCGTACCGCCGTTTTCACTCAACGGAGACGGCGGTTTTGAAGTTTTTTTCGGACATCCTGGGCGCAGCAGATACTGGAGGGCTCACTCTTCTTGTTCTTTTAGACCTATCAGCGGCGTTCGACACCGTTGACCATCAAATACTCATACGGAGACTGGAATCATCGTTTGGTTTTGGTTAACTACCTCTCAATTGGATTCGCTCTTATTTGAGTGAACGAGTCTCGCACGTTAAAATAAACAATACAGATTTTCTAAAAACACCTATTTCCTGTGGTATACCACAAGGGTCAGTCCTAGGGCCGATCCTCTTCATGATGTACACCAGCGAGCTTGAAGACATAATTGCTGGTCATGGACTCAGTAGTCACTTTTTCGCAGATGACACTCAAATCTACGGCCATTGTCGGCCTGGAGAGAGTACGGCACTCCAAACCACCATCTCCGCCTGTATAGACGACGTTGGAGCATGGATGCAGTCAAATCGACTCCAGTTAAATTCCAGCAAATCTGAAGCCATCTGGTTTACAACTAGAAGCCAGAAACTTCATCTTCCAAAAGATCCAGTTCGAATAGGTCTTGACATGGTGCAGCCGTCTGTGTCTGTTCGAAATCTTGGCATCTATCTTGATGCTGATCTGTCATCAAAAACACACATCAAAAACACTGTTCGTGCATGTTTCAATGTATTACGGCAGATAAAAAGTGTGGCAACCTCTCTCCCAACAAATTCTCGAAAAATACTTGTAACTTCCCTCGTTTTAAGCAAACTTGATTATGGTAACTCTTTCCTGGTTGGGTCACCCAAACACAACATCAATCGTCTCCGTTCGGTTATTAATGCTGCAGCACGTCTGGTTACCGGTGCTCGCAAATGCGATCACATTAGTCCAGTTCTCGCCGACCTACACTGGCTGCCAGTGGACAAAAGAATAAAATTCAAGTTGGCGCTACTGGTATACAAATCTCTTAAGAAACTGGCTCCGAAATATCTGTCTTCTTCAATGAACAGGGTGTCTGACTTCCCGGCCAGGAGGAGACTCAGATCCTCATCTTCGGCCTCACTCCATCTGCCAAGGACCAAAATGAAGACGGCTGGCGACCGCATGTTTGCTGTTGCCGGTTCCAGACTTTGGAACGAGCTTCCGACTACCATCACCTGCTCAGCGACGGTCGAAGAATTTCGAAAGAGTCTCAAAACGCATCTCTTCGTGGCCTAGAAGTCAACACTGACATTATGCCACGTTAAAATATTATCAAATTAAATTAAAGTAAATTCTTTTACTTATCAACAGAGTCTTTCTTTGGCTCATCGTCGCCATATCTGCACGGTTCATCACAGCCTTTTTTGCATGCCTAGTCCTGAACATCTTTGCACGGTTTTTCGGAACTGTCTGCTTTTTCTTCTTCCTTCACATCTTTTAGATCTTTCTCAAGAAACTCTTCAAAAGGTTTTTCGAAAACACGTTCCATAAATTCAATAAATCCCTTCATCAAACTGTTATTTGATTTTACAATGACTCTTAGTCTATCTGATCTAGAATCCTCTGTGGATTCATCTGATATAGAACTCTCGGTACCGTTCTCTGTTCTTGGCTCATCTTTTTCAGAGTTTTTGCTTGCTGCATTGCTATTGTTGTTTTGGAGAAGTTCATCGCCGTCATGTTTGTTTTCTTCCAAGCTACAATCGAACGTTTTCTTTTCACATTCCAACTCGGCTCTTTCATCGGTGCCAACTTTCGTATCGTCAAATCATCGCCATCGTCTTTCAAGTCAGTGTCTTCGTTTTTGTCAAGTTAGCTTTGACGTATTTCTCCATTGGAGTTTCGTCCGTTTTTAAATCCTCGGTTGCTTCATCCGAGTGAGATTCGTCGCTAAAATCTGACCCTGAATATTTGGTGCCATCGTCTGTTATGGAGGCTTACGTTTCAGAACCGTCGCTGTATAGGTAAAAGCCATCGCTGTTATTGCCATTATTATAATCATCATCATTACTTTCATCCTCATCGTTTTGCATTCTGTTTTCAACTTTCTTTTTATCTTCTTTAGTTTTGTTGTCGACGTCCAAACCGAATGTATCATTGTCACCATCTTTTCCAGGCTCGTCATCACCATCTGTGCACAATCGATTATATAAAAGTGTGTTTTTAAAAAACTTAGTTTTTTTTTTATTAAATTGTTAATAATGTTTTTGTCATGAGCTGACCTGCAGGTTTCGGCCTTTTCAGCCATCATCAGAACTCCTAAAAGTGCAGCTACGAAGAAAAAATATATAATATGTTGCGGCGAGACATATCAGATAGGTTTACAAGTTTATTGATGACATAGTACAAGGAAAAGTAAAAGCAACATAATAAAACCGCTAAAAAACATTATTATTGGTAATGAATCAATATAAGTATATATATATATATATATATATATATATATATATATATATATATATATATATATATATATATATATATATATATACTTACATTGTTTTTGTCATGAGCTGACCTGCAGGTTTCGGCCTTTTCAGCCATCATCAGAACTCCTAAAAGTGCAGCTACGAAGAAAAAATATATAATATGTTGCGGCAAGACATATCAGATAAGTTTACAAGTTTATTGATGACATAGTACAAGGAAAAGTAAAAGCAACACAATAAAACCGCTAAAAAACATTATTATTGGTAATGAATCAATATAAGTATATATATATATATATATATATATATATATATATATATATATATATATATATATATATATATATATATATATATATATATATATATATATATATATATATATATATATATATATATATATATATATATATATATATATACTTACATTAAAACTCACTTTGTCACATAACAAATAATCAATAAAATGGAGTAAATAAATAAAATATTACCTATGTTTAACATGCAAAGTGAATACACTGCTATTGATTAGGACACACAGCTCTTTCTTTCTCTCAATTTACAGTTATGCTTTCTTAATAAAAATATTTTATTTGCATTTTTTGCTATGGTTTTTTATGTTTCCAGAAAATATTTTGTAAACTTGTTAATTAATTCTAACAAGACAACAAACATAATTTAATAAAACATTAGCAACAACTCAGCAGAAAAACCTTCCAAGCGTCCGTATAAGAATTATTTTGTTGATTTCTTTATTTTTCAAACATGATTTAATCATGTTACTTTTTAGGTTTCTTTTCTGCGCAAGGTGTTCATATAAATTTTTTTTAACATTCCTGAGAATAGAATAACATTAAATAACACAAAATTACAAATATTAAGTTTTCTAAAATTAGGATCTCCTGACATTGATTATGACAGATCAGAGCACTAAAATAATGATCTTCGTTTTACTGTTTTTCAGCTATCAAATATAGCCATCAATAAAAATTTTTCTAAAATTTAAAACACTTTGAATTTTATAAGAATATAATAATTAGAGCTAATAGTGATTTGCTACTCAAAAATGGCTGAGTTAATAATATAAAAAAATAACTAAATTAATTTTTAACTGAACAAGATTTGAGAAAAAATTTGAACACTTTTTTGAAAATTTTTTATGTGTTAATATACATTTTGTTATTTTTCATTTAATACAAAATTTTTAATTTCTCCTAAAATAATAAGTATATTGTTTGTAATTTCGTATGTAATAACATATAACTTGTAATATTTCCTAAAATAATATATAGTTTGTAATTTTTCTTGTTATAATATACAGTAATAAAAAACATTTACAGGAATGAAAAATGATTTAACTATATAGTAGGACCTCAATAAATTTTAATGAATTGTACTTAAGAAACTTTTCAGATGATGATTAAAATGGTAGAATTATGCATTGCCATCGGGTTCAGAGCTAGGTTAAATGTTTCAGAGCGGTTGTAAAAATATAATTAATACTAATATACATAGACATCATCCAAAATACGAAACCAACGTTTATTGAGACTGGTAATATACTAAATGCCATACTTATATATGTAACACAAATTGAAACATATATAGAAACTATTAAAATAAGCAAAGTTATCAATAAAAATATAAATAATCAATATCAACATACATGGGAACCTTCAAAGTTTATGGTAGCAATTATACAATAGAAAACTACCAATTTGTATTGTCCTTTATGCAGGTTTTCAAAATTCAACCGTCAAAAATTTTCACCTGAGACTTTGACAAAAAAAAATAAATTTTTAATTTTCTAGAGATTGGTTTAAAAAAAAACTTTAGAAAAAAAAGAAATCTTTTCCACAAAAAACAAAAATCAAAAGTTAACTTGGGAAATAAAAAATTTATCCAACGCAAATTGGAAACTTTTGAACAACCCTTTCCTTTAGAAAATAGTCAAATACAACAACTATTTTTAGTATTTATGTAAAAAAAATCAAATAAAATTAGCTAAAACAAAAGTATCAAAAAATGTTCAAATCTTTAAAAAACCCGGGCAACGCTGTGTAACTCTGCTAGTAATAAATAAATTCAATTTATTTCTTATGTTTACTTGTTTAAACAAATATTTTTCAAAACATTAGAGGTCATTTTGGTTTTGTATTTCTCCTACACTAAATTATTAACAAAAACACCAATAAATGTTTTGAAATTATTTACAATTTATGTTGGCAAGCTGAAAAATATCAGTGGTGACCGTTGGAAAAAATTCAAACTTTATATTCGTTAAACTGTTTTTATTATTGAAGAAAAACTTATTTTAATGTTTTTAAAATAGTGAAATCAGGCCCGAAAAAAAATCATATTGCATTAGAAAGTTGTTGCAAAATTTTTATAATTGGTTTAATTTTAATATTTTTTGATTAATTTAGAGGATGACTGAAAAAACATTTAAACTGACTCATAAGCAAATCGGAAGGAATTCGGTAAAGCAAACAAACTAAAACTTTGTTTAAAAATCTTTTCTTAGCAAAATGTCAGACATTTTGAAAAATTAATAAAAAAGGAAAAGAAACACCCTAGGCACTTTATGATTTGTTACAGGAAACGCTCTAATATTTCTTACCTACCACTATTTTAATTTTAAAACAGTCGTTGTAGAAAACTATGAATTTTTAAGAAAAAAATATTTAAAAACAAATATCTTGCTGCTAAAAAGTTATTTCTTTTGTTAGTTTTTTAGTAAAAGTAAGTACATATTTAATACTAGGCTTAGATCGGTGTGAGCGACAGTTTTTTTTATAATCATCTAGACTATATTGATTATAAAATAATCAAATAACAACCACGGTATCTCTTCAAATCTACCTAATAATTAACAGGTAAGCTTCCACACACATTACATACTCAATTATATACACAAACGTGTTTATTGATATTACAATAACCAACAGGTAAACTTCAACACACATGTTTATCATATGAATACGATTTTTTATAAAAAATTATATAACATATAAAAAATATTTTTTTAAACATTGCTCGTATACTAATGTACTAAAAGGTCAATAATAATAATAATAATAAAATGATCATATTAACAATTTTAGAACTGAAATTTTTGTTTGGAAGATAAGAGTTGGGCGCTATTTATCTATTTATCTATCTATCTATCTATGTATATATATATACATATATATATATATATATATATATATATATATATATATATATATATATATATATATATATATATATATATATATATATATATATATATATATGACTATCGCCCAACGCTCTTATTTTTCAAACGACATGTTTAGTTTTAAAAATGGTAATATGTTTACTTTATTATTATTTTTAACTTTTTAGTATAATAGTATATAAGAGTTATTTAATAAAAATATTATTTATATTTTACTTTATTTTTCTTTTTTAGTGATTGTTTTTTAATTTTTTTATGAATCTCAATATTTTTTTATTTTATTAATATTTTTTTGTTTTGTAGTGTTTAATTTTTTGGTATATATTTTTTTAAAAACGGATTATTGTATTTAATGTCATCCATCGACGTACTAACCGAGCTCGACGTTACTTAACTATATATATATATATTATATATATATATATATATATATATATATATATATATATATATATATATATATATATATATATATATATATATATATATATATATATATTAGGTTATCACCCAACGCTCTTGTCATTCAAACAAAAAGTTTAGTTCTAAAAATGTTAATATGTTTACTTTATTATTATTTATAACCTTTTAGTACATTAGCCTACAAGCGTTATTATACAAAAAATATTTGTTTATATCTATACATATAATTAACAAACTTCGTTCGTCTGTAACCATAGATATACTCGTATATGTCTGTAACCATTTATGATTTCAAATAGAGCCACACCGATTTAAATAATATTCGGTATTAGAAAACATATAAAACACACTAAAATTAATTTATTTTAAAAAAATAATTAATACGCTAATTAATTACATATATTTCATTCTTAACTATTATAACTCTCTGCTTATTGATTTATGTCCGTCCTTATATCGATCACACGCCTCCATTCGAACTCTAATTTGTGCGTATTGCAAGCAATGTTAGTAGCTAAAGTTATTGTTGATTATATATTTTTTTTCTCAATTCTATTTTTTGAGTTTGAGGTAAAATTCCCATATATACGTTTAAAACTTTTTTCTTTCCCAGCACAAAAAGGTTAGGTTGGTTATTAGTTTATGATTCTTACTAGAAGTAGCCCGTCAAAAAAGACCGATCTTTTAAAATCTCATTACATATTATTTTTAGATTGCATCGCCCCCTCTTTAGATCTTTATGACTAACAGTGTAAATAAGCGTAATAACTTTTAAAACACGCCAGCGCGCACTAATTTTAGCAACTGCTGACTGCTGATCACCGCGGCCTCCACGTTATGCGAAATTGCTAACATACATACATAACGACATAGGAAATTATGTATGTAGATTATTTTTTATTAAAAGTTAATATTAAATTGCTGTTATGTTGTTTAAGGTTGTGTTTTTGTTCTTTAAGAAACATGTTAAGCAACAAAAAGCTATATATCTAATAGCAGTTTGTATTAAATATTAAACAGAGAGCTGCTTTTGATGAAATAATAACTGCTATGCAAAATGAAAACCTTTTTTGAAAATTGTTTTTTTTCTTGAAGGACTTGGTGGTAGTGGGAAAACATATGTCTACAAAACCTTATTGAGTCCAGTGCACAGTGCTGAGGAAATCGCATTACCAGTTGCATCTACAGGAATCGCTGGAAATTTACTACCAGGTGGAACAACTTATTATTCTCAGTTCAGACTACCCGTACAATTGTTAGATACTTCAACATCTTCAAGTCGATTAAATACTTTAGATGCGGAGGTTATAAGAAATTGTAAAATTATAATCTAGGATGAGTCTACGATGGCACTCAGCACAGCATTGAAAGCTCTAGATAAGCTATTTGAAAAATTTATTTTAAGTTGGTTAATGTTGTTCATGGGCGCGAATTGTTAATTAATGTAATAAAAAATAGTTCTTTAAAGGAAGTTGTAGCTTTGGAATATTTTCCCTACTGGGTGCGTTTCCGGGGTTCTAACCCCTGAAAACCCTTTCCCCATTGTGTGCACCCTTGAGGTTTTGACTCCGAAAACTCTTACATTGGGTGAGCTCTTCAATCCAGAGTGATTAAGGCTGGGATATTTTATAAATAGCTTTTTACTTGTTGAAAATTATTATATTTAAAAACGAGACTAAAAATTTTATAACTACAGGCCTAGGTAACCTTTTTCACTGTAAAAAATCGAGAAAAGTTTTCAAAATGAGCAGAAAAGCAATGTGTGGTATATGTCGTCAAGTGAAAAAACAATTTAATCACGTGGTTTTAGAAGGCGCAATTTTTGTTTGAAAGAACACGCGCATAAAATATAGCAGGACCTTCATTATTAGCGCTGAATAGTTGTTCTTAGTTGTGGTTTTTCTGAATGCCCAAAAAATAAAAGGCAAAAAAGTAATCTGGCGAACTTTCTATGGGTCGAGCAAATCATCACTCGGGCGAACATTTGTTCGGACGAAACTGTTAAGGTTATTAACAGAAATTGAACTAAAATAACGATACAAAATTGCCGAACCAGCTATAAACAAAAGTTAGAGTGACGTGATCGCGAAAAAAATATTTTATAGAGCGTACTATTTACAACACTTCCCTTTACGATCCATACAAGACATACTTTTCGACAATTTCAAACTATGATCCAATGGGGTTTTAACAATTTTACAATCTTTCCTTCCAAAACGATCCAGGATTTCGTCAAGGAATTTCTGTTGAAATCGATTTTGTTTTTTCATCCTGAGTGGATTCAATTCCTAAACAGTAATGAATCTTGCCATGGTCTTTCATTTCAAAAGTTTTTCTAAGATCATCTTTAATCTGTTTAATTTCACTTGAGCAATTTGACGGTACGATATCATCAACATAGATTGCTACAATTGTGATGATATTTACTTTTTGTTGTTGATGTAAACGCATGGTTCTGTTGTGGATGATTTCATATTCAGTTCATGTAACCATTTGTTTAGTTTATGATACCATTGTCTTCCTTATTGTCTTCTAACAGCTTTCAGTTTTTTCTTCTTCAGTAGACTACGCGGCAATCCTAATATAGACTGGTAAAATATTATAACAATTTATTTGAAGCCAACACATTTTTATAACAAAACTAAATGCTACAAACTTTAAATTAAAAAACAAACATTTTTAAAAAGTAAAGCTATATTTGTTATAAAGAAGATTAACATGAACATAATAACATCCGCTTGGGTTAATATTAGGAAGATTGAAACTTTTTTTTTAATTTTAATCAAATTCTTATGAGATTTAAATGAAACCAACGGAAATAGTGTGGAGTTAGCGTCCTTGAGGTTTTGATGGCTTTCAGTTGAAATGAAAGTATTGAGTGGATACTTGGGTTTGCTGACTATTGTCAAGATGCTGTTATCAGTGATGACAGGAAGATGATAATGATAAGAAAAAGATGATAATGATGTGGCCTAGAAGTCTGCTAATTTACGCCACATTAAAAATTGTCAAACTGAAATGAAATGATGATTGTAGAGATGGCAACAATGGTGATAGTGATGTCTATGGTTGAGGTGGCAATGATGAGGACATCGATGATAACGATATTTTTAGAGAGAGTTATAATGGAACGGATTGAAATTCATGTTTTCTTCACTATTAAAATGTTCATCGCTATATGAGAAAAAAAGAAATTAAAACTATAAATACAATTTGAAAACGAAACAAATGAAATTGAGTGAAATTATTATTTTCGCTATCTAGAAAGTTTGAAAGTTCAAATGACATTAAACTTTGAAGTTTTACTAATTAAGAACTGTTGCATTGTTGAAATGAAATATTTTTTAGAGTTTTACTGCGACAAGTTTATTTGAGTTACTTGTTTTTCATAATTTATTTTATTAAATTTTATTTAACAATTAATTGGAATTTATCATTTATATAACAAATGTCCAAATGTTTTGTTTTTTTTTAGTCATTATTGTATTAGTTGGATTTAATTTCAATCTTTTAGTTTCGTTTAAATTTTATTTTTAAATTTTTCGTACCTTCAAACGACCTTTAAAAAAAGAATAATTCAGAGCGGATGGGCTTTAAAAGATTATATACTGCTTTTATTGGGACCAAGCAAATTTAATAATCGCTGATGGTTTTAAAAACTTGAAAAAATATTATTTATTCACTTTCAAGACTAACCAGGCCCTTAATTTTAGTTTAGTTCTATCACAACAAGCTAATCTACGATTCATGTAAAAAAAGCAATCAAAATCTAAAAACTAGCGATGATCTATAATCTTGTACTGTTCCGTTTCTACAATGCTCACATGAATGTTGAATTTTGCAATTTAGTAAAATTTATAAACTACATCTGCAAGTATGTTAGCAATGAGAGTGATCAAGCAATATTTACATTAAAAGATGATAAATAATATTTAGGTATATAAAAAAATAAATACTAAAAAATGAAAAATAATATAAAGTATAAAATTTTAAAACAACGCTTGTAAACTAATGTACTAAAAAGTTAAAAATAATATTAAAATGTCTATATTAACATTTTTTGAGCTAAACATTTCGTTTGGAGGATAAGAGATAGTAGGTTATAGATATTATATAGATAACATTTTTATTCCTACTCTTTTTACTTCTAGAACTGTCACCATCACCATCATCACCACCATCGTCATCATTGTCATCACGACCACCGTCATTATCATCATCATCATTGTCGTCATCATCGTAATCGTAATCGTCATCGTCATCATCGTCATCGTCATCATCGTCATCGTCATCGTCATCACCATCATCGTCATCGTCATCGTCATCATCGCCAACACCATTAATTTCTCACCACACTGATCTTGTTTAGTTCTTTCAAGTCCTCAACAAAATTAATCTAATTATATTGACGTGACTGATCGTGGCGCAAAGGTGAAATTGAAATTTATATGTTAAAATGTTATTAAACTGTTGCTAATTAATAGTTTTTGTTTTGTTACCTTAGAAACATAAATAACTAACTAAAATAATTGATATTAGTCAAAATTTTTAATTGTGTTATGCAAGACAGCAAAGGTAAATAAAAAAATGTTTTGATGCTGGGCCTAAAGATTTGAATGTCGGTTGACTTAAATTCCAAATGTTGTCCTATGCATAGCACTTGGCATACCTAGCATAGAGAAATTTTGGCTCACGGAAAGTCGACGACCGCAGAAAAGAATGAAATATTATTTGATTCTACTTTTAAAATGTTGCCTTTTAAGTTACTTTATCAACACCGCTCCGAGCCTGGTCCTGCAAGCGGTTTCAAAGAGCCACAAAAAATCAAACAGAGCCAAAGTCAGTGTCAGCAACATCTGTTCGTAATAGAGATAATCGTAGTAGCTAGATTGTTGTTTAGTTTGACAGTAGTTTCTAATAAATGTTTGTATTTTTATTTGATGTTTTTCATTGAATTGATGGAGCTGTTATGTCGAAGCGCGACTCTTATACATACATATTTTAACGATTTCTTATAAGAAAAGCTAACAATGAAACAATGGAAAAACAAATTATTGGAGAATATAATTTACAGACAAGTCAACATAGAACGGTGTTCATAATATCAAATTGAAACAAATAGCTGCTAATAAAATAGTAAATTATTCAATAAATATATAGCCATTTCAGAAAAAATGTTACAAACAAATATCGTGGATTTATGAGTATTTTAAAAAATAGTGTATTTAAAAATAATTAGTTATGTGTTTATTTTGATTATTTCAGAAAATTGTAACCGCAATCTCGTCTATGATTTGAAAATCCTATCTTAATGACTATTTTTTCTAAATAAACTGCTAAAAAATTGTTTTAATAAACCACCATTGTTTTAACAGCACATGAGATTGAAGAAGTTTATTCATTGCTATTATTAAAATTTTTTGAAAACAGAAGAAATCTCCCAAAGACTGAAATATTTAAAATATCTCTGTACAATATATTGTCTAACCAATTTGCTGTAAATTTTTGAATTGATGATTTTTGTGCGTTCTGGAATTCTAACAAGTTTTAGAGTGACATTCTTAATTTATGTGTTTTCAATCAAATTGAATAAAACAATAAAAATAGCAAAAACAAAATATTTTAAGCTATCATAATCATATTTTTATGATTTCAAAAATTTCAAAAACAAAAAACTTTAAAAACTAAAAAAACTAAAATACTATTCTAAAAGGTCTGTAGGTCAGCTTTAACAAGATTTCTAAAAAATCACAAATTGGATGAAATGACCAAGTCCAGGAAGATTTTTTGATGACAAACAAGTTGGTGTGGTTGAACAGGTTCTTGCAGGAAGGAAAAAAAAGAAGCCAGACTGTTGCAATTGTTGTCTGCTGATTGCAATCAGTTTTGAAAAAAAAAACAAAAGTTGTTTGTGTTGATTGTTTTGCAAAGTACTTTTAAGATAACGTGGCAGATTGGAACAAAAAGAAATAAAAATGGAATGATGGAAAGAAAGATTTAACAAGGAGAACTGCTGATTTTAGTCCTGTTAGATTCACAAGCAATACAAAAAATCCGTAAACAAATTTCGTTTTTCAGACATCCTTTATAGTTTTGTAATTTTGCTACTAAAAGTGTTTTGTAAATGTTTTTAATGATTGTAAGTCTATAAAATATAAAAACATTGACTAGAGTCTTCTAAATATTTAATATGTAATTTAATGAGGATTTAAAATTTAAGAAAGTTTGAAATCAATATGGAATAAACAAATGTTCTATTCATTTTACAATTTTAAAATTAAATTTGTTTTTTTTAAACTAAAAATTCAAAATTTTGTTCTACATGAAATTTGTAATTTTTTAAACGTTTTAAAAATTTAGTTAATTTTTTTCTATAATTTATTCAAACTTTGTTTAATCAATCTGAAAATTCAACCGAATGTAAAATCCGCAGCAGCAAATAAACTCAACAAATTTCAACTTGATTTCAAAGATTAAAAATATAAGCTATTTTCGAATCAATATGGAATAAACAAATAATCTATTACATTTTTTTAAATTAAAAATTATTTATCAATTTTCTCAAAAAAAAACCAAAACTAATAAATTGTTTTTTTTACGTAAAATATTTACTTTTTTTTTAATTTTAAAAGTTTTATTGATTTTATTCTATAATTCACTTATAGTTTGTCAAATCACTCTAAAGATTTAATTTCAAATTTAACAATTTCATCTCAATTGGTTCACGGAAAGTTGGTGCAATTTATTGTCATAACAAACTGTGAAATTTAGTCTAGCCTATAATGGCGAAGTTTTAGTGAACATGTATATGGGCAGTCCTTTAATACCCTGATAATCCTGACAATGTTATTGAACGTCACGCTTAGCTTTATTTGTTACCCTTTTAAAACTAAAAATAACATTTCTCTAACATAATGGCTATTTGACTTTGATTTCAAAAGCCATTAAACATGTTTAGATGAAGCTATTTTTAACGTTTCAGTTATCTCTTCTATAAAGTAATTGAAACATGTCTATTCTGCGAAGCGTTTTAAAAATGTTTCAAAATGCCGGCTGACTCATTTATGAATTTAAGCGCGTGGCGACGGGGCATCCCTTGTTCATAGCACCAATCGTCACTTTTGACTGAGAGTAATATTCAATATCTGGCTCATACTGGAATGCCAGGCCAAGAAACAAATCAGATAAAAATACTCGATATACTTGTTGGCTTTGTCGATCACTTGCTCTGCTTGTGTCAACTACTAACCGGCGTACTTGTCTTTGTTCCAATCGTCGTTGTTGATTTCGTTCCGCTCGTGCCTTTTGTGATTGTGATTCACGAATTTGCACCATGTTTACGCGCACATTTGAATTATTATGTTGGATTTGTTCGTCTGTTGTTTATGCTCTTCTATTTCAAATGTTTGTAGCTCTATTTGTTCTACGGCCCAAATTGGTTCCTTGGCGTCTTGCTGGCATTGTTCACTGTACACCACACATAAATTGATAAAATCCAAGTTCTTAACGATGAAAAATAATATACTCATAATGTATTTGTTCTTTTATTATTTCACCCGTCTTCAACAATCATATGAAACGGTTAAAAAATTTTCAATTTGAAATAAACCCACAAAATATTGTACGCACTAAGTATAATCAGCTACGGATCTAAGATTTTTTGATGGGGAATAATCTAACCAAAACTTGACAAAGAGTTTTTTACAAGTTACAAAACAAACAGTATGCATAAAGACAACATTTAAAACAGAAGTAAAATGTATAGAATAAAAAATCTACAGAGCAAAATCACTTTTTCTCAAATACTATAATTTTTTTAACGAGAGTCTGTCGATAAAAATAAAATTTTAAGAACTTTATTGTTACAAGTAAGCAAATTTTTAAAATTCTATTTAGATTTTTAGATATAAAATGTCAAATGCAACATCAGAAAGAAGTTTTTTGGCATTGCGTCGAATTGAAATCTATTTAAAGTCAACAATCACCCAAACTAGATTAAACCATGTCATGTTTTTAACTGTACATAAAGATAAAATAGATAATCGAAACTTGTTGTAAATTTGTAAATCTTTTTGCATGCTAAATGACAGAAGTATAATCTTTTTGATTAAAGTTGCAATTTGTAGTTAACTTTTTTAAATGGTAGTTACTTTAAACTTTGGTAAATTGTTAATTATCTAAACACTAGACTTTTATTCATTTTCTTACTTTTTATTTTATGAAAACAATTTTTTGGTTTGAAATTAATGATTTTAAATATGGATGCCTTTCATCATAAATTTTATAAAACTTTCCTACCGGCATTTAGAGACTAAAAAAATGTGTTGGCCCCCATTTTCAAAACCATTCCGCGCCCTTGCTCCCATGCCGGTGTGCACTCTCGTTTCACAGTAATCTAGCCAGGGAGCTTATACCCCGCATCCCTACTAGATTTGTTGCTGAATCTGGTGGGGGTAAAAAAACATTTTTGTTGCATATACATTTTTTTAGTAATCTGGTGGGGATGCGTCCCCCAGACCCCCTGGATCCGTCAGTGAGTATAATAGAATTATCAAAAATAATAAACCAAATACTAATTAATAAATTGAAATTAAGGAGAGCCACGAAAATAAAAGTCTGTCAAATCTAAAAAAAAAACACAATTTAAAATTGTTCAAATTAAAATTGCTGCCAATACCAAACGAACCACATATTTTTTTACAATTCTACTTCTTGAGCTGTGAGGACCCTTAACTTACACTCGCCAATCGCGTGGATGCACGTCTCGGCTATAAAAACCTCTTTTCACCTTAAGCCAGGCACATCGTCGGCGAGTTGAACGCTCTATTGAACATTACTATTCATTGTGAATTAATTTTTGAGAATATGTTTCTAAAGAAATCAAAACCAGCGCAGCCAAGTCGCTGACGAACATTTCAACCTCTTGAGCACTAAAATGTACGTGGCACAATATATAACCACCACCACAATCATCATCATTATTACCACCATCAGCGTCATCATCATTCAATTTTTCATGAAATCCATAAACATTTTGACGTCAATAAAAGGTTCCTGTTGAACTTTGAATGTCAAGTTATCTCCTCGTTTAATTGAATTCTTCCAACTAAGAAACTGAAACATCAAGCTTAAACAACGTCCGCCATGATTGGAAGCAGAAATTTTTTTTATAAGTCGAAGATGAATTATCATTGAATGCAACAAACTTTTGGGGTTTTGCAAAATTTAAAGTTTTCAGTTAGTTTTATACTTTAAAATGTCTTCAAATCTATTTCCAACGTTTCTACACACACACACAGACACACACACATACATATATATATATATATATATATATATATATATATATATATATATATATATATATATATATATATATAACTGTTATAGTTTCTGTGATTACATTAGTTTATGATTCCTGTCGTAAATGCCATGGAATTTTTGTTTTACTTATGTTCTTTTTGCTGAGCCTTGTATTCTCTTGATTTGACAGGTAGAGTGTTTACTCTTTTGTTGGTGTGCTAATTCTTTGACAATTTCGGTTCTTTCTGTTTGTTTACTTTTCTTGTTTTACTTTTGACTCTGATGATGGCTGATGTAGTTGAAACGGTCCGTCGGTCTGACAATAAAAGTTTAACGGTAAAGTTTTTGACTAATTGTAGTCTCGAACAGCGAGTTTTATACCGAAAGGTCGAGAATTTGGCTCGAAATGTTGTTTCTGCCAAATGGCAAGCTGTATTTCTTAGAGCATGTCTCAAAGATAAATTAATTCTACAGTTTATTCCCAATATATACATACATACGTGACGTATCAGGTCGGGTGAAAAAATTAATTTAAACATAATTTATTTATTTTGTTATTTAGTTTATAAATAAGCCGAAGGCCAAACCAGCAAGAAAATAGAGAACACAAATAAAACTGATCAATCATCATCATCAATACCAACATCACAACACGCTCCATCTAAACCATCATTGTCACATAACATCAACATTGTCACAATCCGCTCATACGTCACCATCACCATCAACATCATCATCAGATAGAAAAAATAATCAATTTTGCACGGTTTCCATAACAGTCAAAAATGAGACTTGAGCAACAAGGCATTTCAATTTAGAAAAATAACTCAATCTAAAATCCACAGAAAAATATAGAGAACACAAACAGGCAAATCTGATCAATCATCATCATCGACAACAAAACCACCATCATCATCACCATCCACTTTATCGACACCATCATCATCGCACAATATTATCCTCGTTATTAATAATATTAACCATCTGACGTCATCATCACCATCAGAAGAGAATAATCACTCTTGCATTGTTTCCATAACAGACAGAAAACAAATTAAGTCAACTTGAGAAGCAAAGCACTTGAATATAGAAAAGGTATTCAATAACATAACATGTTCAGGTGGAGAATTCCAGGCAGCAACGAGCCGGTTAAAAAAAAATGGTGACATCGACAGAGAACAAGTTGGCTCACAGTTTAGAGCAATGACCTCTGGTTGATGAATCTTCAAAAGGGTGGAAACGCTGAGCCAAGTCATTGTTCACAATTTCATATAGTATTTTGTAGCACTAACAGAGGTCCAACAAGAGTGTTCTGTGCTCTAGAGTTTGAAATTTGAGTATTCCAAGACGTGTTAAGTAAGGTTCAAGTCTGAGCAAAAGGATTGCCATTTCTGGACTTTCTCAATTCTATCTATCAAGGATTTGGGATGAGGGTTCTACACGGGAGAACAATATTCCAAAAGTGGCCTAACGTAGACGCAGAAAGCTTTAACCAGCACAAGTCGATCCTTGGATGCAAAGGACCTGTGGATAAGGCTTGAACAAGTAAAAGCAGAATAAATTATGCTATTGATGTGATCTTTGAAGTTAAGGTTGCTATCGATAATCACTCCCAGGTCCCTCATCTGCCTCACAATATCCAGTTGGTAATTTCTGATAGAATATCGGGCACGAGACCAGCTGCACCCTCATTCCAACAAAAAAAAAACACACAACACATTTATCAAGTGCCAGGTTTCGTTGCCATTTCATGTTCCAAGAAGTGAGCTAAGTTGTAGCCTGTTGTAGATCGGTGGTAGCCAGGCTGGAGCATGAATAAAATTTGACATCATCTACAAAAAGCTTCACATAGACAAATTTATTGTCGACATTGTACAGTGCATCATTGATGTAAATAAGAAAAAGGGTTGGTCCAAGAACGCTGCCCTGAGAAACACCACTTGAAACATTTGTTGACCCGGAAAGCGCTCCGCCTTTTTCTATTTCCTGGGCAATTTATTAGTTTTGAGAGATATGCTACGAAGATTTGCATGAGCAATGCGTCCACTAATATGATCTCCAAAAGGGCGTATTTTTACTTTCTTCGGTAAAGTTTTTGAGCAGTAGGGCTCTTGTAGTGGGGCAGCTAACTGCAGCATCGTGCAAACGCTATTGACAAGCAAAAAAATTACATATTTGTAATTAGAAAAATATGCTTGTAATTATCTGATATCGCCACGTTCTGTAAAATTTAAAAAAATACCCTTTTTGGACCCGCTCCTGTATGAATAGCGTATTATCACAGGCGATCAAACTGGCGAAAAATTTAAATATTTGTTTTTTTTGTTGGTTTGCATATGTTTAATTAAGAGAATAAAGAAAACAAGAAAAATAGATGAATAATTCAATTTTGAGTGAGTAGACCTACGGAAAGAGACACGCACTAGAAGCACTCGTTTCCATAGGTCTACTCACTCAAAATTTAATTATTCATCTATTTTTTCTTGTCTTCTTTATTTTTTATATTAAGCATATGCAAACCAACAAAAAAAAAAAAAATATTTGAATTTTTCGCCAGTTTGATCGCCTGCGATAATACGCTATTCATACAGGAGCGGGTCCAAAAAAGGTGATTTTTTTTCTAAATTTTACAGAATGTGGCGATATCAGGTAATTACAAGCATATTTTTCTGATTAAAAATATGTAATTTATTTGCTTGTCAATAGCGTTTGCACGATGAAGGGGTTTTTGATCAGTTAGCCGCCCCACTATTGGTCTCTGTCCTTTCGCGTCTTTCCTGTCTTCTTTTGAAACCTGCCTTAGGTTTTGTTCAATCATCATCATTGTCATCGTCATCGTCGTCGTCGTCGTTGTCGTCGTTTGCAACTTTAGTGATACATCGTCATCGTCATCGTCATCGTCATCGTCATCGTCATCGTCATCGTCATCGTCATCGTCATCATCATCATCATCATCATCATTGTCATTGCTTGACTCCTCTCTTTTGTGCCGAATATTAATTATATCTATTTTATTTCTATAATAGATAATATCGGTTTGCATCTTTAGTGATATTGTTAAAAGCAGGGCTGTGGAGTCGGTAGATAAATGTTCCGACTCCGACTCTTCGACTCCGACTCCTCTGTATTAGTATGCGAATGTATACATTCCTTGAAGGAAAGAAACGCAACCTACCACAGGACTACTGGCTGGGAAGCCAACAGTCACAGTTTAAGCAAAAGACAAACACATTTTTATTAATTTTTCAATTTTTTTTTATTATTCAATCAGTTCAAAAACCGAAACGTAAACCAACGCTGCGATTGGACAATCGATTCTAGCTCACTGTGGCTAATTACGCAAAATGGCTACTCGTTAAATCCTCCTGCCGTATTCTAATAAACTTGTTTTTTTATAATTCCAATCTGAATTTAGTAGGAGTTTTGGCTAGTTGGGTGGGTGGATTGTCACATGTGAATAGTTTGGATGTTCGTTCTTAAGAGTAACCAAACCACTACGGTGTATGGTAGGGAAGGCCCAAAGCATGAATAGAGAGTTTTTTTTTACAATTCTTTCTCTACTATTTAATAAATGCAGTTTTTTTTTTGTAGGATTCGGAGTCCGACTCCAGGTACCCAAAATTTCCCACGACTCCGCCGCTGCGACTCGGACTCCACTTTTAAAAGTACCCGATTTAGTATCTTTTGTTTATCGATGGTGTGTTTTGTCGTAGCCAATCAGAGCGCACGTAATCCCGCAATTATAAATTGGCGCTCGTTTCTTATTGTAGCGACATTTCTACTGAATATTTCGTGATAAAAATCTCATGGACTCAAGATTAAATATATCTTTATGGTCTATTAAAATTTGATACGTTAGCGATCGAAATTTAGCGAGATAACTGCGTGATTACATCAGCCTACTTAATAGTAATTGGTATTGATTTCTAGTCGGCAAATCTATATCTACCCAACATTTTTAGCTTGTTTTAAGTTTAATAAACTTTTATTTAATCTCTTCTCCTAGTATTTTTGGTGTCAGGAAATTTAAAGGCTCGGTGCTGACAATCATCATCATCATCATCACCACCACTACCATCATCATCATAATAATCGTCATCGTCGTTGTCGTCATCGTCGTCATCGTCATCGTCATCATCATCATCATCACCACCACCACCATCATCATCATCATCATCATCATCATCATCATCATCATCATCATCATCATCACCACCACCATCATCATCATCATCAACTTGGAAATATTTGTTTTAATCAAATACTTCTCCAGCTTGTTATTTAAACTGCAACATAAAAAAGTGAAACCGATTTGCTCTTACTTTCAGAGCAGATATCAAATGTCGGATAAATTCACAGAAAAAGTTTGTTTAAGCTTCATAAGCATGTAGTTTAGTTACACGCTCCTTTAAGCATTTCGTGCTTCATATCCATAAAAAAGTGTTTTAATTAGGGCCAGATTATTTACGAGGCCAGGGTACATGGTTGGGTCGTGACGCAGACTGTCAGAAATTTTTTTTTCTATAAATTTAAATAACAGAACCCCTTTATTGCCTTAATCTAGCGCGGTTTGTATTATTTATGAGAATATTTCTTATTCGAAAACGTCTTGTTTATCTGAAATTCAGGCTTCATTAAAAAGCACGCAAATCAGAAAATATAAAAAAAGTAAAATACAACTTTTTTCATGCAAGGATGAAATATTGAAAATTAAGCATATTTATCAAAAAATATTTTTAAATGCTTTTATTTAACTTCACTCGTCTCTCTGTTTGTTTGTTTGTTTGTTGGTTTGTTTGTCTGGTGTGATCAAATCTTAGAAACAAAAAATCCCCCACTTTTCGATTGTTTTAGATTCAAAAATTTTAGTTCGTTGACTCAAATAAAGAGACAAAGAAAAACATTTTTTTTAAATGTATTTTTTGACTAATATGTATAATATATATTTACTAGAGATAGCCCGTCAAAAATGACGGATTTGTTTAAATCTAATTATATATTATTTTACGCATACATACATACATACATACATACATAAATACATACATACATACATACATACATACATACATACATACATACATACATACATACATACATACATACATACATACATACATACATACATACATACATTCATAAGATATTATGCAGGTAGATGAGTAGAATAATTGGCTAATTCACAATCATTGGCAATTCGTTTATTCAGTAAAGGATTTCTTTGATAACAATGTTTTTTGTAAAAATTCTTGAGTTTTTCAATTAATCTCCTAGATATAAGGTATCTTCACTAAAACTTTTATATTTTCGTGATATCTTCCTCGAGTTAACGCTACATACAGTTGACCATGAGCGAAGACTGGCTCAGGAAGATATACACCGGCGTGATCAAAAGACTGTCCTTGATTCTTATTAATTGTCATTGCGAAAGCTAACTACTGGAAATTGTAGCCGTTTCATTCTGAATGGCAATCTGCTTTCGCTCGGTTCCAAATCAATTAGAGGCAGGCAAACTTCTTCGCCTTTATTACTTCCTGTAATAATTTCAGCTTTAAAGCAATTTTTTAAGGAGACTTCTGACTACCAGTCTCGTTTAATTTAACAAAACCTTTCTTGGGTTTAAATTTTGAAGAAGCATTATAAAAGCACTAATTTTTAATTTTAAACTTTTTTAGCTGTTTCTGGTGGTCTTAAACCATTAATATAAATTTACCAATATATATATATATATATATATATATATATATAAATGTAAATGTAAAATCACTGGTTTGATGATCAACTTCCTATTGATAAACCTTAACGGATTCAAACATTTATTAGGGACATTAATTATTTATTATTATTTAGAGATTAGAAAGTATAAATAGCTTTAACAAAGCTTCATTTATTATTTTCCAATAAACTGCAAAACCATTCTATTGAGCCCGGTATACGATTTGGTTATATCGTAACATTGGTGTCTTGAAGTGGGATACAAGAATGGTTTTGAAAGCATTGGATGAACTCTTGATACTCGAGTTGAGGCGGGAACTTAGAAAACGAGAGCTCAGTGATAAAGGAAGAAAGTCTGAGCTCGTGGACCGCCTCCGGACGTCATTGGAGAACAATGGGTTTGATCCGGAAGAGTATGAGTACGAAGCAGAAGATGAATTGTTGAAGGCGCTGAATAAAATGGCGGAGGAAAACAAAGCAGCACACAGAGCAGCACAGCAAGTAAGGAAGAAATTTCTTGAACTCCTCAATGGTGACACAAACAATTGCGGAAACAAAAAAGACGGTCAAGATGAGCCATGCAAGAATGTACAAGATAAACCATGCAAGGATGGTCATGGTGATGAGCCTTGCAAAGATGTGCAAGATGAACCGTGCAAAGATGTTCAAGATGAACCATGCAAAGATGTTCAAGATTAACCATGCAAAAATGGTCATGATGATGAGCCTGTCAAAGACGGTCATGATGATGTACCTGTCAGAGACGGTCATGATAATGAACCTTGCAAGGATGCTCAAGATGAACCATGCAAAAATGGTGTCAGTGATACAGTCGGTTTGGACGTCGAAAACAAAACTAAAGAAGATGAGAAGAATGTTGAAAACGAAATGCAAAATGATGAGGATGAAAGTGACGATGATGATTATAATAATGGCAATAACAACTATGGCTTTTACCCATACCGCGACGGTTCTGAAACGGAAGCCTCCATAACAGACGACGGCACCGAATATTCAGGGTCAGATTTTAGTGACGAATCTGACTCGGATGAAGCAACCGAGGATTTAGAAACGGACGAAACTCCAATGGAGAAATCCATCAAAGTTAACTTGACAAAAAAAGAAGACACTGATTTGAGAGACGATGGCAATAATTTGAAGAAAGATCCGCTGGACAATGCGAATGTTGACACCGACGAAAGAGCCGAGTTGGAATGTGAAAAGAAAACGTTCGATTGTAGCTTGGAAGAAAACAAACATGACGGCGATGAACTTCTCCAAAACAACAATAGCAATGCAGCAAGCAAAAACTCTGTAAAAGATGAGCCAAGAACAGAGAACGGTACCGAGAGTTCTATATCAGATGAATCCACAGAGGATTCTAGATCAGATAGACTAAGAGTCATTGTAAAATCAAATAACAGTTTGATGAAGGGATTTATTGGATTTATGGAACGTGTTTTCGAAACACCTTTTGAGGGGTTTCTTGAGAAAGATCTAAAAGATGTGAAGGAAGAAGAAAAAGCAGACAGTTCCGATAAACCGTGCAAAGATGTTCAGGACGAGGCATGCAAAAAAGGCTGTGATGAACCGTGCAGAAATGGCGACGATGAGCCAAAGAAAGACTCTGTTGATAAGTAAAAGAAGGACTGGAAGAAACTGCGTCAAATGGTTAAGAGACTTGACCATGTTGTTTGCGAATTGCGGTTAAATCCACGAGTAAAGATCAAGGTATTTTGTGTTTGTGGCCGAGTGGCATTTCCCAAAAGCGACTATGCTGTTCGGGACGAACAGAATTAAGAAGGGGGTAATAATGTAAAATCACTGGTTTGATGATCAACTTCCTATTGATAAACCTTAACGGATTCAAACATTTATTATGGACAATAATTATTTATTATTATTAAGAGATTTGAAGGTATAAATAGCTTTAACAAAGTTTCATTTATTATTTTCCTATAAACTGCAAAACCATTCTATTGAGCCCGGTATACGATTTGGTGATATCGTAACAATATATATATATATATATATATAGATATATATATATATATATATATATATATATATTAGGGTTGCACCGGACTTTGGTTTTTCAAATCCGGCCGGGGCCGGTTCTGGCTGGATTCATAAATCTCAAATCTCTTTTGGTCAAACTCTTTAAACAGTTTCTTCTCTCTGGCAAAGTTTTTCTTATATACAAATCATCTTACGTCACTCCGTTGATCAAATAATCTACCCTGGACCCCGCCGACGTTAATTCATATCGGCATATTTCTAACTTCTCAGTTTTTCAAAGCTACTAAAGCGGCTGGTACTCATCAGTGTTTTAGCGCATCTAGAGCAATACAATTTTCTTCCTCTTCATCAATCGGCATATCGTCGTCACCATTCCACCAAAACCGCAGTGGTTCGTGTGTCTTCTGATCTTCTGCAAGCCGCGGGCGAGGGAGGGTTTCGCTGCTTGTGCTGCTTGACCTATCTGAGGCCTTTAACACCGCTGTTCACTAAATCTTCCCAACGTCTTCAGTGGTCTTTTTGAAAAACATACGCTACTTTAATAACACTCGGATTCATAATCATAATCATTATAAAAATAATTATGACGTGTTGTTTACAAAAAACTTAAATTTTGTAGTTCATTTAATTTGAACTATTACAATTTATAATTATAGTATGATAATTTTAATGAATAAATAAAAAACATTTATTCAAAACAATTGTCCGAGCAAAAAAATTGTTCAGCCTGACATTGATTGATTGACAACTAAAAATTGTTGAGATGTGGAAATGAATTGAACAGTTTAAGAGTATTCAGTTCTTTTGCTTCACGTCAGAACGTTCGGACCGATGAGAGGAGAATTGTCTTAAAATATTAAAACAGAACATGACGCTTGTGCGACGTTAAATCTAAACACAATTTACGCAACAGTTTTTTTTCCTGATTTTTTGGTGTTTTATAAAAAAAGATTCATGATGCTGCTTAAATGATGTTTATGAAAAACAATTTTAACTATTGAAAAATGTAGCGGATTTTATTTAGAAATAGAACAGATAAAAAAAATAAGTGAAAATTTTTAGCAAACTTAATAGTGTTATTTTTTTTAATGTTTGAAATTTTTTTAGATTAATAAATGAATGAACGAATGAACGAATGAACGAATGAACGAATGAACGAATGAACGAACGAACGAACGAATGAACGAATGAATGAATGAATGTTAGACAATGTTTAAGGTGGCGTAAGTCCATGTCAACGGGCCTCAAGGCATACACACACACACAATGAACGAACGAACGAACGAACGAACGAACGAATGAATGAATAAATGTTACACAATATTTAAGGTGGCGTAAGTCCATGTCACACACACACACACACACACACACACACACACACACACACACACACACACACACACACACACACACACACACACACACACACACACACACACACACACACACACACACACACACACACACACACACACACACACACACACACACACACACACACACACACACACACACACACACACACACACACACACACACACACACACACACACACACACACACACACACACACACACACACACACACACACACACACACACACACACACACACACACACACACACACACACACACACACATATATATAATATTAGCAGTGCCCGACGCGCGTCGTTCACTTGAAATATGAGAATTTGAACCGTGCATCTATAAAACAATACTGCACGGGCCGATTTTTTACGACCCGGCCCCTCGACAACTTGGCCTAGCCCGTTCCATAAGCCAAAATTCCAGGCCTAGCTTGGTCCGTCTAATATGGATCCGGCCGTTTTACAGGCCTAAAATTTTATATATTTGGCATAAAATTTTGGAGCGCCCCACATTAAGTTCAGGTTTGTCCAGGCCTTGTAAAGATCCTAAAATCACAGCCTGGCCCCCGGCCCGTGTAGTATATTAATCCATAGAGCCCTACACGGGTTTTTTAAGACCCGGTCAGGCTTCTTTTATAAGTAGAAAATTACGGCCTGCCATGTAATTTAACAATTATTACTTTCACCGTCGGTCTTGCTTGCTTGATTGTTTGCAAACCTTGAAAGCTGAATCTTAGTTTGTTTTTTTTAAAGATTTTACTTTTGATTAATTTTTCTGATTTATTGGACAAAATGTTAATAAATTATAAATTAAAATTAATTAAAACTTTAAAATTAAAAAAAATACACGCATTTTGCAGAAAAACGGACCATCAGGTTTTACTTTCATTGAAAAAATGAATATTTAGTTTTTAAATTTATAAATTCAAAATACAAAATTTGATTTTTCTATATTGATCTAAAAGTATCTATATTTCCATCCTCACAATTTTCACATAACAAGTATTTAGAAAACTGTGGTCATTGTTTTTCTATTTTATAGATTTATCACCATTAAAAATGTTTTTAAAAAAAAACTTAAAAAATTGGTGAAAACAAAACTTTAAACAGCTCATTTGTTTTTTTTGGTTAATATAAAAATATTTCATTTTTCCAAATTTGTATTGGTTTAAAAAATAAGTTTTTAGTTCACAAAAAAATTTAAAAATTTTTAATTTGGATGAAATAAAGTTTAAATTTGTTTGAAACCATAACTTTTGGTTAGTTTGTTGTATTTTTATTTTAGCGGGTCAGTGGAGTTCACAAACTCTAGACCACTGTAGGAAATTTGTATCAGGGTAAGTTGAAATACATTCATAGCATGCTGTTTTCACAATAAATTTTTGTTATCACATTTACAAATTTTGTTTAAAAATGTTAGTTTTTTATTTTATTGTCCTGCTTAAATTTTTCTAAATAAATTCAACGTTAATGACTCTTACTAAAAAATATTTTTTTATTATGTTGGTTTACTATACGTTTTTTTGTTTTTTGTTCATTTTTGGGCTATCTTAAAAACTATACAAATATACTATTTTTTACAGAATTTTATTTTAACCATAATGTAAAAAAATATCTTTTATACACAACTAAAGTTTTGATTTCACATTCCAAAGAATTTCATTTTTAGATCAAATTTTTATGCAAAAGTATAGTTTTTCAAATTTAACTTTGCTTTTGTTTTAAAGTTTTGAAATGACCGTCAAGTTTTTAGTTTTTTAAATCAATGTTTTAAAACGTATGACATTGATAAAAAAATACTTTTCTGACCATTGTTTTATAAAAATAATAATACGAAAAAAGAAACTTTTTCAAAATAGACGCTTTTATTTATGTGTGGAAAGTGCATTAAAAGGTATAAAATACATTTTTTTCTTTGCTGCTATATGTTATCAAAAATATTTATGACTAAAATTATGAGCGTGGGCCGTCAGTCATATATCATAGATTAAAATGGAATTGGAAATAGATTATGATGAGCGGCCCACGCTTTTAATTTTTAAAATTCATAAAGATTTTTTCTAACATATATCAGCAAAAAAAAATGTATTGTATACTTTTCAGTGCATATTCCACACATAAATAAAAGCGTGTTTTTTGAAAAAAAAAATTTTTGTATTACTATTTTTTACTTTTTAGTTTTGTCAAAGTGTAAACATTTTCATTTTTCCGGCAACGGTGCCATGTGGTGGGTTGACCTGCCCAGAATCCAGCAAATCGACATCATACCATCCGGTGTATGTGCGTTTATATGTTTGAATCCTGCGTTGGCAATGGTAGACAGATCGCCCGCTTTGTAGATATATTTCCACAGTCTGGCCCACTTCGTTTTTGCCTGGTGTGTATGTGTGGTGTTTGTGCGTTTATATGTGTGCGTGCAACGTTGGCAATGATAGACAGATTACCCGCTATGTAGACGTAAATCCACAGCCTGCGTATTGAATGCTCTGGCGTTTTTTAGTTAATTATAGTTTAACTAAGTATTTTTATGACATGAAAATATTACAATATTGCATTTTTAGCGAAAATACATGTGTTTAAAAATTTATAATGCTGTTTGAAAAATGTTTTAAGATTTTCATTTTACTATCAAATTGATTATATGCCTCTTTCTCAACTTAATTAGTTTTGAATTAATCCCATATACTTATTTGTTTATTATTATATAACTTTTTCTCAACTCCTATTTCATTAATAAATTATTCTTATGCACTTCTTTCAACTCGAATAGCCTTAGACTAAATCTATATTACTCTTGAAAAGACATTTGAAATCGTTTATTTCTTCAATGAGTTAATTTTGTGTTTTTGTTTGTTTGCTGTTTATTATTGCTATCTACTATAAAGATATCCCCTAGATGGGAAGTAATTATCTTGGGAAACACCATTTAGGTGATTTTTATTCTTTTGTTTTTTCTCTTGTGTTCTGTTTTTATCATCATCCCAATAAACAAAATTAAACAATAAACAGTTATGTATGTATATATATATATATGTATGTATGTATATATGTATATATAAGGAATGGGACGGATACGAAAATTTGAGATCCGTGGATCCGAATCCGAATCTTGATGCTGGATCCTTACGGATCCAAATTCAAATAACAAGCATTTAAAATTAATTAAATTAATATATTTTGTAAGAATTTTATAATCATACTTAAGTGTATAAGTATTGACTAAAAATATTTATAAGATTCGTTACGTTACGTTCGTAGAGAAACAAAGTTACGCATCAATTTATTCATATAAATAGGAGTACGAGCAGTTCATGAGTTTTAAAAAAAGACATTAATTTTGCAGCCGTTTAAACCGAATCTTCAGTGTTGGATTCGGCGGATCCGATTCTTTTCCGAATCCGGGGATTCGGACCCGAATCTGAATCTGGATTCTGAACCGTCGCATTCCTAGTATATATGTATGTATGTATGTATGCAGTGGCGCAGCTAGAAATTTTTTTGGGGGGGGGGGGCACGGGGAGAAACTGATTAGTAAGGAGTTTTCTGCAAAATTTACCAACCACAAAAGTCAAAGGATAACGACAGTTTCAGTAATAATTAATAAGAAGGTTCAGGCGCGCAACTTTATATATAACTAGCGGGGGCACCCGGTGTTGCCCGGGGTTTTTAAAGGTTTACCTAATGCGTTTCTTTTTCGCTCCCGTTTCCTTCCCGCTTGCGCTCTTGCTCCCGGTCGTTATCCGTTTCCTGTCGCTTTCCCGCTCATTTTTTCGCTCTCAGTTGCCCCCCCCCAGATCCGATTCTACATACATAAATACATACATACATACATACATACATACATACATACATACATACATACATACATACATACATACATACATACATACATACATACATACATACATACATACATCATACATACATACATACATACATACATACATACATACATACATACATACATACATACATACATACATACATACATACATACATACATACCTACATACATACATACATACATACATACATACATACATACATACATACATACATACATACATACATACATACATACATACATACATACATACATACATACATACATACATACATACATACATACATACATACATACATACATACATACATAATTCCGTTCCCGCTAAGGCTCACGCTCATTTTCTCCTTTCCACTCTTTCCTAACTTCTTTTAGCCCATAAAACGTAAAATAGATTTGCTAAAAGTTGTTTGAAGCCTTCAAACGTTGTTACGTAAACTATATTTGAATTTTATTACACAAATTACTAGGGATGTCACGGGTACCCGAACCCGAACCCGAGTTCGGTACTACCCGGTCTTTTTCTGATACCCGAACCCGAACTCGAACCCGAAAGTGTGAAAATTTGATACCCGAACCCGAAAATGTGAAAACTTGATACCCATACCCGAACCCGAAAATGAGAAAACTTGATACCCGAACCCGAACTCGAACCCGAAAATGTGAAAACTTGATACCCGAACTCGAACCCGAACCCGAAAATTCATAAGCCTAATACCCGAACTCGGAGTTGTGAACAAATAAATTTTTTTAGTAAATAAATATTTATTCCAGTTTTAAAAATAGCCACACAAACAGAGTTTTCATAACTTTTCTAGTTTATTAAAAATGAAATAGTATTAGGAATCGATTTATTAGTGATTGTGTAAGCTAGACCACTAATCCGTTTGATTATCAGGCGGACCGAGCCGCGAACGAACTAAAATAATTAAGCCTCCTTCGGTCGAAAAAATCGCGGATAGCCATGACTCTAAACATTTTACTTAAGTTATATAACGTTATATTTATTCATTCATATACTCAAAGTTTTTCTGATATAACAAAGACCCTTTGTTATAAAGATAATCTTGCATAATCCTAAACTTTAACTGGCAATGTCTATAAATGATCTATGCGTCACAGTCATTTTATTGGCAAATGTGTAAGCTAGAACACTAATCCGCCTGATTACCCGACCGGACCGAGCCACGAAAAAAATTATTAAATTAGAATAATTTAAGAGGTAACGTATTATACTTATCGCAAGCCATACAAGTTTTGTATTATCACCTTTGCGTAACAAATAACACAAATAGGTCATATTATTGGTGAGTGTGTAAGCTAGACCACTAATCTGCCTGATTATCTGACCGGACCGAGCCGCGATCGAACTAAAACAATTAAGCCTCCTTCGGCCAAAGAAATCACATTATTTGGAAAGCTAAAAAAATAAATTGTAAGAGTTTATTCAATACGTGTAATGTCCAATGGATGAATTGATTGCTCTCGTTTGTATATGTATATACACTAGGTAAATTTAAAATCAATCCAGGACTTTGAAATCATAAGCCAGTACCCGAACCCGAACCCAAACCCGAAAACTCTAGTTTTACAAACCCGAACCCGAAAACTCTAGTTTCACAAACCCGAACCCGAACCCGAACCCGAAAACTCCAAAAAGTACTAACCGTGACATCCCTACAAATTACCTTTGATGGTCGTACATAGGCACTTTCGGCCTGGAAAGTTTTTTAGCCTACCTGAGCCGGGAGATTGGAGTTGTGAGTCCAAACATTTTTAACATTTATCCCCTGTATGAAAACAACCTCCTTGCCAAATTTCATCCAGATCGCTCTCCCGCTCCGCTCATTTTGTGACCGATTTCAATTTTTTTTCACAAAAACCTACTACATTGCCTCTCAAGCTGGTGTAAAAATTGCACTATGATTGAATGAATGGTGTAGCAATGCATAAAGGACATCTATACTTACATACATATTCTCATTTATATTTATATAAATATATAAATATATAAATATATATATATATATATATATATATATATATATATATATATATATATATATATATATATATATATATATATATATATATATATATATATATATATATTCTTTAAGACAAGCTCGATTAAAAATAAGTCTCCATTTAGCCGCTATGAGTTTTATAGATACATTCTCAATATTTCGGAACAACGTTTTTTGTTTACTGCAACACGTATTAAGAAAAGTATTAACATTTAAAACTTTCTTTATTTCAGACTTACGGGCCGTTTCGGCTTTCGCCATCTTCAGAGTCTGTAAATACGATCGCGTAAAAGGAGGCAAAAGATAAGAAAACATGTAATAACTAAATATACAAATAAACTAATATCCTCAAGGAATTATCTCAATAGAAGGATATTAATAAAAATAATCAAATTTAGACAATGTAATTAAATAACGTACATAAAATAAACTGGAGTTATGAGGATAAAATAAGCATAATTAAAAACGTTTAATTAAAGGATAAAATAATAGTAGCAGTAATAATAATAATAATAATAAAAGCAAGTATTATGATAATAAATTAAGTCGAAATTACATAAGATATTTAAATAAATAAAATCAAGAATATCTCCGCTTTCGTTGAACAGTGATGTTCTCGTTTGAAAGTAAATGGAGGAAGGAACTGGATGAGTACGAACAATTGTCATCAATCGGACATTCTTCTTCGACACAGGTGCGCGCGGTATCATCAGGACTAACAGGTTGATCCAAGTCATCAACAACGGTCGTGAAGGAACAAGGACTTTCTGTGAGGATATTTTCTAAAGTATCTTTAGATGACGGATCTTGCGTGGTATCGAAATATTGCGAAAAAGAGCATGCGTCCAAAACGTCAGGACTGTTTGTTTTATACATATCACACTTATGATTAAGTTGAAACTTATCAGGTGAATAAGCCTCAAGAAAATTATCAAGTGATTGAACCAGATCAACAGAGCAGCAGGTACCGATGTCGTGGAATTCATTAACATTGGAAACATCAAGAGTCGCGTTAGAAAAAGTATCGAGAAGATGACCATTTGAAAGATCAATAGGACCCATGCCATTTCCGTTAATCATATAATTATATATATATAAATATAATATATATATAGTTCCCGCTCGCTCACCTGCTCCGCTCCGCTCATTTTGTGATGGATTTCAAATTTTTTCTCTTTCTATATTTGATTCCCATTGGAAACATCAAGAGTCGCGTTAGAAAAAGTATCGCGAAGATGACCATTTGAAAGATCAATAGGACCCATGCCATTTCCGTTAATCATATAATTATATATATATATATATATATATATATATATATATATATATATATATATATATATATATATATATATATATATATATATATATATATAGTTCCCGCTCGCTCACCTGCTCCGCTCCGCTCATTTTGTGATGGATTTCAAATTTTTTCTCTTTCTATATTTGATTCCCCTTGACTCTCAAAGTTGTGTGAAAATTTCATTACGATCGGATGAATGGTGTAGCAATGCATAAATAACATACATATATACAAACATTCATTTATATAAATATAGACTAGCCTGAACGGGGTCAGCCCACAAGAAAGTGTGGCGCATATATACAGAGGAAATTAACTCCGCCTCGCTATATGCGAGCCAGTCCCAAGCCTGGATAAAGGAGGAGGGACAGTTGAAAAGATCAAATATGATCTACGACAGGAAGTACTTAGGTGCTTTCTACACAGCCATTTCAGTCTTAAAACACCTAGTGTAAAGGACTATAAACTATTATAAAAAAAAAAAAAAAAAAACAGAGGAAATTACGTAACAATGGAAATGTGCAAAACGCACAAAATATTAGAGAAATAATAGAAAATATACATCGATGAAGGAATCAAAAAACAACCTAATACACAGGCACACGAGTCACTTCAAAATCAATTTTGTCAAGTTTTATGCACAGACCCGGGATTGAACCGTATCTTCAGTCCAACGCTTTGCTGAGTTATCTAGATCGACATTGTTCATAGTTCATGCGCGCGACTTTATATATAACCAGCACATGTGAGTTTTTTAGCTACTCGGAGGAGGAAGGAAATAAATAATCAGTGTTTTAAGGTATTATTTCAAATTGACGACACTTGGTCAGATGATGTGATTCTAGATGAACAATTAAATGATGATGATATGGGGCCAATTTTGAGATGGATGGAAGAAGGGAAGAAACCTGACTAGCAATAGATTTTTGAATTGAGTCCTGCTACTAAATCGTATTGGGCACATTGGGACTCTCTAAGGGTTGTGAACGGATCACTAAAAAGAATTTGGGAAAGCACTGATGGTTCTACCAATGTTTTGCAATTAATTATTCCAAAAGTAAAAGTGCCAGAAGTGCTCCAACAAATGCACTCCATAGTATCAAGGGGACATCTAGGGATGAATAAAACGTTGGACAAGATCCGCCAAAGATTTTATTGGGTATACTGTAAAATGGATGTAAAGGAATGGTGTCAAAAATGTGATACCTGTGCCACTAGTAAAGAACCACAATGTGGGTTCCCCTTTTGAAAGAATTGCTATAGATTTAGCAGGTCCAGTTCCAGTGTCAAAATCTGGCAATAAGTACATTCTTGTGGTCATAGATTAATTTAGAAAATGGCCAGAGGTTTTTGCTATACCTAATCAAGAAGCAGTGACAGTTGCCAACGTTGTTGTTGATGGCTGGGTTAGTCGCTATGGACTACCAATGGAACTCCATTCAGATCAGGGCAGGAACTTTGATTCACAAATGTTTAGAGAAATGTGCCGTGTTTTAGGCATACATCAAACCCGCACAACTCCCCTTCATCCTCAGTCTGACAATATGGTGGAACGATTTAATCGAACTATTCAACAGCACTTGACTAAGATGGTCGGTGAAAACCAAGTTGATTGAGATAAACACATTCCGTTATTTTTGATGGCTTACAGAGTATCGGTTCACAACACGACGAAGGCCACCCAAAGTAAAATGTTATTTGGACGGGAGATACGACACTCCTTGCGATCTTATGTTTTGAAGTACGGAAGACAAAGTAGAATCGGAAAGCGAGTATGCCGCACAATTGCGGGCTCGGGTAAATGAAATTCATTTCTTAGCCCGAAATAGGATCAAAGCAGCCAGCGACAGAATAAAAACTCGGTATGATCGCCAATCAAATATGAAAGAATTAAAAGAACATGATTTGGTGGGGTTCTACAATCTACAACGTAAAATTGGGAAATCACCTAAACTTCAACAAGACTGGGAAGGACCATATAGAATAATTAAAAAGATCAATGATGTCATCTACCGGATTCAAAAGGGCCAACGTACTAAGATGAAAGTAATTCATGTTGACCGCCTTGACAAATATTATGGAGGCAATGAAACTGTTCGGGACGAACAGGATTAAGAAGGGGGTAGTTTTATACCTACGGTTTATAAATTTCTATCAACGCTGATAAACCTCAGAAGATTTTATAAACTAAGAAAGACATAAAAAAATAAAGTTGAGCGATTACATAACTTCAATCAACCAGTTTTAATTACAGTTACTAAGACACAAGTTTTTGATTAAGTGTGTATTTCTTCTAATAAATTTTGGACCATTTCTAAAGAACCTTAGTATAGTTATCGATATTATAACAATATATATATATATATATATATATATATATATATATATAAATATATATAAATATATATATATATATATATATATATATATATATATATATATATATATATATATATATATATATATATATATGTGTGCGTGTGTGTGTGTGTGTGTGTGTGTGTGTGTGTGTGTGTGCGGGCGTGCGTGCGTGCGTGTGTGTGTGTGTGTGTGTGAGTCTATCTGTTGCATTTTCCTATAAGAAGGACATAATTGCACCTTATTGTTTTTCAAAAATAACTTTTTTTAATTATTTAAAAAAAATATTTTAAATAGCCTAGGACCTATCCTCAGACATACCAAATGTACACAAACAATTTCATGCAAATCGTTTCAGCCGTTTTGGAGGAGTTCAATTTCAAATACTATGATACGAGATTCATATATATACTAGCTGACCCAGCAAACGTTGTTTTGCCTTTTAAATTATTTGGTTTTTTTTTATTAAAAGTTTAATGTACAAAATTATGAAAATTTAAAAAAAAATCAATCTTGAAGAGCAATCGAGTGTACAGTGCCCGTGGTTTTATAAAGTTTTTTTTGTCGTTCTTCTCTCTTGCTTCCGTTTCCTTCCCCGCATGCTCTCCCGTTTGCTCTCTCGTTCCCCCTTACTCTCCCGTTTCCGTTTGTTTTCCCGTATATATAACGTTACTAAGTAAAGAGTTGCAATAGTCCATTCTGGTGAGAACCAACTAAACTACTAGAGTTGTGAGTATTTCTTTAGAAACAAAATATCTGAGTTTCCTAAGAGTGTGGAGGGCCGCGTAGCACCCGGCCGAAGCTCTGTTTATGTGATTCGCAATAGACAGGGATAGATCAAAGTAGACCCAGAAATTCCGAACGGTTACTGAAGGATGGATGGCACCTCCAGAAAAAGCAAAGGAAGTGTTGGCACCAATCATAGTCCATGATGGGATCCGAGCCACAATGCTTTCGTCTTATCAGAGTTCAGCGACAACCGATTTGATGCCGTCTAGGTGCTGTACATTCGTTATGAAATGCTACTTGACGATGGCCTGGAAGCTCTGGAAGATCAGTGTAATACTTAATCAGGACCGATCAGACGTGTCCAGCGCACAGGAACTGGCGTTGGCTATCTAATCTTGTTCGAGGGGCGGCTACAGGATTAGTAAGAGATAGAGGTCTAAATCGTCGTAGGTAGAACGTTTTTTAATTTTTTTTATTAGATTTAAAGGTTTTGACATATAAGTCCTTTTGTTCAAAATTTGTACATTCAACAAGTAAAGAAAACACAATTTTTTCAACACAAACTTTGATTTTAATTATACTCGATTTAGAAATACGAAATATGTTCAAAATAAGTTTTTTTTAATTAAATCATGTATTGTCATCCAATATAAAGCTATGCTGAAAGTTTCAGCTTTCTAGCTAGTGAAAAAACTGATTAAATTTTACTTGCAAAATTTGCGAACAGAGAAAGACACACTCACACATACATACATACATACATACAGAAACACAGAAGCACACACACAAACAGAGATTGTAACCTAAATAAAAGTTTGTAAAAAACAGAATTTATGCAACAGTTGGTTAAGTTTAATGAAATTCCTTGGAGTCAAGTTTTGATATTTTTTTTTAAAAATAAGTGCAATTAAAGTTCCTGCAAAAAATTGAAAAAAGTCTAAAACTGAAGATAGCGTTTTTCTGCAACAACTAAAATCATGAATTGCTGCATTGACGTTGAAAATTTTTCCATCTTTATCTATATATATAAAAGAACATGTCCTGACTGACAGATGACTGACTGATAATCAACGCCGAGCTCAAACGCCTCATCCTAGGAACGTAAAATTTAGAACTTATATTACTTTTATAGCGTAAACATCCGCTAAGAAAGGATTTTTTAAAATTTTGCTCCTGAGGGGAAAAAACTAGAAAACAAACTTTTTTCTAAAAAAAATTTTTTTAAATTTGTTTTGAAATTTGGTATATAGATTCTTTTTGAAAAATAAAAAGATACGTGTTTCACCATTTTTTGAAAATTCGGTTTCCCGGACCTCAAATGTGGGTTGGAAAATTGGGTTATTTGGTTTTTAAAGTAGCTTCTACTCAAAAACTGTTACTGCTACAGGAGTAAAAATTAGTATTTAGTTTCTACTCCAAAAATAATGAAACACGTGTTTTAGCGTTTTTTGAAAATTTGGTTTCCAGGACTTCAAATGTGGGGTGGAAAATAGGGCTAATTGTCTTTTATAGTAACTGCTACTCAAAAACAGTAAATACCACAGATGTAAAAATTATTATTTAGTTTCTTTTCTAAAAATAAAGATATACGTGCTTCACCATTTTTTACAAATTTGGTTTCCCGGACCTCAAATGTGGGTTGGAAAATTGGGTTATTTGGTTTTTAAAGTAGCTTCTACTCAAAAACTGTTAATGTTACAAAAGTAAAAATTAGTATTTAGTTTCTACTCTAAAAATAATGATATACGGGTTTCACAATTTATTGAAAATTTGGTTTCCAGGACTTCAAATGTGGGGTGGAAAATAGAGTTATTTGGTTTTGAAAGTAACTGCTACTCAACAACTGTAATTGCCACAGATGTAAAAATTAATACTTAGTATCTACTCAAAAGAAAAGATATACGTGTTTCATCATTTTTTGGGTTATTTGGTTTTTAAAGTTGCTGCTACTCAAAAACTGTTAATGCTACAGAAGTAAAAATTAGTATTTAGTTTCTACTCCAAAAATAATGAAATACGTGTTTTAGCATTTTTTGAAAATTTGGTTTCCAGGACCTCAAATGTGGGGTGGAAATAAGGGTTATTTGATTTCAAAATAACTGCTACTCACAAACTGTAAGTGCTACAAATGTAAAAATTAGTATTTTGAAGTTTTGTGCCGGTTAAAAGTCCAGTTTATCATCGGCCGGGCCAAGCCGTTATTTTAGAGTCTTCACACGGGCCAGGACAAACCTTAAATCAAAGTGGGACGGGCCGAGGCTTTTCACTAAGTATATAGATATTTTAGTGATTTTAGGGTCTTCAGTTTGGCCGGGCCAAGCCTGAGGTCAAGGTGGGACGGGCCGAAGTTTTTCATCAAGTATATAGAATTTCTAGGCCTGTAAAAATGGGCCGGGCCTAATTCAGACGGGCTGTGCCGGGCCAGGAGTTTGGGTTTTTAAAACGGGCTGGGCTAATTTGTCGACGGGCCGAGCCGAGACCTAAAAAAATGATCTCTACTATGGATGCACGGTTCAAACTCTCTAATTTCATGCGAGCGAAGCCGCTACGGGCACTGCTAGTATTGGTATAAAATTGTCGTTGGTCTCCACATTTGTTTTTGAAGTTAAGTTTAAACTCGTTTCATGCAGCTAAAAGTTTTTAACGACAATGTCAGAAAAAGGTCAACAGCATTGATTATTATTTTATATTGCTGGGTAGGTAGAGCATTCACATTGTCTAATTACCACATTTGATAATGGTAGAAAAAGAAAAAGTTTTTTATTTAATATCTGACAGTTCGATAAAAATCACAAAAAACCGTCATTTTTGACGGGTTATTTCTAGTATTATATAATTTGATAAAAAATCTAGTTTATTCAACACAAAAAGTCACATATATAAGCTAGAAAAACCAAATTTCCTACTAGATATTAAAAAGTTTTTTTTTTATAAGAGTGACCAATACATGTAATAAACTTATAGAAGCTAAAAATATTTTTCAATTTAAAAGTCTCCTGGATGCTCACTGGATGGACCACCCAACTCGATTTTGTTTTGTGCCTTGTAATAAGCTATGTAACAATGTAATGTAATAAATAATTCACTTTCTCACTTCTGATGGCCTGGAAGTTGTTTTTTAAATCACGCCATTTTAACTTTATTCACCATTTATTTATTTATTTGTTCGTAATTTCATTCCATTCATTCATTCATTAGTTCGTTCATTCGTTCATTCGTTCATTCGTTCATTCGTTCATTCGTTCATTCGTTCATTCGTTCATTCGTTCATTCGTTCATTCGTTCATTCGTTCATTCGTTCATTCTTTCATTCGTTCATTCGTTCATTCATTCATTCGTTTGTTCGTTCGTTCATTCGTTCATTCATTTGTTCGTTCGTTCGTTCGTTTGTTTGTTTGTTTGTTTGTTCGTTTGTTCGTTCGTTCGTTTGTTCTTTCGTTCGTTCGTTTGTTCGTTCGTTCGTTCGTTCGTTCTTGTTTGTTTGTTAGTTTGTTCGTCCGTTCTCGTTCATTCATTCATTCATTCGTTCTTTCATTCATTCATTCCATCTTTCATAAATAAAATAATTTCACAAAAATTAGAAGTCATTGTTAAAAACGTGCATGAAAAAGTACCGTGGAAAAAACAAAAAAAGCATGTTTTTAATCAACAATAAACCTGTTTTTTCTTGCAATAAACCGGCAATTTATGAAAACCTCTATGTAGAAAAAGTAAATATTTTCTACAACTGAAAATTGTTTTTTTGTTTATACTTAACTCGCAACATTGGAAATACATTTCAAATAAGATATTCTTTTTTGATATAATTTTTTAATAGTTAAATTCAAAAAAACAATTTTGTGAAATAAACAACTTTGTTATCTTTAGTGCAATTTCTTTTAATTTCTACAGTAATCAGTATAAGTATAATTATTTAAATAATTAAACTTGTTGAACCGAAGCAAAGATGAAGAGAATATTTACTCAGTAGAATACATTATGACCGACAGGCTCATTACCATTCAGTTCAAGTCCATGTAAATTTGGTGCTGAGAATAAATCAAATTCTTTGATGGGTAATTTATAACTTTTACGTATTTTAGAATTGAATTTTTTTCAACGTTTAGAAGCAAATTAATAGCTACAGCATTTAACTGTCACTGTTGCAGTTAAATAAAAATATATACAAGCTGATACATTCACAACTTTCTCACAACATAAACATTTTCAGTTGTTTATGTCTTTTATATAAGGTTTGATTAGTTTTTTAAAATTGTCTTAAATACATTAAGTTGATTTACTGCTGCAATAAAAGTATTTTTGTTTTTTGTACTGAAAAATAAACAAATGTGGTGAGATTGATATAAAGCTAAAATTTTTATATATATTTTATTAAATTTTGTTCAAATTTATTTGGTAAATTTTAACACTTTAAACAATTATTATAAATTTTACTGTAAAATTAAACAAAAACGTAAGAATCATTTCTATTTCTAACGTCGTAGTTATCAGAAAATAATTCTATTTGTTGTTCCAAATTGTTTTCTTCAGAAAGCGATGTTGGTCATATCTTTGATCTATCATAGAGAGCTTCTCTTCAGCAGATTCCAACTCATTAGCAATAAATTGACTGGCTGAAATTGGAATTTTTTTCATAGAATGCCTTTTTAGAGCGTAAGTAATTTTGAACGTATTTTAGCGTAATATTTTTTTTTCAGACATGCTCTATTAAAACGATAGGCCACTTTGCATTTTTCGTTTTTTGGTCAAGCTTTCCAACTCACGCGAATCCATAACTACACGTTTTTAATAGATTTATTAAAAGCAAGGGCTGACCGGCCGGTTTCGGTAACTACCGTTGTCAGAACCCCTACAATAAATTTTACAAACGTTGAGAAATAGTAATAGAGTAAAAGCAATAATAAATGTTAAAATAAATTAAAGTTCAATGGCATACATGAAAATACAATAAAATATTTCAACTTACTATTGTTATGTGGTTCAGACAAGTAGTTCGAAACTAATAGAAGATAATAATAGACCGATTGTTTACATAACGGAAAAAGAAAAAAAGAGGATTGAATGAATAAAGTACATTATTTTAACTAAAACATTTTTAAGGTAAAATTGCTTATAAAATTCCATTCTGTAAACATTAAAACCGCACATCCAAGAAGTGTATAAGAATACTCAGACAACAAGTATATATATATATATATATATATATATATATATATATATATATATATATATATATATATATATATATATATATATATATATATATATATATATAATGGTTGCTTCCGACGCATTGTTATGTTAACGTTATTAACCAAATGTGAAAAAGACATCACTTGATCACTAATCCGTTAAGTAAATTAGCTGACAATACATCTTCAGCATCCACAAAAAAATCGCCAGCATCATCATCAACAACACTAAGATATACACCAACACTGGAAGTATTATCAGCAACGCAGCCGTTACAAATAGTTCCTTTGAGGTCTCTGTCATAATCATCAACATCATCACCACAAACTGCATCATTAGTACATTTGCTCTTTTCAACACACCTAAACGTTCTAGCAAAATGAGTACCGTTGTTCTCATCTAGACAATTAAACGTATCATCATCATCATCATCATCATCATCATCATCATCATCATCATCATCATCATCCTCGTCGTCGTCGTCGTCGTCGTCGTCGTCGTCGTCGTCGTCGTCGTCATCATCGTCATCGTCATCATCATCATCATCATCATCATCAACATCACCATCACCATCACCATCACCACCACCACCACCTTGAAATGCGATGTGATGGCCGATACTCGAGTTCAGTTCATTTTCTTAATTAATTTCGCACAAGCTATCTACACCAATTTTAAGGTAAACTAATTCAAAAAACATTTATTCCAGCAAGAAACCGATTACAAATTAAGTTTGTATTTTAAATATAGGTGTTGCTTTAGAGTTTCTAGACTTAAACTATAATCTAGAATGACGTTCTTCAAAACATTTAAAAAAAAAACAAAAAAAATATTCTCCACTTGAAGTATTTGTAGCAGGAATGGCAATGGGTTCTTTGGCAATGTTGGCATTATTGGTAATGAGTAATGGCTGTACAGCTGGTATTCAACTATTTTAGTTACTCAGAAAATTATATCATTCAATTTATTTTTACCATTTAAAAAATTATAATAAATAATTACCGCCAAATTAGAAAGACTGCAGAAAGTAAAATCGTACGATTAATTAGTAGTTACAGCTAATTAATATCGTGGTATGTAAAACACGTACTTGTAAGTGTCCTCTAAAGGGGATACCTATAAAAAAGCATAGTTTAAAACCTATGGAAGTATTGCCCGGCACTGAACCATTTTAGTCTTTCATTGGTTACTGAAGAGTAGACAATTCAGAAAAACGAGTAAATTAACAAAACCCAACTTGCCTTTAATACCCAAAAATACAATTTCATCTACTTCAATCTACTGCAGGTCACATAATAGAGATATTTATGCAGGAAAACAAGAACAAGGTCGTTGGTCGTGTTACGGAATAAGTCGCATAAGGAAAACAAATTAGTATGGAAGAAATAGGGCATTTTAATCCGTACAAAATTTTTAGGTAGTATAAGCACTAAAGTCGCATAACGGGGAGTTGTATAGGATAGGTTTAAGGAATTTAAAAAAAGCAGTTTTTTCGCCGGATTATCACTAGTGATTGCATGACTTACATAACATAAAAGCCCAAATTGTTAAAAATTTACCTGCCACGCTTGCATGCCTCTGATACTTACATACGATGTTCATCCACATCCTCATGCACAATGCACGAACGTCTCAAGACATTTAACGATGCATACTCAAGTAGAAAGTATTTGTTTTCATTTTCCTACCGCTGAGAAAAAAAATTGTAAAAAAACACCTAATAGCATTAAAACAATAGTTTAGATTAAAAATAAGAACACTCTTACTAATTTTTAAACGGCAGTTTTTATCTACATCCAAAATAAGGATTTAGTTAGAAATTTGTTAATACAAGAGGCTAAATGATATTGTATTTTGCCTCTTCTGTAAAACATCTTGTTGCATTCCGTCGTTTGACGTTTGGGTTTTTCATTTTTATAACTATAGACCCGTCAACTTTCAAATCTAAACCCGTAATGTATCACACACAAAATAATCATGATGTCTGAAACAGTTCCAACTTCTCCACTAGCTTAGTGTGTGCAGTTGTGTTCGTGACAAACAGTTCATTAACCTCGACAAAACCACATGTAAGGTGATTGAGTGTATTCTGAACATAGGGATTCTCTTAAGTAAAAGTTAGAAACTTTTTTCTTGACAAAGAAAAGTATTTTTGCTCGCAAAGATTTATGTCAATAGTCCGGCGGGATTCAATAAGATGAGTTTGATAGATGAGTAAACTGTGAATAAGTGTGAGCGAACTTCAGAGCAGTGAATGACACAAAGCAAGAAATGTTTAGGAGTCGTAATCTACACATTCGAAAGCGGCGCTGAAAACAAGCAGTAGCAAAGCAGTCACTTCGCTTCGGTTGAGTGCTCGGATAATAAATTATATCATTGTAGAACCTTAAAGAGTAGAGTGGAAACGGCAAAATTAGACTGTTTTAAAAGAGAGTAATCTATTTGACCCAATATAACTTGAATGTTGACAATAGAAAATTCGTTCAATCAGCTTAGAAACAAAAAAGAAGTTTGAAATCGGTCGATAACTCATAGAATCCAAAGAATATAGATTAGGCTTTTTCAACATGGGAAAAGAACCGGATCTTTCTAGCAGGCATGTAGATAAGTATATGAGAGGTCAAGAAATAGCTTCTTGTCGAAAATGAATTTTGAAAAATGGCTAGGGATTAGGGACATTAATTGGTTACTAGTCAGAATTAAAACTATATACTTAAGTTTTTGAATTGAAACCAAATTTACAAATACGGTATATTTCTCTGGAATAAACACACCAATTCAAGTTTTTTTTACAAACAGTACATCTGATGAGAAAGGCTTAAAATAAATATGATGGAGGTGACTCACAATACATATGAAAAGAAAAGCTTACAATACAAATGATGAGGAAAGCTCACAATATTATTATTCTTAATTCTTCCATTTTAAGACAAATTAAACTTTTGGTTAAAATCATGTAAAATGCTTTATACTATAAATTGATAAAACAACTTTAAAAATTCAATTTTTTAAATATATTACTCACCTCCTACAGTTAACCAGGTAACAATCAATAGTCTTAAAAATCTTTAAAAGCTTGCATCGTCATCGCTTCTGAATTGTAAAGAAACAAAATAGCTGCATTAACTAAAATATAAATAGTAATATTTATTTACATTATAATCCATTAATTATTTATATAAAAAAACTGTTTAAATTTTGTAATGTGTCATGTTTAATAGGCCGACGTCGCATGCTGTGAAAATGTTGGACGAAGAAGAAACCGCGAAAGTTTTATAGAATTGTTCGTGAGATGCTAAAAAAGAGTGAGCGCACTGGTAGAGCGATGAAGACAATGTGCATACCTATATAACAATGCGACTGAAAGAAAACAAATATAAAAATGTGAAAAAAGATATGACGATAATATGTTTCTAAGATATAGATGCCACATTTACATCTTAGGTATATTTGTGTAATTAGCGCATTATATATTTACACACACACACACACACACACACACACATATATATATATATATATATATATATTAGGCCTGTTAAAGATTAATTTAAATTTAATAGTTAACTTTTGAAAAATTAACGATTAATTAATTGTTAATATCGATTAAATCCAAAAATTAAATTTATAGTGTCATAAGTAATATTTCTTTAAAATACTTGTCGAAAATCGAAATAACACTGGAATTTCTCCTTTTAACCAACTACGCAAACAAACAAGTTTGTTGACATTATTTGGTCCAAGTGATGAGCGTGTCTTATTTTTAAACAATTAATCGATTAATTAATCGTTAAATTTAGCAGCCCTAATATATATATATAATATATGTCATACGTGTTGCATCTGATGATAACTCCTATGTGCTATCGACACATCGAACAATTAATTCAAGAATAGATAAATTATTCCAACAGGAAAAGAACAAAATTTTAGTTCTACTAGAAAGTGCTGACCATGTGGCATTAAGAGGTGATTATTGGACTTCGGTGGCCAACGAAAGCTTCCTGGGAATCACCAGCCATTTTATTAATCCAGATTGGAAACTCCAGTCGTATGCTCATGCATGGAACGTTATAGCAGCTCTTGATCGTTTGCCATTCAGTCATATGCCATGCATTGCACATGCCCTACAGCTTTGCATTCACAAAGCACTTGACGATGCTGGAGTTCAATCTCTTATTTCACGGTGCCGAAAAATAGTTGGACATTTCAAACATAGTCCTTCAAACAGCGCAGTACTCAAATCTCAGCAACAGTTTTTGAGATTGAATGAAAAGGGACTGATTCAGGATGTTCCAACAAGATGGAACTCTACCTTCCTAAGTCGTATTATAAACAACAGGGAACCGATCATGAAAACGCTGACACTTCCGCTGCATAAACACTCACTTGATTTACCAAGTGACGCAGAGTGGGAAAAAATGAAAGTTATACAGGGACTATTGGAACATTGTAAATATGCGACTGAAGTATTTGGAGGAGAAAAGTACATATCATGTTCAGTGGTATTGCCAACACTTTGCCATTTGGTTTGTACATTGGACATAACAGATGACGATCCTCCGTACGTGGTTCGCTTTAAATCGGCTTTCGCACAAGATCTCAAAAAAAAAAAAAAATCTCTCAACATTCAATGGTTTCATATGGCTACTGTATTGGATCAACGTTTCAAAAAATTGAAATGTTTGCCGAAAAGTGAACGAGCAGAAGTATGGAAAGATCTACAAAGACTTCATGCACGTGTGAATAATCAGTTGACACCAAACGATTCAACTTCTGGTTACTATTTTATTTTATTTTTTATCAAAGTGTTATCATTTATTTTAGACTAGAATCTAAATATAAAGAGCAACATTTAATTTAATTTTTTTATTTTTAGAAGTCATTATTTAACCTCGTAAATATTTTTTATCTAGAACCACCAACAAAGAAACGGAAAATGTTGGAAATGACGATGAGCTTCTTCGGCCGCGATCGTCGTTTGCTCCTTTTGAACAATATAATAATGAGCCACAGATTGATCTCTCTGAATGTCCTTTGGAATGGTGGAGAAAGCATGAAGGTGCATATGTTAATTTATCAAAATTGGCACGAAAATTCATGGCTTCTCCAGCTACAACTGTCCTGTGCGAACGATTATTTTCATTATCAGAGAACATTGTGACTAAAAAACGTGCTTCACTCTCTGCTGAAAATATTAACAAACTTGTCTCACTAAGTAGCTGGATAAGAAATGATGATAATATGAATGATTTTGAATAAATGCACTTATTATTTCAAATTGTTATTGAATAGAAGCACTTATTATTTCAAATTAATTTTTAAATTTACAAAATGATTTGAAATTTTTTTTGCGATTAATCGTAATTAATTTTTGCGAACAATGGATTAATCGCATCCGATTAAGTGATTAAAAATTTTAATCGATTCACAACTCTAATATATATATATATATATATATATATATATATATATATATATATGTATATATATATATATATATATATATATATATATATATATATATATATATATATATATATATATATATATATCTGTGTGTGTATGTATAAACAGTGCTGGAATCTATTACTCCAATAATTAATAAAATACTGTTACAGTTACTTGACTCAAAAATATTATATTACTATTTTAAGTAACTGAAAAATGTAATACTATTAAATAGCTATTATTTCAAGTCATGACACAAAATATTTAACAGAAACCATCAAGATGTGACAACCAAATAACCACCTAGATATTACAGAATAGCAAAAAAGTAAAAAATAACTCTAGCTGTAGTATAACAAAATGTCCAAATTAACTGATTTTAATGATAATTTAAATAAAGATACGCTGGAACAATTTACAACATCGGCGGGGAGAGAGTTCCAAACCGCAACTATTCTGTTAGTGTAGAAATATTTTACAGCATCACATGTAAATTTATTTAATCTTAATTTATAACTATGACCCCGCGTTGATATTATATTGGTAGGAGCAATGACAATGACCTAGAAGTATTAACTATTATTATTTAAACTATATATTATATATATATATATATATATATATATATATATATATATATATATATATATATATATATATATATATATATTTACAAAGAGATTTATAAATAATATTATATATAACGACTTTGCTTTTGTATTAAATTCTATAGAAATTTTTGAAACGGGCTTACTGTGTACAGTTTCTGCTCAAAAGCCATCATCAGAGCCCTTTGAAATAGGAAAATAATGCGAATATTTCAACAAACCGAAAAGTATAAAAGTCGAACTGCAATTGGAGTAATGGCGAATCGTATTTACTCCGGTTTAATTTTATTTCACATGATTTTATCTCCACTTGGTTTTATTACAACCATATCGGTTTGTATTATATTTATTTCCTTATCGTCTAATTTTAAATAAGTACATAGTGTTTAGAGAAACGTGAATGGAGTAAAAAGTAGAGCATCGTGGAGGGATACATTCCCAAGGATAATGATGATGATGATGGTGGTGATGGTGATGATGATGATGATGATGATGATGATGATGATGATGATGATAATGATGATGATGATGATGATGATGATGATGATGATGATGATGATGATGATGATGATGATGATGATGATAGGCCTTTGAGCAAGACAGAAAAAGCATGTGCTAAATGTCAGTAAAAAATGGAGGGAGTCACAGTTGTTAGAAACTGTAGAGAGAGAAAAACGATAGAAAAATATCTAAAAACCTTGGGCAACGGCGCGTAACCCGCTAGTATAATGACATATTTATATTTATATATATATATATATACTAGGAAATTATGTTTGTTGATATATATAAAGTTTTGAAACAAGAAGTAGAGAGTAGAGTAGACAGAAAACGAAAGTTTAAAGTGAAGAAGTTTTAGAGAATACATTTTTTGGAAGAGAGAGCTCTGTAATTAGACAAGTAGACAAAATTAATTAAAAATATCTAAATAATTTATAAACTTTAGATTTTTTATATCAGCGTGTCACCACTGACTAACAACAAAAACAAATTAACGTTTAGAGTTTATTTAATTATTAAAATATATATTCAAATTGAAACTAAATAAAAAATAAATCTATAATATATCTAATTCAGTTTTATGTATACGCAATTTTAATGGCAATACTACTCTATTGATAGCAATTTCTATGGTTATACCGCAATATCTACAACCGTTCTCATGGGATTAACGTTACATAAGATTACATTTCAGGAACCACATAAATTTCTTGATTTATTAATCCACGGAAAACCCGGCATATTTTCCGATCGGAAATCAATAACATTTTTTGTACAACTCATATAACAAGAAAAATTTCTAAATCCATTACAAGCATGCATTTAATGCATTAAACAATGCGTATCTACACGCTTACAAATAAAGAAAAATACACAAAAACTGCTTAATTTGTTTATTTTTCAAAATTGAGTTTTAATTTATTTTTGTTTTAGTAATAATCAATATGTATGAACATTAAATAAATAAATCTATTTTTAGATTTTCATTATGTTTCACAAATATTGGGTTATTTTTTTCAATTTTTAGAGCATTTCGTTTATATAAAGAGCGATGGTTACAACTTTTCTGGAATAAAATACGTGCCGACTGCCTCTGAACAAATATTTGCCCAACGATTTGTTAACATTAACGCCAGTGGTAGGTTCTTAAGCGAAAGATGCTGCGTGGAATTGTGAAATATTATTTGGCAGGCTGCTGTTCGTTCCTGGAATCACACCTTCCAGATCTATTGGAGGTTTTCAACCAAAATTTTTTTTCTCCAGCTGCAGACTTTTCTACACGAAGAATTATGTTTGAATAGCGCTTATAGTAAGAACTACATTTCATCTTGGTTCTGTGACTTTTAATTATGTATTTTTTAAATGTATGAATGAATTTCTCAAACACGGACATGCAGTAAAAATATAAAAAGCGCTTTCTTGCATTTATAGAAAAAAGTGGAAATGAAATACACATTTGCCATTAAAATAAGATTTATAAGTTATTTAAACTCAAATTTAAGTTATAATCTAGATTTTTTAATAACAAACGTCACTATAATATTGTAAAAGTCAAATTTCTTATAGATTTTGCTTTTTTTAAATCAATACATTTTGAGTGAGAAAATGTGTGTTTTAAAATTTTTAATTTTTATAAAAACTAAAGATATTTCATTGGAATGTTTAATTTTTATAAAAGTTAAAAAAACCAAAAACTTATGAATTGATTTTATTCAGTTTTAAATAATAAAAAATTATACACGTAACAATTTGCTAATTGTTTATATTTACTACTACATTCAAGTGGTTTGTTCAATTTTTTCATTAAAGCGATCCTAGAACATATGAAACACTTCTCTAATTTTAGTTATAAGGTCACTTTTTCAACTCTATTGTTTGTTGATTTTGCAATACCAAAAAGCCGTTGTTTTTGTTTTCGCACATATTCGGCACATTTTTATTTAATGTTCATACATATTGATTACAACTGATACAAATATTATTAAAATAGAATTAAAAGAAAATAAAAATTTAAAAAATAAGTATATTCAAACAAGACTTGTTCTACTTGACGAAAATAATAAGCCATATATTATTTTATGTATAAATACAGTTTAGTTTTTTTTATTAATTTGTTTCTCAAGTTCATTCAAGATATTGAAAAGTTGATGATGTCCATGGCTGAAATCAATCAATTACAACCGAAAAATTTGGTACTGCGCATGATCGAATGTTACGATCTTGTTTTGCGCGGGCGCAACAAAAATTGAATTCATTTCTCTCTCGCGTGCAGTTTTTCCGTGAAATAATATATATAAGTAAGCCATAAAATTCGTTTTTTCACAAATTGTTTTACACGTTTTTGAAAAAATGTTATTTGATGTCAAAATAAAAAAATCTGTAACAGCTGTTGTATCACCTCCGTGCTCTGAAATTTGCTGATTTCCATTGAAACAAATCACAATTTTTTTTGTTGTCCAAGTCAAAAACGTGAATAAAACCAAAACTAACGCAAAATCAAATATAGTATCAAATACTATCAAATAAAATTTTTTTCGGTCATATGAAGTAGGACTTAAATTTTATGGTTTTTGTTTTAAATTAAATACCTGAGTGATCTATTAAAACTCCATTTGTTATAAATTATTAGATAATATTTTTATATATGACTAGCGGGGGTACCCGGCGTTGCCCGGGTTTTTTAAGAGAATTAAGAGAATGAGTTTGGTTTTCAAAGAAAATGATTGTGTTTTAATTAGGTTTATTAACTTTAAAAAATGAATAGAGTTGTTAAAATTTAGCAATAAACAAACAATAACTTGCAGCAACTGTATGAATATCTTTGTTATTGAAGTGCTCTTGGATAAACAATATTTTTTGTTTTCCCGTCTGGTGCGTACACAAATAAATCAGAAGGTTTTCCGACGCGTGAGCAGGCCACATACAACTGTCCATGTGAGAAGCACGCATTCTCTAAATTTAGTCCACACACTTGTAGTGATTGTCCCTGTGCTTTGTTCATGGTCATAGCAAAAGCAAGTCGCACCGGGAACTGCAGACGTTTGAATTCGAATGGCATATCAGTTGGAATGATTAGGGATGCGTGGCAACAGTACATCTTCACCTTTAAATTTTCCGTTTAAATTGGTAGCTTGGATTATAATGCTCATCATCATTATCACTGAAAGCCTGGTACCGTTGCAAAGTCGTGATGGATTTATGTTTCGGAGAAGAATAATAAGCGTGCCAATTTTCAATGTTGAAATGTGCGGCGGTATGCCTGGCAAATCAAGAGAATTCAAGAGTTCAGTTGGATAACTGACAACTACGTCTTGATTCATTAAAGTATCAATTGACTTATACGTTGTCGCTTTGCCTGGTATTTTGTTTTGAATGATGAAATTAATGTCATTGACATCGTTGTTCTTGGCTGCTGATATGGCACGAACACTAAGCCACTGAAGATTTTTGTAATTCAGTGCGATATCTGGGTAAACTTTGTGAATCAATTCGTCTGTGCTTGTTGTCATTTTACAGAAGTGTGTTGGGAATGTGATACATTGTGTGGATCCATCGACTGCTAATTTCCATTCTCCATATCCAACAATTGTTTTGCAAAACGTTCCGCGGAGGCATCATGTTGTAGCTGTACACGCATATTGGTCTTCAGAGTCAATTTCTGTACGTATTGCCATAAAAATGATTGTTTCAGACATGCATTTAATTCATCAGCAGTTGTTGATCGTGCTATAAATAGTAGAGTTTGTCGAAAATCACCAGACAATAAAATAAGAGCACCACCAAAGATCTGTTCTTTTCCTCTCAAATTTTTTAGTGTAAAATGGGTGATTTTAAAATCTGTTTAATAATGTATAAAAGAAAAAATTGTCTTTCTCCTCTCTACTTAACTAATTTAATACATATCCCTCCTAAGTCTGGTCTTCGTTCTTCTTCTCTTAGTCACTTTCGAGTCTTCACTATTAAGCAAGCTTTTGCTAAACGCTCTTTCTCCTACTCTGGAACTTTCGTCCTTCTTTTCTTACTAACTCTACTTCTCTCACAGTTTTCCGTCGTGGACTTAGAACACATCTGTTTAATAAGTTCACGACCGAGCGCTATTGAACACTACGGAAATAGCGCTATACAAATTCAGTTTGATTGATTGATTGATTGATTGATAAAATGAAGCGCTTCCAATACCTTTTTGTGTGCCATAGTACATTCGTCCCATATACAGGAATGAAGTACTTTACCCATTCCGGAATTTTGTTATATATTGCAAGTTGGTGTCTCAGTGCTTTGCATATTCAACGGCAACTTTAGTGCTGAATGTGCGGTTCGACCACCATCAAAAAGAGTTGCTGCAATTCCAGACGAAGCGATTGCCAGTGCAATATTTTTTTGTGATCGTATGGTTGCTATAATAAGTGAAATCAGAAAAGTTTTTCCTGAGCCTCCGGGTGCATCTAGAAAATATAATCCGCCGCTTTGGGTTGTAATTGCACCGATAATTATGTCATATACTATACCTTGCTCTGGAAACAATTTCGGAAATATGTGTGTGTATATATCTATATATACACACCATTTTGTGACGGATTTCAAATTTGTTTCTCTATATTTGATTCCCCTTGACTCTCAAGGTTGTGTAAAAATTTCATTACGATCGGATGAATGGTGTAGCAATGCATAAAGGACATTCATACATACATACATGTATACATACATACATACATACAAACATTCATTTATATCTATATAGATTTAAACGTACCATTTTGATAAAATTAATTATTTTTTACGTCGAAAACTGATAACTGGAAAATTTGTTTTTGATATATTGAACGTAATAGATGAAAAATAAATGCGATATTTGTGTTCATGTAGCATGTGTTCAATGATCGAAACATTTGCTTCCATCTCTTCCTTGTAAACACCTAAAGACCACCTCAGTGCCTGGCATTTACAATTTAATTCTGATTTTAAAAGTGCTTTCCAAAGAAAGTAAATCTTTCAAATTGTGAAATGATTGACCAACAATGTGTGGCAAGCAGAATCTTTAAAAGAAGACAACAAAGCTGGACAATTAATGGATAATTTAAGGTTTTCCACGAATGTTTTCTAAAATGATAATGATTTTAGAAAAATGAGTAATGTGGCAATTTTTCTTAAAATGGTCAAATTTTTGGTTTCAAAGCATCTCGACCAAGCCAAACAAATTATTAAAACTATTTTTATTTGGACTCAAAAAACATTTAAATATCAAAATACGCTCATGTTTAAGACTTATAATAATTAAAGCTTGATGCATAAAAAATCCTGTAAAAAGTTATTTACTGGTCGTGTTTGCTTGATATATTCTGAGAAATGGCACATAAAACAGGATTTTGTGCTCTAAAGGTTCCCTTAATTATGAGTATAATTACTATATAAAACAACAACGTTAATGAAAATAAAAATTAAAAAAAAGAGTTTTGAAACAAGTAAGCCTTAAAAACAGGTTTTTGCAAATCTCTTATATTCTCTTATTTGTTATGTTTGAAGTGCCTGTCTCCATACCCCATCCACCGAAGCTGGTGACGCCGGTGATGAGATTCGAACCGCCGACCTCAGGCCGACATGCGAATGCTTTACCATATAACTACAAGCGCCCAATAATTAAAGTTTATGAATTATGAAATTTTTGCTTGAACACATATTGCTTTATTGGATTATTATTCTTAAAGGTCCTGGGAAATACTAAAAATATGACACTTTTAGTTAAAGCATAACAGATGATTGTTATTTGGAATTGAAGTTGATAAACATAACCACCGGAAAAATTTTATTGCATGCGAATTATGCAGGGACGTGTCCAAAGAGAAGAAAACAGATTCAAAAACGTGTTTCTGTTTTATTTATTTGCTTGACGATTAAATTATTTGTGGCTGGTAATAAACATCGTAAAACTAAAATTAAAAAAAAAGCTGAAATTCCTGAGTCGTTGATTATTGAGAATGATGTCTGAGAACTTGTAAAACAATCTGAAACAAAACTTTGTACATGTGGTAGTAGTTACAAATAGGAAATCATATTAAATCAATTTGTTGTAGGTCTCCCTCGAGACATTTTCTAAATCATCCAATTGCAGCAGTGGATGTGACATTTTGTGGGACGCAAAAATAAAGCCGGAAGCCAGCATCTGCAAATCTTCTGCTCACAACGAGTTACAAGAATGAAGAATGGAAATGAAGACGGCGACTTCAGTTGTTTGCCAAATTTACACCTGAACAAATCTCTTGTGTGGAATATATGAGCATAAATATAGAAGATCTAACTTTTTAAAGTACTTATAAACATGGCTATCCTTGAGCCCATTCTAGATCTGAAAAATGAAATAAAGCTTACCGAACCTAGTCGTCGTATTACTTTATTTGCTTTTATTTGCACTTTAGTTGTATTTTGGCCATCAAATTGAACTTCAGGAAAACGCCGTAATTTATATCTCTAGGACGACCAAATACACGGCCTACAGTCGATCGGTTCATGCCATACTGACAATTGTACGAAGCAGTCTACGATCGTCTAAATTGCAGTTGATCCATCGCTAATGTTTTGTGACCTTCTGTCATTGAAATTAGATGTCTGATTTTCGACACTCTGTCCGTTTTAAGAAAACTTTTATTGTCTGCTAAATAAAGAAATTGCAATATTTTTTCAAATACGTTATGAGTCATTGCTTTGCTAATGGCAACATTTTGTACGCGGAAATTTTTCCAGGAGCGGAGGGAAGCTTTTTATTTTATTTTTTTATTTTTTTTCTGGATTTTTTGTTTAAAATTGGGTATATAAGGTTTAATTTTCAGTTAAATTTATTTTATTTTACATCATAACAAAAAGTCAAATTTTTTTCAAAAACACGCTGAAAATGACAAAAATGCTTTGGCTGGAAAGGTTCATATCTCCGACACAGCCAAACTGTCATAGTTAGAAACAATTGCATTACATTGAAGCTGTTTCACAAAAGTATGACATGAAATGTAGTGATTTTAATTTGCCAAAACCAGGTTCGATCCAAAAAATTTGGATATCTTTTTATATTGCTAGAGCAAGTAAATCGTCTACTTACTCTTTTTAATCATTTACAGCAATTGAGATACTGACTTGATTGAACTTCCAATATTAATAGTGAAAAAGAAAAAAAAATTACTAGCGTTGCTTGGGGTTTTCAGAGATTTTTTTTATTGTTTTTTTCTCTTGCTCCCGTTTTCTTCCCCGCTTGCTCTCACGCTTCTGGTCGCTTTTCTGTTCTCGGTCGCTTTCCCGTTCCCGCTCACGCTTGCTTTCCCGCTCAAATCTATTGGTCTGCGGTATCAAGTGAGAAAATTAATACGAGCACAAACAAACTTTCAAATTTAGAAAGCACCGGTGCACGCACTTAAAATAAAACATGCGCCACGCACTATAGTACACTGTGGATCGGCATGCACGTTGTGTGTCAAACACGAGCGTGATGATGATGATGACGATGATGATGATGATGACGATGACGATGACGATGACGATGACGATGACGATGACGATGACGATGACGATGACGATGACGATGACGATGTGGACGAGGATGACGATAACGATGACGTTGATGATGATGATGAATGTCCTTTGATGACATCAGTCTTACATTCTCCTTTAACGATTGCATCATATATTGTAATTAAAACAATTATATAAAAAATTACATCTTTCAATAATAATTCTTTTCTCATCAGTTATTTTAATTGTTTATTAGACTTATTAAAAATGACATTTAATTGTCATAGGAGATTATTTCAAAAAAATCGAAAAGCAAATAAGCTTACTTTTCCAGAAAATGTTTTAAATAACCAGTAAAAACAAAATGAAAACCTAAGTATGTATAAATTGTATAACTTAAAAAGCGTGGAGCACTTTTAATTTTCTCCAATAACGGCTTGTTTTTAATAACCATAGCAACGAACCGGAACTAGTAAAGTTGTGGTATTGCATAATAAAATCTCAAATGTGTAATTTATTGTGATTACCAGATGTGGCCTAGTGATCTTAATAAAAACATCCGGAAAACAGTGCAAGTCAGATCAATCAGACGTTCATTGCGGATGGATTGATTCTCTTAACTCCGTGTGGAGATTACACCCCAATAGTAAGTAATCAAACACTTTTGTAGATGAATCATCATATTAATATATATATAGTTATAAAATCGTCAATTCGTATTACAGGTCCAGAAGAATGGTTTTCTAGTTTATTGGATGATAATAAATAAAGCTTGGTTAATGCTACTTATACCTTCTAATATATTCCCTGTTAATATTAATAGTTCTCGGGGTATCAATAAATGGGAAAAGTGGAATCCGTACCGTAGATATAACAATATATATATATATATATATATATATATATATATATATATATATATATATATATATATATATATATATATATTATATATATATATATATATATATATATATATATATATATATATATATATATATATATAATAACAGTCATATTAAAAAAGTTATATTTTTAAATAGACGTTATTAATTTCGAGTTATTTAAAATTTATAAAATTTAAAACTTGTTAATTAGCTTGAAGTTAATTCCTTATTACCGAAAAAGACTGTTACTATTACCGAAAATTACCGTAACAATATTTTTATTTGCAGCCCCGGAGCAATAAAAAGTTTTAACCAAAAATATTTGCGTGTCACTCTTTAGTGTGATTTATCCACAAACCGTTCAATAAAAATGTGTTAAAAAATTTAGTGTTAAAAATGCTGTGCTGAGATGTCAAGTCAGCCAGAGAGATCAATGACATCCAATGCAACATCTTTACGAGTCCCATAGGCACTTAATGTCGAGCTGCAATTGTTGAGCAGAACCGTTTTAGTGCAATTTCAAAGAAATACGCAGGTTGTAAATGCTTGAGGTTGAAAGTTAAGCGAAGAGCGGCTTTTACAGTTAAAGTTTTTTTTTAACTTAGCATTCATGTAAAAATGTCGGTAACATGACGTTTCATCTCTGGACGTTTTGCCCCCTGGACGGTTTGCACCCTGAACGTTTTACCATTCGGATGGTTCGAATACTGGGACATGTCCTTAGTCAGTTTTTTTATAAGATTTAGAGATTATTTTTAGTTTTAAGTGGAGCGGAATATTATTAACAACTCTTATGAAAACAATTGATAACTACTTATGCAGTCTTATACAGCACGATCTCAGAAGAACTTCTATCAGCTACGTTATTGAAGGAGAAGAATTGTTTTTTCTCTACCCTCATTTTTAAGAATTTAAAAAACTTGACACTGCGTTTATTATTTATACTTTTGAGCGTGTATGTAGACACTTTAAACTCAAGACCAAAATCACGAATAACTGTGTTGCTTAAGCGCTGGCTGTGCGACTGCCTCTCTTCATTTTCATTATTTTTATTCTAATTGGTACTGTTAAATGACTTTTTTTTACGTCAATTGTTTTTATATCTAGTTTTGTCTTTTAATGGTTTGTTTTTCTAACAATTTATTTTGTGCTGGAATGTTTTTTGAATTAATTGAATTGATTAAGCCGGCTAAAATAAATTTTTTGAAAAACTGTCAATTGCGATTGAAGTTTTTACTACATTGCCAGATCCACTACCCGTCACCAAAAACAGGAAAATTTGTCTGGATTGTGCTACTGATCTAATTGTCAGAAATTAGAAAAGTTGACCAAGTCTTTCGGTTTCATCAAATGCCTCGATCAGCAACGCCCTGCCGTGGCGGATCCCATGACGTTGCGCTGTCTCGCAGCAAACCATTTTCCTCTGTTACCGTCGTCATCGAGGTAATAGATGTCGGCATTTCAAATGTAGGACAGGTTTGAATAACCCACCGCTGCTTTACGAGATTGTGACTTGACGTAGCTAAAAAATTATGGAGCAATCTCTTCCAGTCTCGCTGGAACCTGTGTGATCTTCCGATTTGGCCTTGAGGGCTTGAATACCACGCCAAATCATTAATTCTTAATTTTTTCGAACATATCGATCGATCCGTAAACTGTCATACACACACACACACACACACACACACACACACACACACACACACACACACACACACACACACACACACACACACACACACACACACACACACACACACACACACACACACACACACACACACACACACACATATATATATATATATATATATATATATATATATATATATATATATATATATATTAATGTAAAATCGCTGTTTCTACAATAGGTTTTCCCATTGATAGACGTTAAAGGACTTCGAATAACTATTATGGACATTATTATTATTAAACCAGAAGGTATAACTAGCCGTAACAAAGCTTCATTTATTATTTTCCAATAAAACATCAAAACCATTCTATTGAGCCCGGTATACGATTTGGTGATATCGTAACATTGGTGATCAGAAGTAGGATACAAGAATGGTTTTGAAATCATTGGATGAGCTTTGGGCGAGTGAAATGAAAGACGAGCTGGAGAAACGTGGCCTGAGCGATACAGGTAAAAAGGACGAACTTATGGAACGCCTCTTAGCCGCGTTAGTGAATGAGGGCTATGGGCCTGACGACGACGAATATCTATTCGACATTGACGAGGAAGCTGTGGTCAAGCGAAGGAAATTAAAAAACAAATTGCTGGGGGAAGAAAGACAACGACCGAAAGAAAACATGGCAGCACAGAAGAAGACAGGAGAAGGAATGATTCTTGGCCACGGAAACAAAGTAGCAGCAGCCGGTACAACTGTTGAGAGTTTGGTCGCAGGGTTGGCTGAAGCAGTGGTGGACACGGTTCTGGACCAGCGGGCTGCTGGTGATGTGGGTTGCTGCGGCGAAACCCAATTTGAACTGGAGTCCACCAGCTGTGTCTCAGAGCATGTGACGGATGACGGCCGTACAGACTGCACAAGTCAGGTGGGTCATGATGATGAGCCTGTCAAAGACGGTCATGATAAGGAACCTTGCAAAGATGCTCAAGATGAACCATGCAAAGATGGTGACAGTGATACAGTCGGTTTGGACGTCAAAAACCAAACTAAAGAAGATGAGAATGTTGAAAACAAAATGCAAAACGATGAGGATGAAAGTGACGATGATTATTATAATAATGGCAATAACAACTATGGCTTTCACCCATACAGCGACGGTTCTGAAACGGAAGCCTCCATAACAGACGACGGCACCGAATATTCACGGTCAGATTTTAGTGAAGAATCTGACTCGGATGAAGCAACCGAGGATTTAGAAACGGACGAAACTCCAATGGAAAAATACGTCAAAGTTAACTTGACAAGAAAAGAAGACACTGATTTGAGAGACGATGGCGATAATTTGAAGAAAGATCCGCTGGACGATACGAAAGTTGACACCGACGAAAGAGCCGAGTTGGAATGTGAAAAGAAAACGTTCGATTGTAGCTTGGAAGAAAACAAACATGACGGCGATGAACTTCTCCAAAACAACAATAGCAATGCAGCAAGCAAAAACTCTGGAAAAAATGAGACAAGAACAGAGAACGGTACCGAGGGTTTTAAATCAGATGAATCCACAGAAGATTCTAGATCAGATAGACTAAGAGTCATTGTAAAATCAAATAACAGTTTGATGAAGGCATTTATTGGATTTATGGAACGACGTGTTTTCGAAAAACCTTTTGAAGAGTTTCTTGAGAAAGATCTAAAGGATGTGAAGGAAGAAGAAAAAGCAGACAATTCCGATAAACCGTGCAAAGATGTTCAGGACGAGGCTTGCAAAAAAGGCTGTGATGAACCGTGCAAAAATGGCGACGATGAGCCAAAGAAAGACTCTGTTGATGAGCCAAAGAAGGACTGGAAGAAACTGTGTCAAACGGTCAAGAGACTTGACCATGTTGTTTGCGAATTGCGGTCAAAGCCACGAGTAAAGATCAAGGTATTTTGGTGTTCGTGGCCGAGTCGCATTTCCTAAAAGCGATATGATGTTCGGGACGAACAGAATTAAGAAGGGGGTAATAATGTAAAATCGCTGTTTCTACAATAGGTTTTCCCATTGATAGACGTTAAAGGACTTCGAATAACTATTATGGACATTATTATTATTAAACCAGAAGGTATAACTAGCCGTAACAAAGCTTCATTTATTATTTTCCAATAAAACATCAAAACCATTCTATTGAGCCCGGTATACGATTTGGTGATATCGTAACAATATATATATATATATATATATATATATATATATATATTGAGTTTGGACAATATTTAGGGGTGGCCCTGGGGGGTTTAATTTTTTCAAATGTTGACCAAAAGTGCAATGCAAAAATTGTGAAATTTTTAGTGGTATTTTGAAATCAATTAATATTATCAATTATTCCTTTACTACAAACAAGCATATTATAACCAATTCAACCAAAACTATAAAAAAAATTTTTTAAGATATTTTTAACTTTTCTGAAATATCCCAAAAATCTGTTTTCTATCGATCCGGTTCTAAAAAATGATTTTCATGTGAAAAAAAAGTTGTTCCCAAGATAAACATAGAAATCAGTAGTTATTAGTTGGTACATGAGCATGAGAAAATTAAAAAAGATCTTCCAACTTTTTTACAAAGTTGTTCTCCTTGTTTTTGTGACCCGAAAAAGTCTGTGTCTTATGTTTCGGTAGATCTTTCAAGTCAGTGAACATTTTTTTCCAGTTTAATGATTAAAAACTAAAAAAAAAACAAACCAAAATTGTTATCTCGAAATCAATCGAGATTTCAAAACGATACGGGAGATCCCGTATCGCCATTGAAACTATACAGCCTGCGGAAGAAGTCTCGTATCGAAATAAAATAGCGAGACTTAAATTTGGTTCTCGTATAAAGTCTCGAAACAATTATGAGATTTTTAAAAAATATTTTTCAATAAATAACGAAAGTCATACATATTTAATTATGGATTGTCACAACTGTGAATATTTACAATTGATTCATCAACATTGATTAATTAATCTACCTATTGACAGAAGTTTTTAACTATTATCATCCCCACTTTAAATTTGATTTTCCTGACAGCCTGTAGCCCCATTATTTACTATTTTTAGTCTGGGAACCGGTAGCATATTTCAATATATATATATATATATATATATATATATATATATATATATATATATATATATATATATATATATATATATAAAAGAACATGTCCTGACTGACTGACTGACTGACTGACTGACTGACTGACTGACTGACTGACTGACTGACTGACTGATAATCAACGCCGAGCTCAAACGCCTCATCCTAGGAACGTGAAATTTGGAACTTATATTACTTTTATAGCGTAAACATCCGCTAAGAAAGGATTTTTGAAAATTCTGCTCCCGAGGGGAAAAAAATGAAAAACAAACTTTTTTCTAAAACAATGTATATCTCGAAAACCAAAAATGAGGAGATTTTGAAATTTGGTATATAGATTCTTTTTGAAAAATAAAAAGATACGTGTTTCACCATTTTTTGAAAATTCGGTTTCCCGGACCTCAAATGTGGGTTGGAAAATTGGGTTATTTGGTTTTTAAAGTAGCTTCTACTCAAAAACTGTTAATGCTACAGGAGTAAAAATTAGTATTTAGTTTCTACTTCAAAAATAATGAAATACGTGTTTTAGCATTTTTTGAAAATTTGGTTTCCAGGACTTCAAATGTGGGGTGGAAAATACGGCTAATTGTCTTTTATAGTAACTGCTACTCAAAAACAGTAAATACCACATATGTAAAAATTATTATTTAGTTTCTTTTCTAAAAATAAAGATATACGTGTTTCACCATTTTTTACAAATTTGGTTTCCCGGACCTCAAATGTGGGTTGGAAAATTGGGTTATTTGGTTTTTAAAGTAGCTTCTACTCAAAAACTGTTAATGCTACAAAAGTAAAAATTAATATTTAGTTTCTACTCTAAAAATAATGATATAAGGGTTTCACAATTTTTTGAAAATTTGGTTTCCAGGACTTCAAATGTGGGGTGGAAAATAGGGTTATCTGGTTTTTAAAGTAACTGCTACTCTAAAACTGTTAATGCTACAGAAGTAAAAATTAGTATTTAGTTTCTACTCCAAAAATAATGAAATACGTGTTTTAGCATTTTTTGAAAATTTGGTTTCCAGGACCTCAAATGTGGGGTGGAAATAAGGGTTATTTGATTTCAAAATAACTGCTACTCACAAACTGTAAGTGCTACAAATGTAAAAATTAGTATTTTTAAGTTTTGTGGCGGTTAAAAGTAGCTAAGTCCAGTTTATCATCGGCCGGGCCAAGCCGTTGTTTTAGAGTCTTCACACGGGCCATGCCAAACCTTAAATCAAAGTGGGACGGGCCGAGGTTTTTCACCAAGTATATAGATATTTTAGTGATTTTAGGGTCTTCAGTTTGGCCGGGCCAAACCTGAGGTCAAGGTGGGACGGGCCGAAGTTTTTTATCAAGTATATAGAACTTCTAGGCCTGTAAAAATGGGCCGGGCCTAATTCAGACGGGCTGTGCCGGGCCAGGAGTTTGGGTTTTTAAAACGGGCTGGGCTAATTTGTCGACGGGCCGAGCCGAGACCTAAAAAAATGATCTCTACTATGGATGCACGGTTCAAACTCTCTAATTTCATGCGAGCGAAGCCGCTACGGGCACTGCTAGTATATATATATATATCGTTTTTAATAGCGCATACCTGAAAGAAAATCTATATATATAAAACTTGAATATCACTGACTCATCAGGAAATCGCAAAAACCACTGAACGGATTGTAATGAAATTTGGAACATATCTTTCTCTTGAGTTTTAGGTGCTCACTAAGAAAAGGTTTTGAAAAAATCGGTCTGGATCGCCTTATTTCAAAGAATATAAAATGCGTAATCTGTTAGTATTGAAACGCGTCGGGGAGGGTAAAATGCTGACCGCGGACTTATTAAATAAATGTTAACAAAAATATAGAAATTTTTAGTTAATTTATTTATTAACTAGCGGGGTTACCCGACGTTGCTCGGGGTTTTCAGAGGTTTTTTATCATTTTTCTCTCTTGCTCCCGTTTCCTTTCCCGCTTGCTCTTCCGTTTCCGTTCCCGCTTGCTCTCCCGTTTCCGTTCCCGCTTGCTCTCCCGTATCTGTTCCCGCTCGCGCTCATTTTTTCTTTTCCACTCTTTCATAACTTATTTTAGCCCATAAAACGTAAAATAGATTTGCTAAAAGTTGCTTGAAGCCTTCAAACGTTGTTACGTAAACAAAATTTGAATTTTATTACGCAATTACCTTCGATGGTCGTACATAGGAACTTTTGGCCTGGAAAGTTAAGAAGGGGAAACGTTAAGAAGGTTTGGACTCCTTCTCCGATCTCCCGGCTCAGGGGGCCAAACAACCTCCCGGGCCAAAAGTGCTTCTACATGATCATTGCATAAGTTTTCGAATCACTTTTTACAATTGCGTAACATTCATTACTTGCTAATGGACTTCTTAATATTAAGAAGTCCATGACTTGCTTCCCAGTCTTGCATAATGTGACCGATTGCGCGTTATTACAAATTATTAAGAGATAGATCTGGCGGGAAAGCGACCGGAATCGGGAAAGTGACCGGAAGCGGGAAGGCGACCTGGAGTGGGAGAGCAAGCGGAAACGGGAAAACGACCGAGAGCGGGAGAGAAAACGGGGAATTAAACGGGAGCTTTGACTCTCGAAACTTTATGAGGTAGTCTTCTGCCGACTTCCCAAAACGACGAAGGAGTGCCTTTTTACCGACCCGTAATCCTGCATCTGACTATCGCTGAGTTGGCCAAACACTTCCAATGTCTTCTCACTCAGCAGAGAACCCAGAAGCATCCCCCAACCCTTTTTTGGGTGATCATTTGCCGTGGCCAATGCCTCAAAACGGAGCAGAAAAGCGTCCACGTCGTCACCTTCCGAGAACTTTGGATATGGAATCTTTGTTACCTCTACCGTCGCCTTTGGCTCTTTTTTTGTTAGGGCTTCCAATTCCAGCTTCTTTAATTCATGCTCTCGTTGTTCACGCTCCCGCAGCAGTTCTTGCTGAGCCTTTTTTTCTTCATGTTCACGTTCCCGTTCCCGCTCTTCCCGTTCTTGTTTTTTTTCTTCACGTTCTTCTAATCTCCTAACTCTTTCTTCATCCTTTAACTCTTTGACGTAATTCCTTGAATCTTCGCCGGAATAGCCTAGAGCCTGTCCCATCGCAATGAATTTCTCGTCAGACATCTTTCACAAAAGAAAGAGAAAAAAAAATTCGGTCACTTGTGAACAAATAACTTCAGAAAATATATTTACGGATGAAAATGCGTAAATACGTCGAGGTCACCAATGTAAATGTAGAGGAATATGCTTTCTAGCGATTCGTAACGTTAAAGTCGAAGTTATTTATAACACAATATTTCTCGAATTTATTTCAACTTTATTATTCTTTCTTGAATATAATCTTTTACTTGACTCTAAACTGAATTATCTCACTTTGTAGAAGTTCGCCCGGTTCTGACAATTCTTTTGATAATTCCAATTTCTCTTTGCAGCACGTCTTTTCAAACTTTTATTATCTCTCGAACACTCAACTTTAACTCACTGTCTAAATTCTAAAAATTCATACACAAAATAATATTTCTAATTGTAACATTAACTAACCGGAAAAACATATATATATATATATATATATATATATATATATATATATATATATATATATATATATATATATATATATATATATTCCTAGATAAAAAAATAATAAACACACACACGTACACACACACACACGCACACGCACAAATATACATACATATATATAAACACATCTATATATATATATGACTAATTGTTTCAACATATCCAATCAAAAATGCACACATAATAAAATAAAATAAACAACTATTATGAAAATACGTAAGATGGACCATCTTCATCTTACACATACATACATACATACATACATACATACATACATACATACATACATACATACATACATACATACATACATACATACATACATACATACACACATACATACATACATACATACATACATACATACATACATACATACATACATACATACATACATACATACATACATACATACATACATACATACAGACATAGCAAATTATGTATGTAGATAATCTACTAGCGGGTTCCCCAGCGTTGTCTAGGGTTGTTAGAGGTTTTTCTATCGTTTTTCTTTATTTCACTATTGTTTCCATCTCCGCTTGCTCTCCCTCCTGTTCTCCTGCTCTTTCTCGCTCTCCGCTTCCTCTCTCTTTTCTGCTCTCTCTCGTGCTTCCGGTCGCTTTCCCAATCCCTCTCTCTTTTTCCGCATCTGCTCGTTTTTTCACTTGCGTTCCCGTTCCCATTCATCATCAACATCAAAAACAAACTTTAATTGAATAGTAAACTAAATAATAACTTGGTAATAATTATAGCAGTAGAGAACAAATATCTTCAAACAGGAAGTAATACCCAAAACTTAATATTTTATTAATAACCGTAACCGGCTAATTAATAACAATTTTACTAGCCGGGTTACCCGGTGTGGCCTAGTTTTTCAGAAGGTTTAATTTTGTTTATTTTGCTTCCTTCCATCCCTTTTTTGTTTTTTTGTTTTTTTTCTTATTTCTGTTTTTTTTCTATCCCACTCCGACTGTTTTATCTCTTCTCTTTTTATCTCTCTCTCTCTCTCTCTCTCTCCTCTCTCTCTCTCTCTCATTCTCTTATTTTCTTCACTTTTTTCTGGAGTTGGTAATCAGACTCAAACCGTTGTTACAGCTTTGGTTTGAAAATATAATGATTGAACTATAAAGCTAAATCAAATCAAAACAAAAATATATAGCGCCACTAATCTCCAATATATTGACATTTCTGGCTTGTTAAAGATTTAATCTGTTAAATAGACCATTAAAATTTTTTAGAATTTATTTATAAAATTTATCATACTAATTATTTAAACTTTAAAAACCATTATTTTTTTATACAACCTTCACCCTGGTAAAGTTTTTTAGCCATAAAACGTAAAAGGGTTGACGGCTTATTTTATTTCAAAACTTCATACAAATTACTCCCTAATCCTGCTACTTAAGTGTTTAAATGTTATGCCGATGGATGCAATCAAACCTTTCACCTAATCGGAATTCATTCAACGTAGAGAAAAAAGAGAACTTGCATGTCTGAATATGTACCATAGGTAATAAAGCGGATCTAGCGGTGGGTTAGGAAGGTCAATAGATAAGGAAACTAGTAAGGTTACCCGGGGTTTGGGGTTCTTAGAGGTTTATCTATCTTTTTTTTATTTTTCGCTTTTTCTCTTTTGTTCCGGTTTTTTCCCCGCTTGTTGTCCTGCTCCCTATCGCTCTTTTGTTTTTTTCGCTCTCTTGATTTTTTTCTTTTTCCCATTTGCTCTCCCGCTTTCGGTCGCTTTCCCGTTCCCGCTCGCTCTCCCGCTCGCTCTGCCGATCCCGTTTGATTTCCGTTCCCGATTGCTTTACCGTTTCCTGCTCGCTCTCCCGTTTCTGTTTGCTTTCCCGTTTGTTTCTTCCAATCCCGATTGCTTTACCGTTTCCTGCTCGCTCTCCCGTTTCTGTTTGCTTTCCCGTTTGTTTCTTCCAATCCCGATTGCTTTTCCGGTCTTTCTCCCGTCTGCCCTCTTGCTTCTTTTTTACACTCTTTCCTAACTCATGTTTGCCCATGAAACGTTTTTTTTTTTTTTTTTTATAATAGTTTATAGTCCTTTACACCATGTGTTTTAAGACTGAAATGTCTGTATGTAGGAAGCAGCTAAGTACTTCCTGTTGTGGATCATAACTTTTCCCTCCTCCTTTCTCCAGGCTTGGGACTGGCTCGCAAACCCATGAAACGTAAACAAGATTTGCTAAAAGCTGCTTAAAACCTTCAAACATTACTACGTAAACTAAGTTTGATTTTTTTTTATGCAATAACTTTTGAAGTTTGTACATAGGCACTTTTGGCTTCGAAAGTTTTTTAGTCATAAAAAATTAAAATTTAAAAAAAAATTAAAAATTTTTTTAAAAATTGAAAAGTGCCTTGTGAGCCTCTATATTTTGAAATGTACCTCCATGCCAAATTTTGTCATAATTGAAACAACGGTTTGGATTTTCATAGAAGACACACACATAGACTAACAAGCATTTTACCAATGCTTTTATTAACTCGTCGTCTCTGTTTCTCTGTCTGTCTGTTTCTCTGTCTGTCTGTTTCTCTGTCTGTTTCAAATCTTGCAATCAATTTTTGAGTCACTTCCTGATGATAGATTTTTTTCAAATTTTGCATACATGCTCAAAATAGAAGACAATGCAATATTCAATTATTAGTTTTACAATAAGTCAATTAATTTAGTTAATTTTCTTGAGGGTTTTATCGAGGGGTTTCTTGAGGGTTTTCTTGAGGGTTTTCTTGAGGGTTTTCTTGAGGGTTTTCTTGAGGGTTTTCTTGACCACAAAACGCTAACCGACTGGCAGACTATTCTACCAAGTTAACACGAACCACACTCACTGACCGCGATTCTCAAGCGTGTACGAAATTTTCATGAAAATAGTTGAGATATTTAAATTCGATGCTTTTTGATGATATTTTTATTATTATTACCAATGCTTTTATTAACTCGTCGTCTCTGTTTCTCTGTCTGTCTGTTTGTTTCTCTGTCTGTCTGTTTGTTTCTCTGTCTGTTTCAAATCTTGCAATCAATTTTTGAGTCACTTCCTGATGATTAATTTTTTTCAAATTTTGCATACATGCTCAAAATAGAAGACAATGCAATATTCAATTATTAGTTTTACAATAAGTCAATTAATTTAGTTAATTTTAATTAATTTTGATATTTCGATATAATTAAGATATTTCGACTTTAATATAAAATAAAAAAGTAATATAAGAAAAAATTGATTGCAAAATTTGTGTTTTAATTACATAAAAGAGCATTGGTTTTAAAAATTCGTTTTTAATTTACTTGTTTTATGATAGTTTATGGTCCTTCACACCAAGTGTTTCAAGACTGAAACTAGCACACAGTCATCTATATATATATATACAATTGGATAATTTTTTTTTAAATTTGGTATCTAGATTCTTTTAAAAAAATAAAAAGATACGTGTTTTTCCATTTTTTACTAAGTTTTTATTAAGTCACTCAGTTGTTTGAAACGGTGTTTGTCCGCGAGTTGTTTGAGACTCTCCCCTTCTCACTCTCTTTCTTTCTTTTTTTTCTCTCTCTCTCTCTATTTCTCTCGTGCCTGCATCGCATTATCGCATGAATGCTAACAAATCGCAAGCGACTTTATTCTCTCTCCCCTTCTCCCTCTCTCTCTTTTTTATAGTTGTTTGAGATCAGCTCAGACTGCTATTATATATGTGCGTATCGCATGCATGCTAACTACTGTGCGGTGTGCACACTACTGCACACCACAGGCCTCAACGTGTCGATTACGATTTTTTTAGGCTTGCTAACTTTCCAGTCAGAACGAAAAAGTAGAAAGTAATTTTTACATCATAAAAATACATTTTATAAAAAACAACGTTTTTCTTTCGCCTTGAAAAGCATAAAAAAATATTCCTATAATTCATTTACAACAAAAAACGTTGCGGGCGCAAATTTTAGTAAAACAAATAGTTATAAAAAAATAATTCTTGCAACGTTTTTCGTTGTGAATGAATTATATGAATATTAATTCATACTTTTTATGGCGCTAGAAAAACTTTTTTTCTAAAATGTTATTTTCATGATGTAAAAGGTTTTTAAGTTTGATTTCCAGGACATCATATGTGGGGTGGAAAAAAGGATTATTTGTTTTTCAGAATAACTTCTATTCAAAAACTTTAATTGAGTACCGAGTTTCTTCCAAAAAAATAATAATTTTTAAAAATTTAGTTTTCAGGACTTGAAATGTGGGGTGTAAAAGATGGTTACGTTTTTTTTAGAATAACTGCCGCTCTCAAACTGAAATAACTACAAATATGAAAAATAGTATTTAGAAAATAAGGTTACACAGGTTTTACCATTTTGTGTTATGAAAACTTAATAACCGGGTTTTTTTAAATAATAAAATACGTATTTCATTATTTTTTGAAAAATTAGTTTCTATGCTTTGAGGCTTTGTGCTCGTTGAAACTAGCTAAGTCCAGTACATTAAGGACCGGGTCAGGCCTCGACTTTTGTGTCGATGAAATGGGTCGGCTCGAGCCTAAATTGCAAGCCAGGCCTGGAAATTTCTGCTTATAAAAGAAGTCAGATCGGGTCTAAAATTCCGCGTAGAGCAAGTTCTTACAGAAGGCAAAAAAAGAAGAAATGCTCTCGAAAAGAATTTAGTTGGGCCTTGGGGCAAAATTGAATCTGAAAAATATGAAAAACGATAGTTTTATTCTATAAGCAAATTTTATTAGTTTTATTAAAGTATTGTAGAAAGTTTTATTTTTTCAAGTTTTCTACATGTTTGTTTTGGTCATTATGGGTCTGGTGATTTGGTTGAAATTGTTTATTTTTTTTAAATGCTTTTATTTAACTTCACTCGTCTCTCTGTTTGTTTGTTTGTTTGTCTGTGGTGAAAATTTTAATTCTTTGACACAGATAAAGAGGCAAATAAAAAAAAATTTTAAATTTATTTTTTATCTTTACTTGTTTATATAACAACACAAGTTTTTTTAATAACAAGTTTGTGTAATAAAAAGAGGTAAGGCCAATTAATGAAATAAATTATTTTTGCTTTGTGAATGCAGTGAAATTTTGTTTTGTTTTGTAAAAACACAGTATTTTTTAAATTTGTGTTTTAACAACATCAGGGCGCTTGCGCCATGGGACAACTAAAACGTTGTTTTCCATCGCTTTTAAAAAATAGTGGCAGACGTGCTAGTTGTACAGTTGTTCATTTGTACTGCACGCCCCTGGTGAATATTTTGTTTGAATAACAAAATTACTTTAAATTACTTTTATCAAATTGTTTTTTTAAGCTACGTGGTTCAACATTTGAACAATTTTCTTGATTTTTGTAGTAAAAGAAAAAATAATTTTTAAACTCAAGAAAAACTCTACTACTAATATAAAAAATTAAAACAATCTGTGCATTTTCAATTGTTTATATTTTGTGCTTCTTAAGATGGGCGCGCACTAGAGTACTGCACGGGTAGATTTTTTAGGCCCTGTCTGTTTGCAACTCGGCTCGGCCCGTTTAAGTTGACAAAATTTCAGGCCCGGACTGTCCCGTTTTCTTCTGGGTCAAGCCCGTTTTTTTTACCAATTTAATGTTGTTCCATTTCAAGAACTATAAAAGATATAAAATATTTTTGTGGATGTGTTATATTTTGCACAAAACAATAAATATATTGCTAAATAATATAATGGAAAATTTCATATAAATATGGTCAAGTTTGAATTCAGAAACAATATGCTTCAACAGTTTCTAGGTCAAGATGTGTACGGCGAGAAATCACAGAGTGGATCCAGCAGCACTGAACACTCTTTCACTATCTGCACTTAATGCAAGAATTGCTCTAAATATCTAGTCAACGTAGCTTATTCTAGTGGATTGCTTCTTCCGCCACTCAAGAATATTGACCGTTGGTGATACTTTGCTGCCCAACTCCAGTAACACAACTTAATTGCACAACTTAGTTGATCGTGTGCGCTAGAGTATTTCACGGTCCGTGCTGGACGGCTGTGTACTTTTGCGCCTGATACTTTTTCCCAGCGAGACTACTTTTGGTAAATTTCAGCTTGTTGTAAGCATCTGGAAGGTCTCTCTGAAGCGTCATTCCAGATGCTTACAACAAGCGGAGATGTACCAAAAAAAGTCTCACTGGGAAAAAGAAATGTGTTTAGTGCTTATTAATGAATGTATTTTATAAACAAGTATTTGCCTCTTTATCTGAGTCAACAAACTAAAATGTTTGAATCTAAAACAACCGTTACGCTCAATCTTGTACATTGTTTATTTCTTTCATATGAAATCAAAATTCATAAATTTAACTCGATGTATGGATTAGTTGTTATCTAACCCTAACCCTAACGGACAACTTTGATTAATTTTAGTTGATATAAAGCCTAATTCTTGTCGGAAACATTCAATTCATGTATTGTCATCCAGAATAAAGCTTTCTTAAAGTTTTAGAGCTCTATGTGGTCGAAAAGTAGATGAATTTTTGTTTCTAAGATTTGATCACCACAGACAAGCAAACAAACGAATAAACAGAGACGAGTAAAATTAAATAAAGGCATTTAAAAAAACAAGTTGTGTCATGCATTTATAAATAAAATTTTACATATTTCTTCATGACTTAAAGATAACCCAAAAAAAATTTTTCTTATCTTAAAATTTTGCGTTTTGCAAAAAACCTGACGTTCTGGAAATTTTTTAGTATTTTTTTTTCAGCAAAACAAAAAACAGGTTTTTTGTTGTTGGCCTGTGTTATCAAAGACAGAGCTATGTTGGCCTGTGTTATCAAAGATTTATTCGTGAGCTTAAACATGAAAACCAAGATGCCATAGCAATGAAAGGTTCCACGAATAAACGTTCACAGACAAAATTAGACAACTTAGAGAGTTCAATTTTTTTGCATTAGATTTGTACTGAAAAGCTATTTCGGCGGCGATTTTTTCTTAATTCTCTCTGCTGTGGATAATTGTTTCGTATGTTGAAATTTTCACATACGAAAATGATATTCGCCTTTCAGCTACTGTTTAATGTGATTAATAATGAATTTAAAATAACGGTTATATTAGTTAATAAAATTATAAAACTGATATAATTGAAAAAAAATCCAAAATGACTATTTAAACAATTATTGGAGATTTAATGTAAAAAAACAATGTTCGGACCTTAGAAAATACTAAAAAAATAAAATTCATTTTAATTGTAGAAAAATAATTGTAAAAATTATTTAGTTACTCTTTTGATTGTATTTATGGTATCCGGACTATCACACATAGGACTTTCACACATAGGACTATCCTACATAGATTTTTGCTCATACTCATAGGATTAGGGTTAGGGTTAGGATTAGGGTTGGGGTTAGGGTTAGGGTTAGGGCTAGGGCTAGGGTTAGGGTTAGGGTTAAGGTTAGGGTTAGGGTTAGGGCTAGGGCTAGGGAGTCCCAGTCCTTAGTGCGGAAAGCCTATGTGTTATGTTAGAACCGTATTTTAATAATAAAAAAGCTAGGCATTTTTATGCGTTAGAAAAAAATGCGCTAAAGTCCCTTCGATTTATGTAGGTACTACGAGGACTTTTGTAATATTTTACCAAACATTTTTTATATCCAAATTCAATGAAAGTTTCCTGAAATGCCTTTTAGTCTTTCTACTTTCAAACATATAATCAATTCAAAAAAGTCTCTGACATTGTTCGCCTTGCCGTGAATTGTGTTGCTAAGCTATTTGAAGCACGTTTCTCGGCCATACATCATCTTCTACCATAACTGTCATAAACAAAACCCTGGTAATTTTTCTCTTCAATGAATAAGGTTGGCAAAGTTTATATGGCCATAAAAACCTACCTCTCCACTTTATTCGTTACCTCTCTCTTGTTCTTCTCCTTCATCTTTTTGATCTCTCTATGATCATTTATCAAGCGTTTTTTTTGCTCACTGCTCTGAAATAAATGAAACAGCCTGTCCGCGTCCACAAATTATTGTGTCTGAAGCCGTGTACAGAATAATACGGCATAAATTTGAATTTGTTGTTGTCAAGAATAATAGGTTATGTTAAAACATGGAAGAACGTCAAATAAAGAAAAAATATATTTTTAGAAAACCGCTCGTTACTGCTGTTTGTATTTATGACGAAAATGCGTGTTTGAAATCTCACATATGCGTTTCTATTAATAGGTTGATGACAAAGTTTATAATGCTAATTCTGTAAAAAATTATAAAATTTACTTATCTTCCAGCCTCATTCACACACTCACTCAGTTTGGAACGATGATCACCTGGATTACCAAGGTCAACGTTCACTAATAACATCGTTATGCAGTTACAAGAATCATTGTATCTACACGTTCACACTTACATACACATATTGTGAAGATAGAAATAGACATGTGCGTGAAAACATATCGGTGAGTATGTGTGTATATGTGTGTATGTATGTGTGTGTGGAAGCTTACCTGTAGCTTATTGTGTAGGTCCGTGAATACAGTGTTGGTGTTATTTAAATAATGCATACTTATGTGGCTTAGATATTTAAAAAGCGCGAATGGTTGCAGCGACCAAAATCTAGTGTCAAATAAAAAAAAATTATAAGCCTATATTTCTCATCTGACGAAAAAATTACATTGATTTGTTATCAATTTTGTGTACGAAAAGCTAAACGTTTCAGCTGGTATATTATTAATTACTTTGATTATTTTTTAATAGATTTAACTATATTTTAGAAATTCAAAGATTATTTTTTTTTAAATTATTTTAGAAAATTTTAAATAAATAGTGTTTTTTGAAACTACTCGTAATCAGAAGACCGTCGCTAAGAAAACTTTCACGTTTTTAACAGTTTTTCACAAAATTAGTGATACTAGTGATTGGTTGTCTGTCAAACAAAATTAAGACAATTACAACACAGACAATTTTTCTTCTTCTTAAAAATGTATTTCTTTTAATTTGTTCAAAACAGGATTTTGCACTTTTCTTGGAGCAGGTTTGCGTTTTATAGTAAAAATATTCAATCTGGAATAGAATGCAATCCCTTTGACCATTTCCCAAAAATAATTTTACATCGGGCACATTTGTGTCGAAAAAGGATATTTCTAAAATGGTTTTTCTATCAAAACTGAAACTCGCAAAACTGCGCTGATACAACGGCACTGCGGTAGTCGTTTTCTTAATCACGGACGCTTTCCCGCTCCCGGTCGCTTTACTGCTTTCGGTTGCTTTTTCGTTCCGGCTTGCTTTCCCGTTTCCGTTCATTTTCCAATTCCCGTTTACGCTGGCTCTCCCGCTCCGATTTTGTATGTGCCTCGTGACATCAAAGCTGTCTACCACATAAGGCAAAATGCCTTCACTACAACTCCACATCTGAAGCAAGTTTTTGACTCACGACAAGGTATCTTTTTTTTCATAATAGCTTATAGTTCTTTACACAAGGTGTTTTAAGACTGAAATGTCTGTATGTTGGAAGCACTTAAGTAAAAAAACTTAAGTAAAAAAACAGGAAGTGTTGTGAATCATAATTTGATCCTTTTAACTTTCCACTCCTCCTTTCTCCAGGCTTGGGACTGGCTTGCAAATGCAAGGCGGAGTTCGACAAGGTATTTGTAGAACTAACATTATATCGACATAACTCCTCTACAGCCTGCTCACAAAAATCCCGATGGACCCCTAAGCTAAATTCCGGTTTTCCCAACACGCTTAGAGTTATCTGCAACCGGCGCCTGCACCACTAGGCGCCTCCGAAATTTTTCCGATGGATCCACCAACACTCAGCTACTCTGTGGCGCCCCCCACGAAACCGGGTCAATTCTCCTTGCTTTGTTTTTCTTGCGCCCTACCTGATCTGTGCAGTCTGTCTAGCCGTCATCTGTCACATGTCACTGGTGGACTCTAGTTCAAACTTGGTTTTGCCGCCGCAACCTACAACAATTTCTTTACCAGCAACACGATTTTTCCAAAACCGTGTTCGCCACTGGCTCAGCCGTCTCTGAGACCAGATTCTCAACATCCACTACCAGAGGATCCCCCGTTTTCATACAATGGTTTGCTGTTTACTGCCATTCAGACCCGACTACAAAGAAATAGTTTTTCTCTTGTTTTCTCTAGTAATACTTTGTTTTCTTTTTGTGATGCTTTGTTTTCTTTTCTCATCCTGTTCATAGCTGCTTTGTTTATTCTCTTCATTTTTGTTATCTTGTTTGTTAGTTTTTCCTCCGTATCAAACTTGTTTTTTCTGGGTCAAACCCTTTGTCTTCCAATGTGGTCCACGAGCTTGGGCTGTACTCCTGTAGTGTTCAGTTCCCGTTTTCACGTTCCTGTTCAGTTCCCGCATCAACTCAGGAATGGTGAGTTCTACCAGTACTTCTAAAACCCTTTCTTTCAGATCCCACTTCTGACAACAATCTCATATATTGACAACCGTATTCGGATTCTTCTAGATTGGTCTTATAATTTATTGAAAGTAGTAATAAATGAGGGTTTTTCTGTCCAATTTTCTTCTTAAAATAACTTTATGGTTTTGTCAAGTCAACCAGCAGGTAATAAACAAATGCATTATTGATAAAAATATATCATTATAATCAACTTTCGATATAAGAGAATTTTTCGTTTAGTTTGACTTTTTTACACATTTTATGTTTTGTATTCACTAAAGTTTGAATTAAATAAAACCAGACAATGCCGAATAATCAGCGGAAAGCTAATAAAATGTTAAAAATAATATTAAAGTGAACATATTAACTTTTTTGGACTAAACTTTTTGTTTTGAATATAAGAACGTTGGGCGTTATCTATATAATATCTATAACCTACTATTGCCTAACGCTTTAATCTTCCAAACGAAACGTTTAGTTCAAAAAAAATTAATATGTACACTTTAATATTATTTTCAACATTTCAGCACATTATTATAAGAACGTTGTTTAAAAATTGTTTTATACTTTACTATTGTATTCTGTTTCATTAAAAACCGTTCAAAAAAAAGGAATTTTTTCTCCAAACTGAACTTTGAAAAGCAAACAAGTGCGGAATCACAAACCTTGCATAGAAAAGTATTTATATCAATACTGCAAAAATGTTGTTAATAATAATTCCATTTACAAATTTAAATTGCTAGCGAAATTAAAAAAATTCATAAATCTAATAAAAATCAACACGTGGTTTGTTTTTGAAACCTTGAAAAGATGTTCGTTAAATTTCATAAAAAATAAAAAAATCTTTTTTTTAAATTTGAAACAGCATTAAATCACGGAAGAAGTGCGTGACCTGTCTTCATTTATCCTACTCTCGCACCTCAAAAGCAGCTCAACCTCGCGAATGTATTATTCTTTATTTCAACATAATTTAAAAAACAAAAACTATAGAATTGTTTGAAAAAATGTTATCTAAAAGATACATCTTGCAAAAAAAAATTAAAGTTATTTTGATACTTGACGTTTTTCAGCGCGATAGAATCCCAGCTCGAAAAAAACTTTGGTTTAATTTAAAATATCAGGCGGAAATCTTTTTAAAAACAAAGTCGCGTGTGTCCTCGCGCGCATCCTCGTAATTGGTGACGCTGTGACAACAATGTGGCATCCACGGATTGAAAAAAAGAAACCAAAATTTCATGTTTTTTGAGCGAAGAGACAATTACAATCTAAAGTTAATCTGAATTGAAGAAAACAAACAAATAAAATTAAATTATTCATATTAAATATATAGTTGTATGACACAAAAGAAAACTTAAGTGATAAATATGAGAAGCAATCTAAAATAAATTAAGGCTTAAATGCATAACCCTGTAGCAAAATGAATCTTTTCGCGGTTAATACAATTAAAAGGCGGCACGTATGAAAGTTATTACTTATTGCATTGAAAGAAAGTCAGTGCTGAAATCGTGGTGAAAGAATTGCATTCTAAAGTTCAAATCATGAAAGTATAAGAGATTATTGAAAAAATAATTCAAAACAAGATCTGGTTCAGGAAGCGTTGACTGTTATTGGGGAACGAAAAATTACCCGTAAAAAATTATGGATTCTTTAAATATAACTAGCGGGGTACCCGGCGTTGCCCGGGGTTTTTAGAAATTTTTCTAATGCTTGTCTCTCTTGCTCCCGTTTCTTTCTCCGATTGTTTTCTCGTTCTTGCTTGCTCTCCCATTCCTGGTCGCATTCCCGCTCCCGGTCACCTTCCCGCTTCCGATCGTTTTCCCACTTTTGGTCACTTTCTTTTACCTGCTAGCTCTTTCGATATTTGACGCTTGATTGCCCGAGGTTTAAGAAGTTTTTAAAATGCTTGTCTCTCTCGCTCCCGTTTCCTTTCCCGGTTGCTTTCCTGTTCCCTGTCGCTTTCCCGTTCCCGGTCGCTTTCTCGTTCCCGATCGCTTTCCCGCTCGTTCTTTCCCTCTCAGTTGCTTATCCGTTCCCGTAACCGCTCATTTTTATTTATTAATTTGTTTATTTGTCGATATATCTACATATGAATTGAATTGCTATAAACAAAATGATTACTGATTTTCTACTTGAGAAACATTGGTCAAATCTGTTTTCAACTTGCCGATTTCGTCAAGATTAATTTTGTCTTTACTTTCAAGTAGCGTTAATCGCTCAGAAAGTGATGAGACAAACGCCGAGATTTTGCCACACCATTCATGAAGCATTTTCTAATCTCGGCGTTTGGCTTTGAAACCTAAGTGTTTATGTCGATTCTGAGCTTTCCATGAAAGATCACATATCTGAACTGTCAAAAACATGTTTTTTCCAACTACGACAACTTAGAACCATACGAAGGTCTCTGACAAGTGAAGCAACACGTCTCCTGCTGCAATCGTTTGTTGTAAGTAGACTTGACTACTGCATCTCTCTATTCACAGGCTTACCTCTTAGTGCTTTTGGAAAGATTCAACGTATTCAATATGCAGCTGCGTATCTCTGAGCGAATTACTTTCAAAATTGGGACTTTATTCTACAAGGCGCTCCATGGCGAAGCCCCCTCATATTTGCAAGAGCTGTGTGTTACTGTGTCTGATAACAATATATATATATATATTATGTAATTTCGACTTAATTTAATTATTTATTATCATAATACTTGCTTTTATTATTATTATTATTATTACTGCTACTATTATTTTATCCTTTAATTAAACGTTTTTAATTATACTTATTTTATCCTCATAACTCCAGTTTAGTTTATGTACGTTATTTAATTACATTGTCTAAATTTGATTATTTTTATTAATATCCTTCTATTGAGATAATTCCTTGAGGATATTAGTTTATTTGTATATTTAGTTATTACATGTTTTCTTATCTTTTGCCTCCTTTTACGCGATCGTATTTACAGACTCTGAAGATGGCGAAAGCCGAAACGGCCCGTAAGTCTGAAATAAAGAAAGTTTTAAATGTTAATACTTTTCTTAATACGTGTTGCAGTAAACAAAAAACGTTGTTCCGAAATATTGAGAATGTATCTATAAAACTCATAGCGGCTAAATGGAGACTTATTTTTAATCGAGCTTGTCTTAAAGAAAAATGCCAGAAAGGCTAATAAGCCACTAACACTAGCATGAAAAAAACAGTACAAAAAATCACAGACATCCTTAGTCTACAAGGAAACAGAAACCATCAAGAAGTGACAACAAAAAAAACACCCAGACCAGATAGGTATTACAGAATAGCAGAAAAGTAAAAAAATAACTCTAGCTTTAGTATAAGAGAGTGTCCAAATTAACTGATTTTAATGACAATTCAGATGAAGAGACGCTGGAACAATTTACAACATCGGCGGAGAGAGAGTTCCAAACCGCAACTATTCTGTTAGTGTAGAAATATTTTACAGCATCACATATAAATTTATTTAATCTTAATTTATAACTATGACACCGCGTTGATATTATATTGGTAGAAGCAAATGACAATGACTTAAATGGCGTTTTTCCAAAGATTGAAGATCAAAAAATTGAAGACAATCTTTATAGGAAATACCAGAGACCGATAGGATAAACCTGGTGAATGTTTTTGAACCTTTTTGTTAATAGTGTACATGTTGGAGGATGGTGCTGTTTTTCTGTCATTGACTGTGAATACCAGACATTTTTGAGCCGCCAGTTTCAGGTGCCATCTTTCACTCCATCCAGAAACAAGATCAAGAACATTCTGAAGGCTCACAATTGAGGACCCAAAAGATGGATAGGGCATACAATATATTTTAACATCATCAACAAATAATTTGCAAGTTATATCTGGACTTGTAAATATTTTTGGCCAGTCAATGATGAATAAAAAAAATAAAGTAGGGCCCAGCACACTCCCTTGAGGTACCCCACTGATCACTGAAATATCTTCGGATTGGAAATTTCCCACCTCAACTCGTTGAAATCTAGAGTCCAAAAATATAGTAAACCAGCTTAGTAGGTTCCCCTTAACTCCATAGGCCTTTACTTTCTGCAGGAGTTTGAGATGAGATACGGAATCAAATGCTTTTTTGAAATCCAAGTATATGACATCTAACAACTGTCTTGCTTGTATCACTTTACTCCACCGGTCAGCACATTCATGGATGTTAGTAATTGTCGAGCAGCCAGGAGTAAATCCGTGTTGACTTCTATTAATTAGATTATTTTCAAGAGAAACTGCATACGAGATTGATTGACGATTAGCTCCATTCCTCGGCAGCTCGTAGAAGTGATAGAGATTGGTCTGTAATTCTCAGAAACTGACGTCAGCCCTTCTTTGTGAATAGGAATAACTATTGCAATTTTTCATTCCTGTGGCAACTTCCGCTCTCGAAACGACATTTAAAAATATATTGGGAATGCCGTCATATCCTGAAAACAAAAATGGCGCAAGGCGAGACAAGGCGTCGAAAACAACCTCAGGCGAGAAGTTAATGTCATGCAACTCGGCCGATGTCTGAGAAGGAAAATCATGAGTTTGACTATCATCCAAAGTAAACACAGAGGAAAAATCTCGTGTAGTGGTTCCATCTGCCAGCAATATCTCATCAATACCTGTTCGAGAATAGATTTTCCTACCAAATAGCAATAGAGGCTTCCAATTTTCTTGCTTTTCATTAACTTTAGTTCAACATTGAAATAGAATCATCGTATTTCCTTGCGACATCTGTTTGTGGTTTAAAAGTGATTATGTGTTTTGCACTTGTGTTACGTTATTACTGTCAAGTTATTGACAAGCTAAGAATTTTTTTATTATAAAACAACGTCAATAGTTTAAAATAAATGCCAAAGTCAAATAGGCTCCTGAAATGGTTTGCCCACGATCTAAAAATTCAGTTTAAAATTGAAACTGATAGTCAGACTTTGTGATGGGTGAAAAACGAAAAATGAAGAGGTGAAGGAACTTTTTTCAATTTTTAAAAATTTGATGTTGCTACTGTCATCTCCATACAATTGTTTATCGAATTTAAGTGGTTTCAGTTTCGTTACGAAAAATATTTTGTTTGTCATTACCCTAGGCGGGGCTGCCAGCGGCGCCGTAAAACACGCATACGCCCTTAGTCTTATCTGCAAGTTGCCAACATTGTAAAGCGCCCCTAAAGCGGCTTCTGCTGCATACGGCGCTATATAAATTGTCGTCTAATATATATATATATATATATATATATATATATATATATATTTATATACTAGTATTCCCGTCGCGGCTTCGCTCGCTTGAAAAGGAGAATACGCATCCACAGTAGCGTACTGCACGGGGCGATATTTTACGGCCCGACTCGGTCCGGTCCGTTGACAACTTATAAACCAAAACTTCAGGCCCGATCTATATCTTTATATATAGATGGATGGACGGATGGATGGATGGATGGATGGATGGATGGATGGATGGATGGATGGATGGATGGATGGATGGATGGATGGATGGATGGATGGATGGATGGATGGATGGATGGATGGATGGATGGATGGATGGATGGATGGATGGATGGATGGATGGATGGATGGATGGATGGATGGATGGATGGATGGATGGATGGACGGACGGATGGACGGACGGACGGACGGACGGACGGACGGACGGACGGACGGACGGACGGACGGACGGACGGACGGACGGACGGATGGATGGATGGATGGATGGATGGATGGATGGATGGATGGATGGATGGATGGATGGATGGATGGATGGATGGATGGATGGATGGATAGATTGTTGATTTTTAAGTGGCATTTACTCTAATAACCAATCAACCATATTTTCCATTCCATATTTGAGGTCCCAGAAAATAACTTATTTAAATACGGTTACACATGTATAATTTTAATTTTTTAGAAAATTTCAATTATCAAATTTTAAAACATTCACTTTTTTAGTTTTTTTCCACCCCACATTTGAGGTCTTGGAAACCAAATTAAAAAAATATTGTGAAACACGTTTATCATTCATTTTTAGTAGATACTAAATATTAATTTTTTCCTCTGTAGCATTTACAGTTTCTGAGTAGCTGTTACTTTAAAAAACAAATAACGCTATTTTCCACCCCACATTTGAAGTCCTGGAAACCAAATTTTCAAAAAATGGTGAAACACGTATATCATTATTTTTTGAGAAGATACTAATTAATAATTTGTACATCTGTAGTATTTACAGTTTCTGAGTAGCTGTTACTTTAAAAAAACAAATAACCCTATTTTCCAGCCCACATTTGATTTCCTGGAATCCAAAATTTTTAAAAAATGGTGAAACACGTATATCATTATTTTTTGAGAAGATACTAATTATTAATTTTTACATCTTTAGCATTTACAGTTTCTGAGTACCTGTTACTTTAAGAAACAAATAACCCTATTTTCCAGCCCACATTTGAGGTCTTGGAAACCAAATTTTAAACGAGAACCAGGTGAAACCATCAACCAGTTGGCGGCAAGAATTCGTCAAGCAGCTACAACTTGTGATTTTGCTTCCATCGAGAATCCACAAGACGAAGCAATGAGGACCAGATTCATCTGTTCCGTCAACAATGAAGCAGTCCTCCGAGCTCTCTTCGCATAAATGACGATGAGTTATCTTTTGCAAGAGCAATAGAGATAGCATGCAAAACCGAAGATGCAGCTCAAGTTGCAAAAGAAACCGTTTGCGAGAAAGCCCCATCACCCGAGAGAACGTCTCAGGTATTCAAAGTTGATCGAAGAAAGCAGAAGAAACATACGGAATATCATCAGCAGCACGCAACTGATAAAACGACAAATGTTCCTAAAGAAAAGTGTCGACGCTGCGGTAAGAACAACCACACTTTTAATGAAGGTCGTTTTGCAAACTACATATGCAATTTCTGTCAAAAGAAAGGACATCTGCAAGCTGTTTTTCTAAAAAAGAAAAAACAAGTTCAGTGTATATTTGCAAAAGATGAATTCGTGAAAGAACACGTGTTCACCATGAAAGGACAAAATCCTTTGTTGCAACAGTTGACCCTCAACAGTCAACCCTTCAGTTTTCTCATTGATAGTGGTTCCAAAAACAACTGCATGGATCAAACTGGGGAAACCGAAGTTGCAGCTGAATGATAAAAGATATTGTTCAGCAACGGGAGATGACATCCCAACAATGGGCACATTTGACACAGAAGTAAAATTAAAAACCTCAGACATCCAAAGAAGAGTGTGGTTCAATGTCGCAAAAGTACATGATCTCAACCTACTGGGATTTGAGGCGATACGCGATATGAAGATTGACGTCACCGCATTGTGTCAAAGAACCTCAGTTCCGTTCAAGTTATAACGGAAACAATAGAAATCCACCTTCAAAATGAATGTAAACATTTGTGCTCTGAATACAGCGAATTGTTCGATCCACAACTGGGGTGTCTTAAAGATGTCGAACTAGAAATAAAGTTAAAACCAGATTCGGAACCGATTTTCTGCAAGCCCCGGACAGTACCGTTTGCTATCCTGGAAGAATTGAACAGTGTGTATGATGCAGGAATAAGAAAAAGTATATGGATTCTAGCTCAGTTCAATCATTATGGAACCCCGGTAGTTCCAGTCAGAAAACGGATTCAACCGAATCAGATAAAGGCAGGACTAAGAATCTGTGGAGACTACTCGGTAACGATCAACTCTCAACTTGAAACACATCGTTACCTAATGCCACTTCCAGAAGATCTGATGAGAAAACTAGGGGGAAGTTTTTGCTTCAGTAAAATCGATCTCGCAGATGCATACATCCAGATTAAACTGGTGCCAGAAAGTCAAAGAAGACTAGCGTTGAGCACGCACAAAGGTGTACTTCTACAAAAACGTCTACCTTTTGGCATCACTTCAGCTCCAGGTTATTTTCAAGAAATAATGGACAAATTAACGTGTGATCTACCAGGAGTAGCGGTGTATTTAGACGACATTCTAGAGAAACCTATGGTATCTTTTTCAATATTTAAAAGAAAGAGGTTTAAAGTGCAATCAAAGGAAATGCGTTTTTGCTCAACCGTCAGTGGAATACTTGGGACATCGACTCACCAGAAACGCATAGAAAAAGGAAAACAAGTAGATGCAGTGACGAAGATGCCACCGCCAACAAACGTTTCTTCTCTGCGATCGTTTCTGGGATCGGTACAGTTCTACGGAAAGTTCATCAAGAACCTTTCGACTTTAACCGAACCGTTAACTCGTCTCACAAAGAAAAACACACCATGGCAATGGGGCGTCAAAAAATGCAGTGTTCCAACATCTTAAAGATATTTTTGCGAATGAAGTTAGTCTAGCTCATTTCGATCCTACGGCTTCCTTAGGAATGTCATGCGATGCGTCGGAAGTAGGAATTGGAGCAGTGTTATTCCACAGATATGGCGATGGTTCTGAACGTCCTCTTTACAACGTGTCTAAAACATTGACAGACACACAACGACGCTACAGCCAGATTCATTTTTGGCCTGCAGAAATTTCATCAATTCTTGTACGGGCGTAGATTCATCCTGGTGACAGATCATAAACCACTCCTCGCATTATTTGGTCCGTCAAAAAGAACTCCGGTCCTGGCAGCAAATTGTCTAGCAAGATGGGCCCTGACATTGAGCCAATACAACTACTCAATTGAATATCGAAAGACCGGAGTACACGGAAATGCAGACGCCCTCAGTCGCCTACCAGCGTCCGAAGACGGAGAATTTGACTCGACAGAAAAAATCAAAAATTATCCTAAATAAAAAAAAATTGACTGCTGGGTTTGAATAATTGGCACACCAAGCAAAACACATAACCAATCAGCGGTGAATACAACAATTAATGCCGAAGCTTCGTCGCACCTGATAGAAGAGTTTTCGTGAATGAAGAATTATTGAGCTTTCTGGTAATGTTCCGGAGGTTCCTAGAAGATTTGATATAGTGGCCGTCACAATTCCTGCAAGTTGAATCAAATAATTTTCATCAGTAGTTTTCCAGAAAGCAGGATCAGTCGAAGGGACAGAAATAACCAAAAGTTAAGATAAAAGTTCTCCATATTGATTGTCCAGTCCAGTTTTACGAAAGTGATAGAGTTTTTCGGAACAAACAGATTTAAGGATGATGTAGTATTATCTATCGTGCGAATTTACACTGTTACAATGCGATAATAAGACCAGACGTTTGTTGATAGATAAAGAAATTCATTGATAAACATATAGAAAAGTTTTCCTATGTATTTTAAGTTCTTATGAGTTGAATTTTATTATAGTTTAGTCAAACACTTGTTATTCAATAAGCCAACACACATTTTTATATATTTAAATAAGATAATAAGTTCATCAAGTCATAATATAAAAATTTGTAACGAACATGTTAAAGAGTTACATAAACAATTCAGCAGTAAATTGACTAAACGAGCACCAAGTGCATTTACAATGCAAATACATTCCAATAAAGATAAAATCATCATAAATGAAAGGTAATAAAAGATATTAGCGGATATTGTTTTTCCTGTAATATGCATTGTCCAATTTCCTAATTTTATTAAAAAGAGTGCTTACAAACGGCTTCTTTACCAGCTAGCAAATCAGTTTGTCGTTCTACTCTAATTTATTGCTTATTCTTTTTTATATTACTTGATTAACACCAACGATAGTGTACAAATCTAGGAAAAATTATAAATTAAAAAAAATTAATTTTAAACAACGCTTATAAAAAACTTAAAAACACTAAAACATGCACGTAATAAAATTTTTCAATCAAACTTTCTCTTCTGAAGATAAAAGTGTTGGGCGTTATCTAATGTTTCCTACTATCGCCCAACGCCTTTATCTTCTGAACGGAAATTTTGGTTCAAAAATTTTTATTACGTACCCTTAAATATTATTTTTAAGTTTTTAGTACATTTATTTATCAATTTTAATGTTTGAATATATATATATATATATATATATATATATATATATATATATATATATATATATATATATATATATATATATATATATATATATATATATATATATATATAACATAACATAACATAACATAACTTTATTATAGTGAATAAGGAATCAAAAATGACTGTATAATATTCACTACTTTTTTAAAAACTAAAAGTTACATAACGAAAGTTTCGATTTGAATTCATTCAAAGTCTGAGCATTTGCAACATCTTCTTTTAGTTTGTTCCACTCGTTGATGATTCTTGCGCTGAAAAAGGTCCGCTTCAAAGGTCCAGTCCTGTCTTTGTAAAGCTTCATCGGATGACCTCTTGTATTTCTGTTGGAAACTCTAGTAAAGAACTTGTCAGGATCAAGATTAAGACCATTATTCAATATATTATATACTAGTATTAAGTCTCCTCTTATTCTCCTTCTCTCAAGGGTCGTCAGCCTACACCTCAACAATCTCTCTTATATATATATATATATATATATATATATATATATATATATTAGCGGATGTACCCGGCGTTTTTAAAGGTTTTTCTAATGCTTGTCTCTCTCGCTCCCGTTTCCTTCCCCGCTTGTTTTCCCGCTTCCGGTCGCTTTCGCGTTCCTGCTTGCTCTCCCGTTCCCGGTCGGCTTCTCGCTCCCGGTCGCTTTCCCGTTCCCGGTCGGTTTTTCGCTCGAGGCCGTTTTCCTGCTCCCAGACGCTTTCCCGTTTCCAGTTTTTTCCCGTTCCCGTTCGATCTCCCGTTCTGGGTCGCTTTTCCGCTCCCGGTAACTTTCCCTCTCTCGGTCGCTTTTCCGCTCCCCGTCGCTTTCCCATTCCCGCTCGAGTTTTTGCTCTCAGTTGGCTTTCCGTTGCCGTTCCCGCTCATTTATGTATGTATATGTATGTGTATACGTATATATAAATATATATAGTTCCCACTCGCTCAACCGCTCCGCTCCGCTCATTTTGTGACAAATTTCAAATTTTTTTCTCTATATTTGATTCCCTTTGACTCTCAAGGTTGTGTGAAAATTTCATTACGATCGGATGAATGTTGTAGCAATACATAAAGGTCATACATACATACATACATATATACATACATACAAATATTCATTTATATATATATATATATATATATATATATATATATTAGGGTGTCCCAGAAATGCACGGAAAAATTTTTTTTTAAATAGTTGATGTCTCACCCTCTGAAAAGTGTCTCTTGGGTACAATAATTATATTGGTGAAGTTACATCTCATTTGAACAAGTTTGAGAGGTCCCCCAAGGGCTTTTACAATTTTACCCTCGAGTTAATTCAAAATCCATATCAATAACCTTAAACAATATGCACAAAATGAGTGAAATAAAGCTAGAAATGCAAACTAGTTTAATTATCTCACTGCTGACATTAATTAGAGTTTAAAATATTATTAACAATAACCTTTAGACTGTTAATCTTTATTAGAGACTGCAAAAAATGTATATTTTTGACCAGTCAACTCGCTATTTTAAACAAAAGTTTAGAAACAAATTTTAATTTTACTTATTATTATTTGCTGCAGTGCCATTGTCACATTTATCAGGGATGTCGATAATGCAGCAAAAGATGCTGTATCAAAAATGGTTTACCGTGGACGGAGTGGGTTATCATCAACAGCAGAGTCAGCTGCAGACCAACAACTGGACAGTGCAACACATTCAACAACATCATCCGTTTGCCAAGATTCTAATGAAGATGATAAATCTGATGAAGAATTTTTTGTACAATCAGCATGCTCAAGTAAAACAAATTCTACAACACAACGCAGACATCGCAGAGACATTATATCTCCCAAAGTTGCAGCTGTGCTGGATAGGACAAATACCAGCATTAGAAAGTCAACTATGATTCTTGCATCGGCATTCAACGAAGCTGGTGTTCCGATATCAGAGACAATATTTTCCAAGAGTACAATGCATAAACATCGTCAGCGCCGTCGTCAACAAGCTGCAGCTCTTATAAAAGGAAATTATATTTCCTCAAAATCCATTGTTCATTGAGATGGTAAACTTTTGACCGATGTTACTGGTGAGGTCAACGTAGATCGGTTACCTGTCCTGCTCTCATCACTTGTCGATGGCACTACAAAACTTTTTGGAGTTCCAAAGTTAGCATCTTAATCAGGACGAGCAGCAGCTGATGCAGTTCATGAACATATAAAATCTTGGAAGTGTGAATCAATGGTTATTGGCATGTGCTTTGACACGACAGCTTCCAATACGGGAAAACTCAATGGAGCTTGCACTCTTCTAGAAAAAGCCATGGGACGTAACTTATTATGGATGGCTTGCCGTCATCATATGTTTGAAGTGCTGCTTGCAGATGTATTCAATGTTTGTCTTGGACAATCCACTGGACCAGAAATTTTATTTTTCAAAAGGTTTCGTGAAAAATGGACAGAAATGAATCACACAACAGAAGCCAGATCAACCCTTTTGATAATTGTTTCAGATGCAATTAAAGCATTCATCAAATGTCAACTTGAGGTCAGACATTCACGAGATGACTATTTAGAGTTTCTTCTTCATGCTGCACAAATGGTGGGGCTGCAGGTTGATGTAGCCATTCGCAAATCTGGTGCACTGCACAGGGCACGATGGATGGCAAAAGCCATCTACGCATTACAAATTGAACGCCGTAAATAAAACCATTTTTAGCTTAACAGCTCGAGAATTACAAGGTATTCAACGTTTTAATCGGTTTATCATTCGTGTTTATCTTCAGTCGTGGTTTTCATGCAGGCTCACTGCTGATGCACCTGTGAATGATATTTTGTTGATACAGCGTTTGCATGACTACGACGATGCCGTTCTTGGTTCGACTGGATTAAAAATGATGCTGCGTCATTCTTAGTACATGAGTCCAGAATTGGCAACTCTTGCTCTTTTTTCATCTCTCCTGTCTGACAAAGAAAAGACTAATCTTGTCCGCACAATACAAGCAGATCGAGGCCCACATCTAAAACATTTTTTGAAACATCCAATATTGATGCCAGTTTTCTTGATGTACCTGTTCAAAACTGGTCAGATACTCCTTCTTTCCAAGTTGCAGCAGTGTTTGTAAGGAATCTGGTTTGCATCAATGACTCACAGAACGGGGAGTAGCGTTGGTACTACATTTCAATGAAACCATCACCAAAGACGAAGAGCAGAAACAATTTTTGCTTAAAGTAGTTGAACAGCAAAGGAAAAACTTTGCAGAGTATAATTGTGAACTGCTAGCTAAAATTTGAATTATTTGCATAATCTACATAAATGCTTATTAATTAACATTCAAGCGAACTGAAATTCAATAAAATCTTGTTTTTTAATCATTTTCGACCTAATTTTTGAAATTGAAAAATAAAAGGCATTGCAGATTTATATATTTTTTCAGAATTATATATTTTGTTTCATTTGTATAAACAAATCATAAAACATTTATAATCATATCATATAACACTGAATCAAAGTTGGTCGCGAACGATCAAACACCAAAATCGGAAACTTCCGACCCCTTGGGGGACCTCTAAACATTGTCCAAATGGGCTAAAATTTGGCAGGTAAACTACTGTTACTATACAGACATATTTAATGGGGTGAGACATCAATATTTTAAAACTTCATATTTTTGGGACACCCTAATATATATATATCACATTGTATTTGTGTAGTAATTGTTTTTGAAAGATTTTTCAAGCCCTTCCTTTTATAAATGTGTGGTTCTTAATTACGTCATCCGTCCAATTGTCATCAACCTCGAGTCTGAGCTGAAAACAATGAGGATTTATATTTGTAACTCCATTCCGTGTACAATTGTTTGCATTCAGTGTTACATTGTCGTCGTGACAAAGCGTCAGATTTTTTCCGCTTTTCAACCTCTGTATGCTAGGTGTTGAACTCATGTGACTGCAGACATTCGATTCATCAGGGAACTTATAGTTATATTATATTTGAAATAAAAGCATGATTTGATCCTAACACAAAATAGACCATCTAAGTTTGAGTCAAATTATCTATATATATATAAAAATGAATGTTTGTTTGTATGTATGTATATATGTATGTTCTTTATGCATTGCTACGCCATTCATCCGATCGTAATAAAATTTTTACACAACCTTGAGAGTCAAGGGGAATCAAATATAGTGAAAAAATTTGAAATCCGTCACAAAATGAGCGGAGCGGAGCGGGTGAGTGAGCGGGAACTATATACATATATGTATACACATACATACATAAATGAGCAAAAACGGGAACGGGAAGCCAACTGAAAGCGAAAGATAGAGCGGGAAAGGGAAAGCGACCGAGAACGGGAAAGCAACCGGGAGCTGGAAAACGACCGAGAGCGGGAAAGCGACCAGGAGCGGAAAAGCGACCGAGAGCGGAAAAGCGACCGGGAACGGGTAAGCGGAGAAGGAAACTGGAGCGAGAGAGACAAACATTAGAAAACCTCTAAAAACCCCGGGCAATGCCGGGTGCCCCCGCTAGTAATCTATGTATATTGATATATTTTTATCAATGATTACCCGCATGTCAACTAGAAAAAATAAAGAAGTTTTTTTAAAGTAGAAAAAGACACATATAAAGGCTTTGTTTTATTATCTTTTAATAAGCAACAAAACCATTCTAAGAAACCCCGTATACAAATAGCGATATCGTAAAAATATAAAAGAACATGTCCTGACAGACTGACTAATAATGAACGCCAAGCTAAAAAGCTGTAAATCATCTGTCTGTAATTATAGACCTATTTCTTTACTGTCGTATTTTTCCAAGTTATTTAAAAAAATCGTATATATTAGGCTGTATCATTTTCTAAGTGTAAATTCAATAATTGTTGATTTTCAATTTGGTTTTCGAGCTGGCTATTCCAGCTATATGCCAATAATGCAGATGTATGACCACGTTTCTCAAAACTTAGAAAATAATTATTTTTCTATATGTATATTCTTTGATTTGAGCAAAGCTTTTGATACAGTGAATCATGAAATTGAATTAAACAAATTGCAATATTATGGTGTTCGCAATGCAGCTACTAAATGGTTTGAGAGTTACTTGTTTAATAGAAAACTATATGTTTTCTATAAACGCAGGTGCTCAACCCTGAATAAAATAACTTGTGGAGTGCCTCATGGCTTAATATTAGGTCCACTTTTGTTTATCCTCTATGTTAATGATATTGTCCATTCGAAAAAGTTTTTTTAACTTTCTTCTATTTGCAGATGACACTAATGCACTAGCAGCAGATATGAATCTTAAGGACCTAATTAGTAAAACCAATACCTAACTGAAATTAGTTTCGGACTGGTTCGAAAGTAATAAACTATCACTCAATGCAACAAAAACTAACTTCATAGCATTCCACAAACATCGCTCTACGCTTATGCCAGCAGCCTCTATAGACATATTTATTGAAAACTCTCGGATAATTAATGTATCTTCCACTAAGTTACTAGGAGTATATATCAATGAATTTCTTACATGGGATGATCATATAAGTAGTGTATGTAAAACGTTTCTCGCAATATTGGTGTTCTCTATAAGTCTTCTCATCTATTAAACAAATCTACTTTACTTACTATTTACTACTCTTTTATCTATCCTTACTTCAACTATTGTAACATTATTTGGTGCCCAGCATCCAAGAAAGCAAGAAGACAATTGTCAATTCTGCAGAAACGATGCGTTAGAGTCATCTTCAAGGCACTCCGTTTTGCTTCTGCTTCCACATTTTTGACCAAGGACAATTGTTGAAATTGGACCAAATTTATATTTATCAAGCTTTAATTTGTATGTTTAAATATTTTAATATTGAATTACCCGCAATATTTACAAATTACTTTATTTTATCAAAAAATAGTCCATTCTAACAACCTACGTATAGTAGATAATGTTAGAATAGGTACTTATAAAACTAATCTTTGAAAATATTTCATTAAATACCTAGGCCTGAAGATTTGGAATAATGCGTTTGCAAATCTAAATATGTCTTCTTTACAAACCTTCAAAAAGTCAGCAAAGGTTTTCAGTGTAAATAAAGACTTAGATTGCTATACGAACATCTTATTATAATTTTACCTAAATTTTTTCAAATTTTTTTGGTGACATTTTCAGTTTTCTGTTGCCTTTTTTTCTTTTTGATTTCATTATGACTTTGTATTGACTTTATTTGTTTTGAGTGATTACAACATTTTAAGGTTGATTGTCTTGCGGAGGTAACTCCTTTCATCAACCTTGTTAAATTAATAAACGTTAAAAAAAGGCCACGTCCTTATTAATTAATTAATTAAAATACGACAATTATTTATAGCGCCGTGTGCAACAGAAGCCGTTTAACTGGCGCTTAACATAAAAGTTGCAAGATTAAGTCAGATAATTCTGCTGCACGTTTATTTTCTCGCACCTCCTACTTTTTTCATATTTCTTCATATCTTGTTTTTTCCATTGACTTTCTCGTAAATATAGGGAGATTATTTTAAATTTGTTTAATAATGTTTAAGATTAAAAATTGCCTTTCTCCACTCTACCTAACTAACTTAATAAAAATCTCTCTTAAGTCTGGTCTTCGATCTTCCTCTCTTAGTCACTTTCGTATCTTTACTGTTAAGCATTCTTCTGCTAAACGCTCTTTTTCCTACTATGGTCCCATTCTCTGGAACTCTCTTCCTACTTTTCTTACTAAATCTACTTCACTCACTGTTTTCCGTCGTGGACTTAAAAAATATCTGTTTATTACACACTGTTACTTAACTTGACTTTTCTGCCTGTCTGACTGTCTGTTGTCAAATTTTGAAATCGATTTTAAACTAACTATCCAATGAGCTAGAGACTTAAACATTTGAACATGCCTCCAAACTGATTACAATGCATTCTATCAAGTTTTCGGATCGTTTGGACAAAATTTAATTGAAGAATTATTTGTGATACTTATCGAACTATTTATAGTCTGTGCTAATATGCTCGTTGTTTATGTAACAGAATTTGGCCAACACAATCGATTATATAAAAGTGTGTTTTTAAAAACTTTGTTTTTTGCTTCACTTGTTCAGTTCATATCAGTGCGCTATTGAACGCCACATAAATAACGCTATAGAAATACAATTGATTGATTAACTTCTAAAAAATTAAAAATACGTTATTTCAAGTGTTTTTAATTATATTTTCATTATAAAATTATTATAATTAAGAAGAGAAATAAATTACTAATAAGTAATTTATTTCTCTTCTTAATTATAATAATTTTATAATGAAAATATAATTAAAAACACTTGAAATAACGTATTTTTATTTGTTAAATTTACTTTTTCTTGTTTACGCATATAAAGTGCACTCTGATGTGCCCGGAAAGCATAAGAAAGATGTGGCTTAAGTAATCACGGGTTATAAGTGTGTATGATGCACTTTCAATTATATATCAAATACATGTTATCAATCGATTTTTTGCTTATTCATAAAGCCACGTTATTTTAAACGCCTCTCCTGGCCTTCCTAGGTGCGATATTTATATGTAAAAATACGGTAATCAAAAATTTCCTTAATCGTAAAATTTGATCGTTATACCATCAAAGGTTTCTCTGTAAAAAAAAATAAATGACAAAGACATATGCAGTACAAAAACGATTTTTTCTACATAGCTGTTGAAAGCTTAGAAGCGATTGTCATTTGTGAAAATGTCATTATCATCAGAGCGGATATTAGGAAATTGAAATTATAGCCAGCGTGTATCGGTTGAAATTGGATTGTGTTTATTTCTTTCAAAAAGCCAGATATGCTACTATTGAATTATATTACAAAATAAGTGCATTAATAATTATAAAACCGCCAAAATATTTTTTTAAACACAACTAGTCAATTCATGGAAATGCAAACATGAAGTTTTTACCGTTGTATCTACACGATTTAATGAATAAAAATTTAGATTTCAACGTTGCTTAGGTATTGTCAACACCAAACATAAATTTCTGTAATGTAATGAATTTATAACTAACCAAATAGGGTATATTATCAATATATTATGTAAAAAAATATATGGATGTAGGGATAGACATAAAAAACTAAAATGTTTAGTCAATATATTTTATCAAATTAAAAAAAAATTTAATACGGTTTTTTAATTTCGTATTTTTAATTTCAGCCTGTTTTACAGCACCTTAAAAGATTGGACGTTTCTTGCTAATTTACGTTGACGTTCTCGTTTTCGTCACATCCCTTTCATCATAATTTGCATTTGAAGAAAAAAACTAAAGTGAATCCGACACGAAATTTTGTAGCCCAGCAGTGTTTTACCTCGCTCACTCACTCAGTCTGAAAATTATTTTTTGGATTATCAGAATCAACGTTCACTAAGCCTTATGCATCATGAGGCTTGAATTCACACTGTGGTTTTCAACATCTAAAATATATAATCAATGACAGTGGCATTTAACTTTTGTTATTTGTTATTTCCGTTGCCTAAAATTTCTAATTTCAATTCAATTTCTGAGGCTGTATTATTTGAAACATAAATTTTCTTTTTTTTCACCTACAAAAATTATCAATTTTATTTGAGAAAGAATATTAATATTTTAGCCCTAAGTAGGCTTCCGTGCATTTTTGTTTTGTTTCAAGATAGGCATGTAAGTCCATCTATTTGCATCATATTCACAGGTGCATCTAAAATACTTAATCAAGCTCATCCTCATAATGTGAAGATATACATGTGTGTGTGTGTGCGAGTATGCAGTGTGCGTGTGGAGCTTACCTGCTGGTTACTGTGAAAACAATAGACATGTATTTGTGTATATGTATGTATGTGTGTTGAAGCTCACCTGTTGATTATTGGGTAGATTCAAAGAGAGAAAGAGAGAGAGAGAGTGGGTGTTATTTGATTATTTTATAATTAATTAGCCTAATTTATAAAACGAGACAGGCGCTTTCACCGGTCAAACCTTAGTTACTAAATACTTAGCTCTTAGATTTTTACAATTGCGCACTATTTCTCTTTAAGTAAAAATTCGACTCTTATACAATCATCTAATAAAAGTTACCACTTTATGTTAACCATATAGACTGTGAAAGAAGTAATGATTTCATGATAGTCAATATAATAAGCTGAATAAATTATGGTGTATTTTTGGCGGTGAAGGAATAATGGTAAATAAATTATGGTGTATTTATGTTAAATAAATTATGAAAAACAAAGTATGCTGTAATTATTGTGGTATATGAATTATAGTGAATTAGCCGGGTACCCGGCGCTGTCCAGGGTTTTAGAGGTTTTTATATCGTTTGTCCTTCTTGCTCCCGTTTCCTTCCCCGCTTGCTTTCCAGCTCTTGGTAAATTTTTTGTTCCGGCTTGCTCTCCCGTTCATGGTAGCTTTCCCGCTCACGCTTGCTCTCCCGTTCCCGATCGCTTTCCCTTTCCCGCTCGCTCTTTCGTTCCCGGTCGCCTTTCCGTTCTCGTTTCCACTCGCTTTCTCGCTTTTTAAACAACGCTTATACTTAACTCATTTTTTTTAAACTCAGGCCACTGCTACTGCTACTGCTACTGCTACTGCTACTGCTACTGCTACTGCTACTGCTACTGCTACTGCTACTGCTACTGCTACTGCTACTGCTACTGCTACTGCTACTGCTACTGCTACTGCTACTGCTACTGCTACTGCTACTGCTACTGCTACTGCTACTGCTACTGCTACTGCTACTGCTACTGCTACTGCTACTGCTACTGCTACTGCTACTGCTACTGCTACTGCTACTGCTACTGCTACTGCTACTGCTACTGCTACTGCTACTGCTACTGCTACTGCTACTGCTACTGCTACTGCTACTGCTACTGCTACTGCTACTGCTACTACTACTGCTACTACTACTACTACTACTACTACTACTACTACTACTACTACTACTACTACTACTACTACTACTACTACTACTACTACTGTTCAATCATTTATTTTTTTTTGATTTAAAAAATCCAATAATTTACAGCCAGGACAAAAATAAACATAAGAATAAAATGTCCTACAAACTCGACAAAAATATTTCACGTCCCCACGTGGGCCTGAGATTTTCCCGAGACGATTATAAATCTGAACCACGAAATTTCTACACTCAGTAAAACATACAATATCATGCAAAAAAGTAATTCAACGTTTTCCAACATTCTTCAATTTGTTGCGTCGCCGACCTACTCTCCATGTACAACATTAAAAGAATTTCTAAATATTGTAAGCATTTAATAACACTGAAAGTATATAGTAAGTCAACAATTTTTTCCCTTGTAGGACTTCTCTGACATCACCTCCTCTCCAATTGCACACAAAAGCTGTAATGACAGGCTTTAAGTTGAGAGCCTGACCTGGGTTGTTTTCTTTCATCCATGCGTGGACTACTACTACTATTACTACTACTACATACAAACATTCATTTTTATATATAAGATGTTCTGCAAGCGAACCGAAAACGCGAACCAAAGGATTCGTGAGTGGAACAAGAATTCTAATAAAGAATGACTTGATGCATGCGGGAACCGGTAGCCGACAATAAAACACGAGTATTTTAGTGTCTTTGAATGTTTGCTGAAAATTTTTAAAAGTAACCACTAATCATCTTTAGAAGCTCAGACTGTCAATGCAAAAAACAAATAAAATAATTTACGTTGCTGTTGGTGCAAGCACGTTGTTGACAAAACGGATGTGCGGTCAGTTTGCAGTATTTTCAGCAGTAATTTGCATGCAATGACTTCTGTCAAATCACTAAACTATTCAACTGTCAATTCAGATACTATCTGTCTAGTACCAATTTTTTCTGAGTGTTTTAAAGTTAAGTCCTAGCTGTAAACACATGATTGTATGCGTTGTTTTTTTTCGTTTTTTGACCTAAAAATATACTTTGTATTAACACAAACTAAATTATAGAACAAGTTTTAATTAATGAGAAATGAATGGTGTCTGACATAATAAATTTGTTTTGTAATTTTTAAGAACGTATTTCTTATGAAAAAAGACCCTAGTTAGCCCGATTAAGGTGAAAATATGTTGGTCGCATGGGGGTTAAAACAGAATAAAGTTTAACAAATTTCAAAAATTATGATTTCAGTTGTAGAAAATCTATAAATATATAAATAAGATTGTGTAAAGTATATAAGTCCTTTATGCATTGCTACACCATTCATCCGATCGTAATGCTATTTTCACACAAGCTTGATAGGTAATGGGAGACAAATTATAGTAAAAAAAATGAAATCTGTCACATAATGAGAGGAGCGGAGCGAGAAAGCGGGCGGAAACGGGAATTTGAAAATGAGCAGAAACGCTTATACTAACTTGCTCTGTTGTTTGATTGTTGTATGTTACATCGCAAATGTTGTTTCAAAAAACACCACTGCTCGTTTGATCAACGAAGTTAAGAAACGTCGAGCCCAGTTAGTACTTGGATGGGTGACAATACATTAATCCGTTTTTTATTCTAGAGAAAAAAAATTATTTTTAAACACTAAAAAATGAAAAAAAACATTTGTTTACAAACAACAAATGTACTAAAAACATAATAATCATATTTAAATGTAGGTCTTACATTATTTTAGCTAAATTCTTTTTGAAAGGTAAAAGCGTTGGGCGATAATCGAATATACACATATGCACCCAACGCTCACACTATAAATGTAATATAAGTTCCAAATTTCACGTTCCTTTCTTAGATGATTCGTTTTAGCTCTGCGTTGATTATCAGTCAGTCAGGACATGTTCTTTTTGTATATATAGATAATTAAAAAATATTTACCTTACTTGAATTAATTTAAAAAAAAATCAATAAGATTTTAATCTATCCTTTTTTCTATCACTTGTTTTAGATTTCATACGAGCGATAAAAATAATTTATTCCGATTTCAATTACATCGCTTTCTAAAAACTTTTTTTTAAACATTCTTTTCATTCTATTGCTAGCGCTTTAGTTGCCAAAAATGCATAAAATCCTGAAGCAAAAAATCTGACAGATTTACGGTAATAATTTGAAAAACATGCTTGTTTAAGAACTTTCAAAAAGTGCAATTCTATCTCCAACAAATAGGGAAACATTGGAAATGAACGAAAAAATAATCGCTTATATGCCAGGTGATTTTCGTCTTGATTATAGTGCTAATAAAATAAATTCCGAAGATGCAGTCGTTAAACTGAACTATCCTTCGAAATTTCTGCACAATCTAACACCATCAGGAATGCCTCCACATATCTTAGCTTTGAAGTGTGGAGTAATAATTATGCTTCTATGCAAATTCAACCCCAAAAAATAGTCTGCAATGGAACTCGCCTGATCGTTTGTTCACTGCAGCATAATTTCATCCCTGCCGAACCTGTTTCGGAATCTTATCTCGGTGACACAGTGTTTATTCCCAGAATTAATTTTTCTCCCAGTGATGCGATGACAATAAACAAATCACAATGTAACACCTTAAAATATGTTAGGATTTATTTAAATGAACCAATGTTTTCTCATGCCATATGTTGCCCTTTCGAGATCAAAAATTCCCAGTATTTAAAAACATCCATTAAAAAGTTCCCATATTCAGGAAAATTTTTTGAAGAATAAGACATTTACACAAAATATTGTTTATCACGAACTATCCAAAAACTTTAAAAAATTATTAAATTATTACAAAAGGTTTTCCAGATTTTCTTTTCATTCAAATTGAGACCATTTCTATTCAAATTTCAATAAACGTTATGCATAGGGTCTCAAAACGTGTCATTTACTGACACAATTCAATTGTAACAAGTAAAGATAAAAAAATAAATTTCTAATGAAATGCTTTTGAGTTTAGCCGTTTACATATCGATAATTTAGGTGCTTGCTCTCCCGTTCTCGCTCACGCTTGCTCTCCCATTCCCGTTCTCGCTCATTTTCTCCTTTTTATTCCCTCCTAACTTCTTTTAGCCCATAAAACGTGAAATAGATTTGCTAAAACTGGCTAAAACCTGCTTGAACCTTTCAAACGTTGTTACGTAAATTAAATTTGAATTTTATTACGTAATTACCGATTTGAATTTTATTACGCACCCGCATATAACGCGCTTAAGGAGAAAACTGTATGTAAAAACCAAGGATATCTTGATATAACAAGACATCCTTGGTAAAAACGCATATAACGCGCGAAAAAATAAGGTATGTAGTTTTTAGAATGAAATACAATAGATATATATTCATGTAACATGTTTGCATTAAATTGATAACTTTCTATCTCAAATATATAAAGGATTTTTAATAAACGAAGTTTTTACAGTTCACTAGTTTTATATATTACATCGTTCACTATTTAAAATAATTAATTGAACAGCCTTACATATGTCATTAAAGATCCTCTTCTCACAATCATTATTTCATACCCTCAATAAATCATTCTTTTGCCAAACGTTCTTTTTCTTATGTTGTTCCATATACGTGAAATTTTTATCATCAACTAATTGTTCTGCAATTCTTTGTTTTCTTTTTAAAATTGTTTAAAAATATTTTTTATTTAATAAATTCATCAAAGAACGTGTTTGAATTTACAAGAAGTCGCTGTATAAAGTTATTTTGATTTGATTGATTGACAGTTGAACAAGTTACAACATTGTGTGTTCATTCATTTTCTTAGCACAAACATTATATAAAATCACTTAAAAAAAATTAATTACCGCATTTGAAATTGTTTTTTTTTAGAAAACAATATTTTTACGAATTTTGTATGTGCCAAAACTATTCATAAAAATTGTCTAACATTAAACAGTATTATAGAAAAAATGTTCAGAAGAATATTATCCAGGTGAATATTGGTCAAGAAATAAAGTTTTTTGTGAATTTTATATAATGTAATATTATATTTGGAAGATAAATTTTGATAATTTTGTGTAAGAAATATTTCGGGAAGATATTGTCCGTGGAGATGTTTTTCTAATATTGCTACAAATCAAAAAACACGACATTTACTTCCCATCTTCTTCACTCAGGGAATAAGATTTTCTAGGATTTCTTACGAATATGTTCTCTTCCACATGCCAGGTCATTGGCTTGAATGGACGGATTTTTCAATCGATCATGCTCAAGCATTTCCATACATTTTATACTTTTTTCGAGTAGTGCAAATAAATATTTAAGACTAGCGGGGTACCCGGCGTTGCCGGGATTTTTTAGAGGTTTTTCTAATGTTTGTCTCCTTTGCGCCCTTTTCCTTCCCCGCTTGCTCTCCCGCTCTCGGTCGCTTTCCCGCTCTCGGTCGCTTTCCCGCTCCCGGCCGCTTTCCCGATCCCGGTTGCTTTCCTGATCCCGGTTGCTTTCCCGCTCCCGGCCGTTTTTTCGCTCTCGTTTGCTTTGTCGCTCCCGGTCGCTTTCTCAATCCCGGACGCTCTCCCGCTCTTGGCTCCTTTACCTTTTCCGCTTGCTTTTTCGTTCCCTCTTGTTTTACCGATCAAACGAAAACTGGTGTTTTAAAACAACATTTGCAATGAAACATACAACAAACAAACAACAGAGCAAGTTAATATAAACGTTGTAAAAATGCAATGAACTCACCAAAATCAATCTAATCTGTACTTATGTGCACTTTCATAATTTCGGAAATGCCAATAATTCTCTTTATTTTTTATAAAGTATCTACTGAGACAGGTGTACTTGCAATTTGTTTGTTGTAAGCAAAAGCAAGTCACATATTTTTAATTTTATCTTTGTTTCGTTTGCAAAAGCTAAAAATGTTGATATAAGATTTTTTCATTATTTGTTATTTTTTCAATTTCTTCTTTTCACAAACTTTTATTTAGGTTACAATATCTGTTTGTGTGTGTGTGTGTTTTTCTCTGTACGCAAATCTTGCAAGTAAAATTTAACCACCTTTTTAACTAGCTAGAAAGTTGAAACTTTCAGCATAGCTTTATATTGGATGACAATACATGATTTAATTAAAAACAACCTAATTTGAACATCTTTTGTATTTCTAAATCAAGTGTATTTGAAATATTAAAGTTTGTGTTGAAAAATTAGTTTTTTCCTTTACTTGTTTTATTTTATTTTATTCGTTTTCTTAGAAAATCATTTGGCACAATCTTTGTTTTGCGGATTGATTTTATCTTTCGAAGGTGTGTTTTACAAGAGCTGTGTTACAAGTCATGCCATCAAAGTTAGGCAATTTTCTTCGAAGCTGGGCCTGGATGAGTTTTGTATTTGAGATTACATTGTATCAATTGCTATCGTATGTCAGAAATCCGAATGCACTGAAACATTACTTATAATTTTGATCTGTTGAACATTGATACCAAATAGAAAAACTTAAATTAAACTTTACTTTTGTTAGAAAATTTTCCAAATTTAATAGATTGCATTGCCCTAAAAAGCGAGTATATATTCTAAGCTTGAGATTTATAGACGACAGAAAGTTTTTGATTTGCACTTCCAAGATTCGTCCAGAAGTGAGCACTCAAACAAGACCGACGGTGAAGCTAATGTATGGAAATTAACATGTGGACTATAAAACTTCTATTTCCAAAAATCCTTTATAATTTTTTTGTGCGTTTTTGATGAATTAATATTTTAGATGAATTTATCTTTTGATGAAAAACATTTCTAGGAATTACTTTTTTTGATGAAATAATTTTTACGAATTAATTTTTTTCTTGATGAAATTATTTTAATGAACTAATTTTTCATGAATTCACCTAGAGTCATTGTAAGTATAATTCATTACATATATACAATTACTGTAATTCTAAACTACACTTAACGATATAGGCGGCAAAAACGTTAAAACAAAAAGATTGTCGCGGTAGAAAGGATTTTGTTTATGTAGAATAAGAATTGATATTTCGGACTGTGGGTGAACAAGTTAACTTTGAAAATTTTGTTTGGTTATCATACGTTTTTTATGACCTTTGATAGTATTAATGATTTCTTAGTGATTTTTCAAATAAGACAAAATGTTGTAAAAAAATTATGTTACTTTATTTAATTTCTCCGAGTGATTTTTATATACTTTTATTCAACTTCTATTCTCTGTTTGTTTGTTTCTCTGTACCCAAATTTTTCAAATGAAATTTAACCAGCTTTTTGACTAGCTAAGAAACTGAAACTGAAACTTTCAGCATAGCTTTATATTTTATGTCAATATATGATTCAATTAAAAAAACCTGAGAAACTTAATTTGAATATCTTTCGAATTTCTAAATTTAGTGTATTTGAAATAAAAGTTTGTATTGAGAAACTCGTTTTTTCCTGTACTTGTTATTTTATATCAGAAAATGATAATACGACAGATGTCCTTCATGACGTCAACGCTTGACAGCAATAATTATTAAATAGTCTTGAAAGGCCATGGAGTCTTTTCAGTATCTAAAAATAATCACATCACAGTATTTAATGTCATATTTTCAAGTTTATTGCAATTTCTCTTTTGTCCATTAAAAATAAAACTTACACTTTTATTTTGAACTATTCTCATTTGTTGTGAAAATGCAATTTTTGATATTTCAAGTCAGAAAACAACAATTGTTAAACTAAGTTGATTTAACAACAAAAACAAAAATTAGTTCAATTTGCAGTTTCAAAGCACATTATCCAAATAAATTAACGTTTCTGAAACTTTCTCTTATGAATTCTACATAAAACAGTAAAAGAAGAAATTATCATATTGTAATTATTAAAAGTTGTTGTAATACAAAATGTTATTTACATTTTGAACAAATAATAATAATTTTTTAGTTTGCTTCATGATAACAATGGCATACAGTGGCGTATCCAGATGGGAAACGCTTAGGAAGCGAGCTCCCTCTTAGAAAGTCTACCACATTTTCTAAAACAATGTTATATTTAGCTTGGATTTGTCTAATATAATATAAATGCAAAAATATGTAGAAAACAAAAATTGTCGTAGTAAGTTTGCGTATTGTTTAAGTGAAGTAAATTGCTTGCCTGTATCTTTTTTGACAATTGTTTGAGTCTAAAGATATGACTCCATTACATAAAATGCATTGCAAATAAATAACCAAATCAGCCATGACAGATGGAGCGTCACCGGAAATCACAAATCAAAGAAAAGAAATCAATTCAGTGATGTGCAACAATAAGTTTTGTTAATCAATTAAATTAAAAAACATTTTTGATTCTAAAAACAAAATCATAAAAACAATTTTTAAAAACCAAAGGAATTATTATTATTACTTTTATTATTATTATTATTATTATTATTATTATTATTATTATTATTATTATTATTATTATTATTATTATTATTATTATTATTATTATTATTATTATTATTATTATTATTATTATTATTATTATTATTATTATTATTATTATTATTATTATTATTATTATTATTATTATTATTATTATTATTATTATTATTATTATTATTATTATTATTTTAAATGAGGTCTGATCAAAGATTTGTCAAACGTCACTTTTGAACAATCAGGTAAATGCCTGGAGTTTTTTTCCAACCAAGCCGAGCAAAGAGCCGTCCTCCATGATTTTGAAAAATATATGGTCTCCGAAAATTGTCGAGATATTTCAAATGACTTGCTAGTACTACTACCTAATATTGTACTACATTATTACTACCAAATCTGGCGTCGATAACTTAGACATTTTTTGTCAATATAACAAATTGCTATAGTTTTTTAATCATGTAATGTTGGGATCCAATGGACCTCAGGTGTGTAAAATGAGTTGGTCATTAAAGATGTGTGTCATAGAGTTAAATATGCAATTTATTCGTTTTAAGTGTTACCGATGAATCCATTTTAATTGTTACCAATGTATTCATTTTAATTGTTACCGATGTATCCATTTTAAGTGTTACCAATGTATTCATTTTAAGTGTTACCGATGTATCCATTGTAATTGTTACCGGACGGAATGTAGACAAAGAATAATTGTGTAATTAATCCCAATTAATGAATGTATTACTTTGGTTATTGCAGATTTTTAAGTTTCATTATTAAGGTTTTTACGCGAAAAATAAAACTGAAACCACAAATGTATGATGTACGTTTTCAAATAAGTAAGCAAATATAAATAAAATTAATAATTATTTTTTAAATGAAATAAATTGAATCAAAAACAAAAAATACTCGTTAAAAATTATATTTTTTATTTTAAAAAACATTTTATACAATGTTAAAAAAACTACTTAAAAAATTCAATTATTTAGAAATCAATTTTAAAAAAAATTAATTGAAAAAGTTCATTCAAAATTTTCAATTTCTAAAATTTGCAAGAATCTTTGAATTAATAATAAGTTGATTAACAATGTTGATGTCTTCACAAACAATAGACGTACAACAACTATTATGTTATTAGATTCTCAATTTAATATTTTTTTCGTACTCTGAGATTTCAATTTAATTTCTAATTTTGCTTTATCATTGAATTTTTAATAAAACAACAATTTTAAGACAGCAGTAAACTTTGCAAGTATAAGTTCAATATTGTTCAGAAAAATTTGTCAGAATTGGTCCACTAATGACAATAACATTTTGTAGTTTTAGCCAATCTACTTTTATAATTTCACAGCCTCACACACACTCTATCACTGAAAAGCACACTCACTCTGGAACGTGTGTGTGTGTGTGTATAAAAGTTGTCCATGTGTCAAATTTTCAGGCCCCGACTCAGCTCATCCTGACATATTACCGCTTTCAATTTTGTGACCCGACCTGATCCACTTCGGCCTGACCCTACCCGACCTATTTTGACCCGACCCGACCTGATCCACTTCGGCCTGACAAGACCGGACCCAACCCGGCTCAGTCCGGCCTTACCTAATTTTTTTCAAACAGCCAGACATTTGAAACAAATTACTAAATGCTTAACTTTTTCTTAAAAAATAGGTTATGACCAATGGGAAGAGATTAAAAATTTAGTTAATATGCCTTGACGATAATCGCCATACACGATATTGTAAGAATATTATTTTATACTTTTAGAACGGAAAAAAAATTGTTTTTTAAAAAATGTATTTTTTATTATGTAAAGATTATTCTATCTGTAGAGTTAGGTCATCAAGTTAAAATTAAGTGAACCATAAAAAACTTCTGTAATTCAGCGCCGGGCGGCCGGGGCGCAACCAGCAAAAAATGCTGGGGGAGGACTCAAGTGTGAAAAAGGAGAAAAAGCTCGCAACAGGAGAAAATTTTTTTGACAATCTTTAGTCTGCAGTTTTTTACACACTTTTACTTAACTTGACTTCTTTGTCTGTCGATCTGTAATCAAAATTTGCAATCGATTTTAAACTAACTTCCCGATGAGCTAGAGACTTAAAAATTTTAACATACCTACAAACTTATTAACAATGCATTCTGTTAAATTTTTGGATCGATTGGACAAAATTTAATAAAATAATTCTTTGTGATATTTTTGTCGAACTATTTATTGTCTATGCTAATATGCTCGTTGTTTATGTAACAGATTGTGGCCTACATAATCGATTATATAAAAATGTGTTTTTAAAAACTTTGTTTTTGCTTCACTTGTTAAAAATTTTTATTTTGTTTCACTTTTTATGTTTACAAACAATTTCATATTTCTTAAAAAATTTAATTAAAGCATGTTCTTCATTTTTTATTGTTTATTATAGCTCGACCTGACTTAACCCAACCCGACTCGGCCCGACCTGACCTGAACTTGCTTGACCCGACCCACTCACTAGTCAAAATTCCACAACCCGACCCGACCCGGTCTATTCCAGCCGTGGACAACTCTGCTGTGTATATGCGTGTGCATGTGTGCTTACCTGTTGAATATTGGATATATTCAAAAAGACAACTTGGGTGTTGTTTGATTATTCTATAATCATGAGGCTTAAATATTTAAAAACACAAATGTTGTACCGATGAAGCACTAGGGATGCATATAATTAAATTATTGCCATTATTAATTTATAAAACTTTTCACAGCAGCAAGAAATATTACGAAAAAAGATATTTTTTTTTAAAGACACGCTTTTATTTATGTGTGGAAAGTGCACTAAAAAGTATCAAATAATTTTTTTTCCTTTCCATCTATATGTCATCAAATAATCTTTGAAAAGCGTAGGACGCTCATTCTAATCCATTTCCATCATAATCCATGAATTTGATGAGCGTCCCACGCTTTTATTTTTAGTCGAAGATTATTTGATGACATATAGAAGGAAATGAAAAAAACTTATTTTATACTTTTTAGTGCACTTTCCACACATAAATAAAAGCGTGTTTTTTGAAAAAAGTATCTTTTTCTGTGATATTATTTTATAATTGTTGATCTTGTGAAAATTAAAAATGATTTTTCAACCATGCTACACCCTTGAAGTCTTCGTTCTTCTTCAAATCTTCTTGCTTACTAAATTTGTTTGGGTCCGTCTAATTATAAAGATAAGCCACACGTCTATCATGCAGCTTTCATGGCTATTAATGTGGGTTGACTCCGCCTATGTCACCTGCGCCAATTGAGCGTTTTTCAGTGTGTGTGTGTGGTGTATGTGCGTTTGTATGTGCGTTTATATGTGCATAAATATAGTTATATAAGTATGTATAAGTATAAGGTGCATGCTACGTAGACCTCCTAGCCGCCGCCGGCCGCCGCCGCCGCCGAACTTTTTACAGCCGCCGTAAATCAGCCGAAAAAAAATTACGGTTAGCCGGCGGCCAGCCGAAAACGGTACACCGAAAATCCGCTATAAGATTTCCGAACGCCAGCTTAACCTAGACCTTTTTTGTATTAGTTACGTTTGACTCATTATAAAACTAATTTTCAATGTAAAAGTGCAAAATCAACTATTATGTATACATTGGTGTGTAATGTTTAATTTCCTAAATTTCTTTCTGAAATCAATTACGTTGTCTAATTTTCTTTATATTATCTTTGCTTTACTTATTATCGCTACTGACAGACGCTTTAAAATAGGAATAAATTTAAGTATCACAATAACTCCGCCTCGCTAATTGCGAGCCAGTCCCAAGCCTGGAGAAAGGGGGAGGGAAAAGTAAAAAGGATCAAATTCTGATCCACGACAGGAAGTACTTAAGTGCTTCCTACATGCAGCCATTAGAGTCTTAAAACACCTGGTCTAAGGGACTATAAACTATTATAAAAAAGAATAAGTATCACAATTCTTTTCTCATGTTAATAGTTAATAATTAGATATTATAGATAATTTAGTTTGTAATTCGATATATTATAGATAAGTAATATTTTTTGTTAACTTCGACCGACGTCGACCGGTGTTCTGTTAGGATTAGCGAGAGATTAGCATTAGAGAAGATTAGTAAAGATGAGCAAACGAAAGGTTCGTTCTTTTGTATTTTACAATTATATTGTGTGCCTACATCATTATTTTTTATAATACAAAATTACTACCTTACATGTTATTTCATTTTGTCACAAATAAGTTAATAAATTATAATTACATTTACTATCCATTCACTATTGTAAGGATTATAATAATAAATTATAAATGTATAAAACAATGAAACGAAGCATTAAGAGTTTAAAAAAATAAATTATTTAGTATTTAATTTTATAATAAATTTTAGCCATATTTAAAATAATTATCAGCCACAAGTTTGAATCATGAGCCGGATAATTTAAAATTCAAGCCGAATAATAATTTTACGCGTAAATTCGGCTAATCCGGATATCAGCCGAAATATTTGTTCAGCCAGCCACAAACATAAAAAAATTCGGCTAGGAGGTCTAATGCTACGTTAGCACTGATAGAGAGAACGCCGCTTTGTAGGCTTGAATCCACCTTGCTTATTGATTTCATTGGCGTTTTTTAGTTAATTATAGTTTAAATAAATATTTTTATGATATAAAAATATTAAAATATTGCATTGTCATAAGAAATACATGTGTTTTGAAATTTTTTAGTCAATTGGACGTGTAGAAGTGGTCGAAAATCGATTTAAAAAACCTGAAAATACAACATACAGTGTGAGGTAAATAAAAGCGTGTAAAGAATAAATAAGCTTTCTTTACTAAAGTGATAATTTTCTATTAAAACGTGTTTGTTTAATGTTATTATTTTATTAACAATACGTGTAATTAAATAAATAAATAAATTTAAAAAAAAAACAAAAAAGCAGGTTTTTAACTGAGTTAATGTTTACTTATGTTTGGCTTAAAAACATAATTAAGTTAAATAAATTGGGTAACGTTTTGAAACACTGATTATATCTTTGAAATATTTGAAATTTTACAAATATAAAAACTAGAAATAAATACAGTTTTATTTTAAATATTTTCATTCAATACTTTGTTTTGTTAGACTTCTCATGGTGTAATAAGGCTATCACTATTATCACCATCTTCTCTAAGCAGATAATAAGATCACAGATCCGTTAACACAATTTCACAACTCAATTTGCAAAGCACATCTCAAGATTGAAAACTAAATTAAATCAGTCATTCAGTCAGTCAATAGTTTCATTGATTTGTTAGCTCTTCAATTTTTATGTGAAATGGAAAAGCTGTCTGATGTTTTTGCATTGTTTATTTTTTTAGTTTTTTTATCTCTTCAAGTAGGTAAATTGTTACAAAATTTAAATATTATTTTTATAAAATAACAAACTGAATTTTCATTTGTTTGAAAGATATGAATTCAGAAACATCATTATATCTTTGTAATAAAAGCTAAACTTGTAAAAAGAAGAAACACGTATTTCTGTACTTTAGTATAGCGACCGATTCAAAATTTACACATTTATAATTGAATCACAACACATGGTGGTAGTATACGACTGTCTGTTGCCCTCTTGGTCCTGCAGCCTGCATACTTCATGTGCTAAGGTCAGATTACCTCATGACATTAGTGAACTTTCAGAATAAGTTCGATACTAAACTCCGATGTTTTATTATATTTCATTACCAATAAAATGTATTTATTACTACTGTAGACAAATGTAGTCGAAACTGACTAAAAAATAACAACCAGAAATAATTCTATAAATAATTCACACGGAGATGGATATTAATTTTTAACGCAAAATACCTTACTAAGACATTTAAAAAAACTGTAAATTTTAAAATTTAAACTATAAAATTATATAAACAAACATAGGATTTAAAAATAAATATAAAAACATGTACATTTTACAAGAAATCTTATAAATGTTTAGTGTGGGTTAAACAAACAAAAACATTTACACAGATGCGATTTCTCAAATTTGAATAAGCACATTCATCATTTTTTTCAGCAACCTATTCAACACTTTTTCAACAACGTATTCAATATTACAACAAGAATTATTTAGTATTTTTTCAACCACTTACTCAACACTTGTTCAAAAATTACTCAACACTTTTTGTACAATTATACAGCATCTCCTCTACAAATTATACGTCTGCACCGGAAGAGGAAGCCGGATGTTTAATTTTCAGAGAAAGTAAATCTCAAAAAGCAACAGAAACTCCAACACAACTCGCAAATCGATAAGCAGTTTGTTAGTAAATCAATGACGACTTTTAGATGACCTTAAACCATGCACAAATGTTTTGAAAATACAAAGATTTAGTTTGGAAGTGCAAGTTCGCTATGGTTGATACAAACTCTCAACAAGTGAACCATTAAAAAGTTCGTTTTTAACAAATTCTCTATAATTTCTTGCATATCACTTTTTTAAGATGATAAGTGTATAAAATAGAAAAAAAACATGGGCCACAATATTCTAAAAACATGAAATGCAAGGAATGAAAATACAAAAAAACTTTCGAATCAATATGGAAAAACCAAAGTTTTTATTATCAATTTTTCCATTAAAAAAATTTATAAATTGTTTTTTTTTAATAAATTTGAAACTGATAGTTCTTATCTCTACAGAAAATTTTTAATTTCAAATAAAATACATTTGATTCAATTTTATTCTATATTTGATTCAAATTTCCTCCAATAATTCTGAGAGTTTAAAAGAATGCAAATTCCGTGACGACAATAAACTTATCGAATTTCAGGTCGATTAGATAACTGGAAGTTAATTTGTTCAAGCGTCAAAAGGTCCCAAAGTATGGCTCAAGCAAGCAAACACGGCGAAGTTGATATATAGAGAGGATTTAAGAAATTGTATTTTTATACGCACCCGTTTCCTTCCACGTTTATTTTCCCGGCCCCGCTCGCTCTACCGCTTCCTCTCCCTCACCCGCTCGTTTTTCCGTTCTTGCTTGCTCTCACTTTCCCGTTCACGTATTTACAATCCATGAATAAACACCGAAAGAATCAGATAATTATTCATGTTTACACTTTTCTTGCGCTGTCATTGGCTGAAAACATTGACGAGAATGTGTCGTATAATATATCGCATGGAAATGGACATTAAATTTTTAGAATTGTGTATCTCGCAATATAACTTTTTTTTCAACTTTACTTGTAGCATTTTTGTTTTTTTACAAACTTGTATTTAGGTTACAATCTCTGTTTGTGGGTGTGTGTGTGTGGCTTTCTCTGTACGCAAATCATGCAAGTAAAATTTAACCAGGTTTTTGACTAGCTAAGAAGCTGAAACTTTCAGCATAGATTTATATTGGATGACAATACATTATTTATTTTAAAAAACCAAAGAAACTTAATTTGAATATCATTCGTATTTCTAAATCGAATGTATTTGAAATAAATATTTGTGTTCAAAAACTCGTTTTTTCCTTTACTTGTTTGTAACTCTACTTGTAACGTTACATGTTTGCTTTTTTGTACTCTATTTATAACATTACATTTTTGTTTTTTTAATAGGTTTTTCATGATGACTTTCATGAAACAAAATTACATACTTTAACTTTGAAAATTATTTTAATTGAAAATAGATAATAGATTAACATCAACTACGTGATACTAGTATATAATTATGTAAAATACTACATTTGTCTTAGCTTTAGTTTTTCTTGGCCAAAGCAAAAAATTGAAATTGTTTTCATGAGAAATTTGGTGGAATCCAACAGCGCTATTAATTTCACGAATAGCAGGAGAAATTCTGTTGAATGACTCACGTATGAATTGAATAAAAAAGAGCCAGGTTTTGAGTTGATACAAATTTAGAATTCAACGGACTCCATCAAGATCTAACTAAATTTTGTCAAAGTAATTGGATTTAGTTATGACTGTATGTACTTGAAGCATTTTAAAATAAATTTTTTTTTATAATATTTCTATTCTAATTTTTTTATAAACGTATATTTTTAATTGAACAATGTTGAAATTAAATCTATATGTATGTATATATATATATATATATATATATATATATATATATATATATATATATATATATATATATATATATAAAATGACTGTCTGTGTGTGGGTATGTATTTTATGTACTGCAACGCCATTCATCCGATCATAATGAAATTTTTACACCACTGGCGAATCCAGGGGGGCCAGTCCGGCCATGGCTTCCCTCACATTTTGTCAATAAAACTTTGGCTCCCCCCCTCGTTGGAACCAAACTTAAAACTCGAAAAGCCTTTGAAATAGCATGCCATTTTGAAACTGTTTCTAAAAAATTCATGAGTAAATAAATGTTTAAAAAGCTAAATAATCATGCATTTTTCTCGCGTTCCATGCGTGCTATGGTAAAAGAATGGTTAAAATTCTAACCCGTTCTCTGTCGAATAGCTCAGACCTCACTGGCTAGAATAGTGCACTGGATCTTGTCGAGCAGTTTACTGTTGACGTCACAAATCTATCTTCAGCACTTGAATTCAAGCAACAAACTAGAACACGCGTAAATGTCTATGTTAATTAAAAAACATAGCAAGCGTTGCAGATAAAAATCTTTTGCATTCATTGTTGAGACCACTAAATTGCCGAAATTCAAAATATTTCACTTAAAGGACACAGACCGCTTCGTTCTTGATTGTTTTTATCCTCTATTTACAAAAGATATTAACATTATTCACCCCTTTGTCTTCAAATATTTTTTCAAAAGTTGACTTGGTTGATAGATTTTCACTTCCCCCCCCCCCCATGAGAGCCATTAAAAAATCGCGGAGAGGAGGGGACTGGTTTAAAAACCTGCATAATTCAAAATTGAACCCTCCTAATGCTAAACTTTTTTTCCAAAAGACCGGATGAGCGGGGGAGTAGAATATTCTTAGGTACTTCTCCAAAAATGTTTTTAAAAAAAATTATACACTTTTTACCAATGCTTTTATTAACTCGTCGTCTCTGTTTCTCTGTCTGTCTGTTTCTCTGTCTGTTTCAAATCTTGCAATCAATTTTTGAGTCACTTCCTGATGATAGATTTTTTTCAAATTTTGCATACATGCTCAAAATAGAAGACAATGCAATATTCAATTATTAGTTTTACAATAAGTCAATTAATTTAGTTAATTTTCTTGAGGGTTTTATCGAGGGGTTTCTTGAGGGTTTTCTTGAGGGTTTTCTTGAGGGTTTTCTTGAGGGTTTTCTTGACCACAAAACGCTAACCGACTGGCAGACTATTTTACCAAGTTAACACGAACCACTCTCACTGACCGCGATTTTCAAGCGTGTACGAAATTTTTATGAAAATAGTTGAGATATTTAAATTCGATGCTTTTTGATGATATTTTTATTATTATTACCAATGCTTTTATTAACTCGTCGTCTCTGTTTCTCTGTCTGTCTGTTTGTTTCTCTGTCTGTTTCAAATCTTGCAATCAATTTTTGAGTCACTTCCTGATGATATATTTTTTTCAAATTTTGCATACATGCTCAAAATAGAAGACAATGCAATAATCAATTATTAGTTTTACAATAAGTCAATTAATTTAGTTAATTTTAATTAATTTCGATATTTCGATATAATTAAGATATTTCGACTTTAATATAAAATAAAAGAGTAATATAAGAAAAAATTGATTGCAAAATTTGTGTTTTAATTACATCTAAGAGCATTGGTTTTAAAAATTCGTTTTTAATTTACTTGTTTCAAATAGCTGATGACCGAGAAAAATAATTGTGAGTACTTTTCCGATTTTTTTTAAATTTCGTAGATATTCTTCCAAAAACATTTAAGATTTTATAAGGATTCCCCAGCCCCGCCATATGACGCCCCTACCCCATCAAAACAGAACCTTTACAGCTCTAAAAACTGTACTAATACCGGGAGCTTGAGAGAAAGCGGGGAAGGAAACGAGAGCGAGAGTGAAAAACGATAGAAATACCTCGAGTTTGTCCCTCTTTCTCTTTCTCTCTCTCTTTCTCTCTCTCTATATATATATATATATATATATATATATATATATATAGAGAGAGAGAGAGAGAGAGAGAGAGAGAGTTAATATATATATATATATATATATATATATATATATATATATATATATATATATATATATATATATATATATATATATATATATATATCATAAACTAATGTACTTTTTGATTTTAGAGGTGGAGTGTTTACTATTTTGTTGGTGTGCTAATTCTTTGACAATTTCGGTTCTTTTTGTTTGTTTACTTTTCTCGTTTTTCTTTTCTTCATGATGATGGCTGACATAGCTGAAACGGTCAGTCGGTCTGACAATAAAAGTTTAACGGTAAAGTTTTTGACTAATTGTAGTCTCGAACAGCGAATTTTATACCGAAAGGTCGAGAATTTCGCTCGAAAAGTTGTTTCTGCCAATTGGCGAGTTGTATATATATATATATATATATATATATATATATATATATATATATATATATATATATATATATATATATATATATATATATATATATATATATACCTATATAAGTTATGAAAAATTTTATTTATTTTTTTTGTTAAAGCTACGTAGCTATGCGGAACACATAAAGAACCCCCGTGGTTTTCCCCTTTGACCGAACTCAATTTCTTTACAAAGACCTCCCTATATTGACTTTCAATGTTGTGTGAAAATTTCGTTACGATCGGATGAATGGTATAGCATTTCATAAAGGAGATATATATCTGAAACTATAAATTCCTGCTTCAACATCACGATCCAAGAAATCTCACAGGAACCATCACGAGCAGACTGATGCACACGAGTCACAAGCAAACAAAGCGGTTCCAGATGAAGATATGAAAGGCTAAAAAAAACTTTATTTGTGTTTGGAAATCCCTAAAATTGTTTTTCTCACGACAAAATATTGTTTTTTCAATTTTTTTGAAAAAACTTTTACTTAATCAAATATTGCAATTTGTTCGTTTATTTGTCTTAGACGGGGTCAAACAATTCTTCTTTAAACAACGTCTGATTAAAAATACTTTATAAGTCATCAGTGATAAAAAATGTTATGGAAAAATAATACAGAGTTCTAGTCTTTCATTTATTTGTTTTAAAAAACGTGCAATGAAAAAAAACTTTTTATTTCAGCATGCAAAATAATTGAGATATGTTTGGAGTTTAAGTTATTATTGATTTTCTTGAACACTGCAGCTTAATTCAACCTGAGTATTCTGTCAATTGCAGCTGCATAAAACATCTCAGATTCTCACATATGTAGCTTCATCTTAACTAAAATTGGCGACTTGTTCTGGGATGAAGTCGGTAAGCTATTTGTATTGAACTGCACTTTCTTTTTTAAATCTCTTTTATTATGTTGTAGTTTTAAACGGCAGTTTTTTGACACTCAACCAGCAAATCAAGCAATTCAGATATGCGTTCTTACTAAAAAAAAATAAATTAAGTCGTTTTGTTCTTATATATTTTTTTTAGTTTTGAAAATTTTATCAAAACCTAATCGTCAATTTCCAATCAAAATTTGTTTCAAATAATTTAATGGATGGGTGGCATTTGGCTGATTTATAGTCGAAACATTTAAATAAATTATAACAAGATCAAATTATCGATGATTTACAACTTACGTGAGTTTAAAAATCGTTGATATAAAATATGATTCAAGTTGTAAATAACTTAAAAATTACTCTCATATGGTAGAAAAAATTTGACTGTAAAAATACCAAAAGCCGAAATAAAAATTACTGCGCTTGCGTGTTGAAAAGAATGGGAAAATCTTTTTGACGTTCATGAAGTAAATGTAATGTGAATCATACAAATAATTCTATTACAATTACGTGCCACGTGAGACATATGTGGATGAAAACTAAGCCTGCATCTTATAAATATATGGTGAGCAACTCAAAAACGTTAAGTACAAGTTTTGTTTTGTTCACTTTTAAAAAAAACTTGTGTTATTGTTTTGTTTATATGTGCAAAAAATAAAAAAATAAAAAAAAAGTAAAAATCATCATTTTTAGTTCGCCGATTAAACATCCGGTTTGGTAGGTCAAACAAATTTAACTTGAAATCCTCTGTTGTACCTAATTCGTTTTCAACTGATGAGCCTAATGTACTGGTGTCTTTCAATGACCATAATTTGTAACAAGTTAAATAAAAATAAAGTATCAACTATCTTAAGAATATTTTTTTGATTATGAAGTATTTTACAAACACCAGGCTATTTTATCATGTAGACCACAATCGGTACTTAATGCAAAACTGACATCGTCAACATTTGCATGCAACGGACACATATCAACGGACAGTAAAAATGATTCAGCAGAACTTGAACAAACCCGTAAAATAAAAGAATTTATTCAACATCCTTCCCAAAAGGCAAACAAAAAGAACACTCATCTGTCCACGGGGTCGAGGATAGACGAATTAAAGACGTGAAGACCTGCAACTTTTCTTCACCAAATGGCGAATACAGAACTAAAACGGCCGTAGCCACCCAAAATACTGCAATAATTTTCATGTGGCGTTTTCGAAATTTTCCAAACATATACCATATTTTAATTTAACTAAAACTGGAAGTTTATTTTACAGAAAAAACCTCAAATCTCTGTTTGTGTGTGTGTGGCTTTCTCTGTACACAAATCTTGCAAGTAAAATTTAACCAGCTTTTTGACTAGTTAGGAAGCTAAAACTTTTAGCTTAGCTTTATATTGGATGAAAATGCATGGTTCAATTAAAAAAAATTAATTTGAACATCTTTGGTATTTCTAAATCGTGTGTATTTCAAATCAAAGTTTGTGTTGAAAAACTCGTTTTTTTCTATACTTGTTTTAAACGACAATTTATATAGCGCCGTGTGTAGCAGAAGCCGCTTAAAGGGCGCTTTACAATGTTGGGAACTTGCAGATAAGACTAGCGGCGTATGCGGTGTTTTACGGCGCCGCTGGCAGCCCCGCATACTACTCGCTAGCTCCACAAGCGCACGAAGGACTTTAACCCCCAACAGAAGTTGGTACTCAATTTTCGACCACTTGAGGATGAAACGCTGAGTTGACGTGAGCACATGTCAGTTAGTGAGTTAGTTTCTTGCTCAAGAAAATTACGTGCCCGGACCGGGAATCGAGCCTGGGTCTTCCGACTATCAAAGCCGGTATCTGTACCACAAGACCAATACGTCTCGTTGCCCACAAAAATTTCACCGTTGAGATTTCCTGGCTTTTATCTTATTTACTCACGTCAAATCCGATTATTTGAGAAGTCGTCCTTTGTTGACCCGATTCATCAACATAATCAATCCGAACCGGTGCAATGACTTTGAGTTACGAATTTAATCCGCCTGTTTGTTCACGACAATTTCGTTTTACTGGTCGTATCCGGTGATGAAATGAGAAAATAAAATTTGTTGTTTACTGTATATGAATACAAATTCTATTATTAATTTTATTCATTCTATTAATACTTCTAAAACAGGTTTAGTTTATAATTAACTTCTCAAAATTTTCAAAATGAGCAAAAGTTGTTGTTTAATAAATGTTATTTTGCCGTGAACATGAATGGATGAAGGAAATGATAAAACGAAATAATGGAAAGGATTGATGAATGGAGCGCCATCTGTCGTTAAAAGATCTTGCGCTAAAACAGGTTTAGTTTATAATTACATGTAGTTTTTTATCAAGATTATCAAAAATATCTTACATTTTAAGTAGTCCATAATTTTTTTGTGATACATGAAGACAAGTATTTCAACATTAAAACAAGAAATCTATACATATTTTAGTGGTACACCATGTTACCTATGAATATTTTAGTGGTACACCATGTCACCTATGAATATTTTAGTGGTGCACCATGTCACCTATGAATATTTTAGTGGTACACCAAGTTACCCATGAATAAAGTTTGAATAATAAGCTTTTTGGAGGGCATCATTATATCATTTTACGGCTAATTTAGCACCATTCTTGATACTCGTCACATAACGTCACAAAAATCAGCTTCTTCTTTAACACGACGTCATGAAAGATCAAGCACACACTATCTAGTATGACTAGTATGACGTTGAAAATATCCAACTTATTTTTTGAAAAACAATAACTTACGGACTTACGCAAAGATTTGAAGAAATAGAAAGGTTTTTTTATCATACGTTTTTATGAATTTTTAATCGAATTTTGTAATATTATTTCAACCCCAAATTGTTTTTAAAATAGGTTTACATGCAAATTAACCATTTATTATATAATATCTATACACCTGAAAATTGCCTATTATTTTTTAAAAACTCATCAATAACTGTACATGGCTGAGACTATTTATCTTGTCTTCCCACAAATCGCACATTGTCGACCTCAAGTAACTTTTTATATATTTTAAGGCACTAAAAACTTTTTCGACATGTCGTTGGTGACAGGAAAAAATGTGCACCAATTCTGGGGCAACTGGGTATGAATTTATTTTTACAGCCGATTTGAGCGCAACCTTATCGGATATCGTTTCGCTTCTTGAAAGGTCAATCTATCACCGGGCAAATACCTATGGTACAACTTACTAGCTTTTTCAATATCTTTCAAAAAAAAATTTATTGACATAAGCTAGCAGAAATGTACTAATCTGACCGGCTGCAGACATGTGATTGTTGAATATCTCGTCAACTGTGTGGTGCAGGTGTTAATGAATGACAAGAATTATGTTTTTTTGTAAGTACTGCTGAGCAGTTTTCTCCGGTGCAAAAATTACGTAGCCGGCAAAGGGGGCCATGGCAGGATGGCCCTTAAATACGCCAGTGTATATAGATATACATGGTTTTTTTAGGAAAAAAAAGATATTACAAAAGTCTTTGTGATTTATCATCACCTTTTTGGATAATGTATTAAAATGTTTAACCTTTAATCTATATAAATAAAAAATTTTACATAATGAAATATTCAGTTTTTAAAAAACAACGTATTTCTTTTGCCCTAAAAAATATAAAATAATATTCCTATAATTCATATACAACGGAAAACATTGCTTGCGGATAGGGTTGTTACAGTTACTGAATCTAAAACTGAAACATTCAGTTAACTGAATCTTTTTAGATTCAGTAACTTCAACTGAAACTGAAACTGAATCTTTTTTAAAAACTGTAACTGAAACTGAATCTATTGAGAAAACTGAATATAACTGAATCTTTTAGAATGAATATTTTTTATCATTTTATTATATTATTTTTATGTTTGCGGTTAAATGTTTTGATTCTATGGCACGGACGATAACTTCGGTTGAAGTTAGGAATAGTTCTTTCTTTTTGTTTCGTGTTAGTGTTCTGTTGCTTGCGTTGTTTTTCGAAGATTTTCAAGTTTTTAGAATTACCAGAATGGAAGATACTTGTGTTAGTAATAATATTATCATCAACGAATCTACCGAGGAAGAAGTATCGTTTATTCAACAAAATGAGTCGGAATCTGCTTTAGTAGGACCTCCAACGAAAAAAGCTAGATTCAACAAAACAAGACCTATACTAACTCGGTACATAAAAGGTTTACAGGAGTTGGAGCCGATATTAAGTGCAATATTTGTTCTGTAATTTTGAAGGGTAAAAATGTCAAAAATTTAGAGTCTCACTTGAGGAAGCATGAAATAGAATACGCAGAGTATTTAGAGGAAAAAAATAGCTATGATATCAAAAACACAAAGTAAGTCTATTAAACGACCCTTTTCACATTTGAAAAACCAGGCAACAATTGAAAACTGTTTTGTTGTTAAAGAACTCAAAAATGACATTAAAAAAGCTCCAATGCCTATAATAAGGCTGCCCATGCTATTGCCTCAGCATTTGCTGCAAACAGTTTGCCATTTCTTTTAATCGAAGAACCTTCTATTAAAAATATGTTTGCAGTTGTGTCGGAAGGTCGTTTACTAACCTTGCCGAACCGACACGATATATCCACAAAAGTGTCCGAATTAGTAAAAGAATTAAAACGATCTGTTGAATTATCATTGAATTCAGCGAAGTCAATCACAACAGATGGTCTCGGCCATGTTCATCGCTAAGGATGGGAATAACTTGCTATTATTTTGATCGAAACATCAATAAAATAAGAAGAGCTCTTCTGACTTGTAGAATAATTACGCAACCCATTACAGGCTTTGCTCTTAGCAGATGTCACCATAATTTGGGTGACGACAAGCTGGAAGCTGAAGTCTTTTATAAATTCAAGAAAGAATTTTTAAGCTAAATACATTTTTTAAACATGTCTGTGTTGCAATGTGTTTTTTATAATAAATTTCTTCTTGGTAGTTTACCTAAAAAAATTGAAAAAAAAAAAAACTGAATCTAACTGTAACTGAAACTGAAACTGAATCTTTAAAGATTCAATTTACTGAAACTGAAACTGAATCTTTGTAAAGTTTCAGTTACTTTAACTGAAACTGAAACTGAATCTTTTTTCAAAACTGTAACAACCCTACTTGCGGATTATTTTTTTTATAACTATTTGTTTTACTAAAGTTTTGATGTTGTAGCCTTTATGCGCCCGCAACGTTTTTCGTTGTATATGAATTTAAGGAATATTATTTTATACTTTGTTTTTAAAAAATGTATTTTTTATGATGTAAATATTTTTTACTTTTTTGTTTTTAATGGATACAATTTTGTAAGCATTTGAGTTTTTTAGTTTGTTTACTTAGCTCGTTGAATTTAAAATCTTATTTTTTTTTTACTTTTTTCGCTAGGTGGCAATAAACACCGTCGTGTATGGAATTCGCGGACAGACACAATCTCAAACAAACAGCCTAATAAAAACGTTGTAAAATAAGTCGATGTATGTGTAACCAGGCGTTAAACTCAAGAACAGTACTGATTAAGGAGAAGATTTTTATTTGTTTTTTTTTAAATCGGTTCATTATTTCATTTGGTATTAGCAAAAAACCTCTTAGGCCAAAAGTTCCTATGTACGAACATTAAAGGTTATTGCGTAACCAAATTTAAATATAGTTAACGTGACAAAGTTTAAAAAAGTTTCAAGCAGTCTTTACCAAATCTATTTTTCGTCTTATAGGCAAAAAAGTTAAGAGAAAGATGAAGAAAGAAAGGGAGCGGGAAAGCCAACGGGAGATTGAGTGGGAGCAGAAAACCGAGCGAGATTGGGAAAGCGAGTGGGAGCGGGAGAACGACCGGGAACGGAAGAGCAAGCGCGGATGGAAATGGGAGCGAAAGAGAGAAAACGAGAGAGAGATCTTTAAAAAATCCCGGCAACGCCAATTAACTCCGCTAGTAATTTTATAAATTTATAAATTCTTACGATTTAAAAAAGTGTTGTTATTTCTACAGTTTTAAAAAGTTAACAGTAGCAACATCATAAATTAAATTCATATAAAGCGTTAGATTTAAATTTAATACGTCACCCTTCTTAACATCTGGTCATGAACGACTCAAATGTTCAAGAAATGCACGACGACACTCAATGTACCTAGTACTACCTAAACTCAATGTACCTGATACTATCTAAACTTAATTATATACACTATTACTACTACTACTACTACTACTACTACTACTACTACTACTACTACTACTACTACTACTACTACTACTACTAGTATTTAAACTGTTTGTTTATAGATGTATCCGCCTAACATTTGTCATTAAAATATTTACAAAATCTACGTAAATAAATGTATTGTGAATTTTTAAGCGCAACTCATAAAATTGTGGTCCATTCAGTACCAGTCTCCCTTACCTACACTTAATATACGTTAACGCTTAATTTCTAGATATAACTTCACTTCCTACAATTTACATTTCATTAAAAATTTCTCCTGTTTCCATATATTATCATCACAATTGTTATAGAAACAAAAAATCACTAACAAATCTAGTGTTCAGATAAGACAAATTTGTACCTACCTTCACCATTCTTCTTGGAAGCAAATTGGTACGACCAAAAACAAGAAATACTACGAAACTAATGCAAACTCGTGCAACCAAACGTAAGAAATGCCACGAAACTAATTCTAAATAATTTGCGATAAATTTCAGGAAAATTTAAACAAAGGCCACAACAGGTTTGTAATGAAAGACCTTCTTTCTTTATGCTGCTTCAAACGACATCTCCACTGCCACGAGACATCGGTTTGAGCAGTTTTATAGCATTTCGAGCCGTCTGGCGCTCGTTCGCTTCAACACTGCCAACATCTGTCACTGTCGCACGTTCTGCTTCGTCGTCGTCGTCGCTCAAGTATAAGGCTCACGTGATCACGAACTCGAAATTTTTATTGCTGAGAAGATTGAGAAAAAACACGTGAATTGAACTGAAAACACGTGAATTGAACTGAAAACACGTGAATTGAACTGAAAACACGTGAATTGAACTGAAAACACGTGAATTGAACTGAAAACAGGTGAATTGAACTGAAAACAGGTGAATTGAACTGAAAACAGGTGAATTGAACTGAAAACAGGTGAATTGAACTGAAAACAGGTGAATTGAACTGAAAACAGGTGAATTGAACTGAAAACAGGTGAATTGAACTGAAAACAGGTGAATTGAACTGAAAACAGGTGAATTGAACTGAAAACAGGTGAATTGAACTGAAAACAGGTGAATTGAACTGAAAACAGGTGAATTGAACTGAAAACAGGTGAATTGAACTGAAAACAGGTGAATTGAACTGAAAACAGGTGAATTGAACTGAAAACAGGTGAATTGAACTGAAAACAGGTGAATTGAACTGAAAACAGGTGAATTGAACTGAAAACAGGTGAATTGAACTGAAAACAGGTGAATTGAACTGAAAACAGGTGAATTGAACTGAAAACAGGTGAATTGAACTGAAAACAGGTGAATTGAACTGAAAACAGGTGAATTGAACTGAAAACAGGTGAATTGAACTGAAAACAGGTGAATTGAACTGAAAACAGGAGCCAAATCGGTTGAGGTTACTTATGAAATATTTTAAAACCACGTTGAAGTAATCTTTCTTGTATTCAAGACGGAGTTTGAAATAAAAATATATTTTAATAACTCAAATTGATGAATCACCCGGCATGCACGGACTGACTTCTCACCACGTGACCGCCTAATATAAATAATAGTTATTATAGCCTGGAGTTTAATCGGTTGCAAAATGAAGATAACTTATTAAATGAAACATCAGTTATGGACTGCCTTCGTTATTCGTAAAGAAGCCGAAATATTAGTGAACATATCGACTGACGGGAAAAGATCTTGTAAATTATTTTAGGGTCAAATCTGCTTTAAGATGATAGCTGTAGAGACATAATAAACAACCCTGTGAAAATTTAAATTAACCACAACAAAAAACAACTTCTTTCATGCAACAATGATTATAAGATTTAAAAAAATGTATGCTCCTACTATAAAATACTCAAAAAGTTGTGACGATGTCGGTGATGATAATGATGATAGTGGTGGTGATGATGATGGTGGTGATGATGATTACAATGACGGTATTGAACTATGGAGCGATCTTGGAAAACATGATGCATGTTCATTTTGACACTTCTTTTTTGATAAAAAATTGCTAGTGCAACGTTCAGTTGATATCTTAGCACCGTGCTTCTTTATGTAAATTTAAATTATTCATTACATTTGATTACATTAGAAGGCGTTAAATTACATTTGACCACATTACATTACATGCGGGACCTTGGTGTGCTGCTCAGTTCAGACATGTCCATGACTGGTCACGTGGGCAATGAGGTCGGAGAGTGCTATTACAAGCTGCAACAACTCAAGACATGCAGACGATGCATACCAGTATCGGTTGCGTTGTCACTGGTTAAGAGCTTTGTTATCTCAAAAATCAACTATTGCAACGCTCTGCTCGCTGATCAACCCAACTACGTCATCTGTCGCATGTAGTCAGTACACAACACTGCAGCGAGACCAGTGGCGGATTCAGCTATAGGCCCGGGGGCGGCATGTCTCCCCGCACCCCTGTTGGGTCCTAAATGGCGCCCCTTGGTGCCCCACTACAAAAATGCCCGCCTTCTATGAACACTGAAAATCACAGGTGTTGAAGCTAGTGATCTTTTATGGATGTGTGCATTAAGTCGCATTACTGGCTATAATGTTATATTATTATTAAACTGGCAAAAGAAGATAGATGCTAGTAAATGTGTTAAATTAACATAGTTTATGACTAAAGTACCAGTAGTTCAATCAGTTCAATTGTATTCGGAAATTCAGGTGATCGTCACCCAGCTGCGCATTCTAGTAAATAGCCTATTGAGACTGAAACACCATCAGCAGCTCCTGGATTGCAACATAAGCAGACTGATCCAGAATTTGAAGCAATGGAAGAACAATTTCCTGCAGATATTATTCAGGAACCACTTCTTTCTCAATCAGACTTTCTGAAAAATCCAGGACTCTACATTAATACAAATTTAAGCACAAACCCAATACGAAAATTGTGTAAAATTGGACCATGTCAACCAGGGATCAAAGAACCATTCCTATTTGCGACAGATGAATTTGAACGCAACGCAAGTTTCAAATTTCTTAGTACACAAAAAGTTTTGGAAAGGGTAGTATGAACAGAGAAAAAATTGGCTGGTTTTTTCACAGACAAATCAAAAGATGTACTGCCAAGCTTGTTGGTTATTTGCTGATTGTAAATCTGGAAATTATAGCAAGGAATGGTGTGGGTGTGATTCAAATTCAAGAGTTTCTAATTGGAAAAAAGGTATGGAAAAAAATTGTTAAACACGAAGCTTCTATTTAGCATCAAAATGCAACATATCATTACTTGCTTGCTAAATAACGTATATCAAATGATAGAACTGTGATATCTGGTTTGATCAGTCAGGAGCGTTGCCAATTGCAACAGGAAAGTTTTAAAACGGATTATAGATGTGACGTTGTTCTTAGCTAAACATGGTTTGTCATTCAGGTGACACAGAATGCATTCTTGTTTTAGTAATGATGGTAGAAGTAGAAACACTGGAATTGTTGTCTTTTAAAACATTTTTGTTTAGATTGTTGTATCTAATTTTGACGTGTTCGGTAATTAGAATAAATTTAAAAAGTTTTACTTGAAGTTAGTCTTTCAAATTTACTCAATATTACTAAAAATTAGTATCTTAAAATTTGGTCGCACCCCCTAAAATTTTCATTTTCTTCGCCCCTCCCCCACGCCATAAAACCTAAATTCGCCACTGAGCGAGACTCGTCTTTGGTTTGAAGAAATTTGACCACATCTCAGAAATTCTGCGCGACCAGCTTCATTGATTAAGGGCTCGAGAGCGTGTCGACTTTATGCTGTGTCTGCTGGTTTACGAGACTGAATACATCACGACAATGTGCTTGCCCGTCAGCTCAGTTGAAGCCCGTCGACAGCGCTAAATTTAGGAAATTCGGTTCCGAAGAAAAGTGTCCGTTGCTCTTAAAGCAGCCACTCTTGAAGAGTCCGCTCTGGAGGACTTTTACTGTACATAACTAAGCCTTTTAAACCAGGTCTTTTAAAGCAAGGTTTCGCTTACCAACAGTAAACCCTCGACAAACAAACAAAATCAATGTCGAGTCAAAACAAGAATTTCTGCCAGCGGATTAGTTTGTGGGTATGAAGCTTTTCTCCTTAAACTAAAACTGCAGCCTAGTGATAGTATCAGGTTTAAGACTTTGTTGCACGTTCTTAATATCCGCTAGATAATCCAGTCGAGTTATAAGTTTATGATAATTTCAGCATCATGCCAGAAAGCGCCAACAAAAGTTTTTTTTTAAACTTGCAACGATGTTTTTTGAAAATTTTTTTGAAAAAGTAGAGCACCAATCCTCCTCACCAGGCATTAGCTATTTTATAGAAAAAAATGTGTAATGTTTTGAAAAAGTACTTACGACAACCCCCCACGGTCATCAGCTGTTAGCTGAACTGGATTTTTTTGCATTTGACACAAAGTAATGGCACTAAAAATAATCATTTTTAGTATTTTTTTTCACAACTACCATATTGTATGTACATTGGTTAAATAAAGATCGTTTGCGATTTGGAACACAACTTTCGACATCAATCATTCCTTATAGGAATAATTTTAACAGCTACTCAAAGGCGCAAAAAATTTTAGCAAGTAGAGTTAGGTCCCATAAAACAAATTTTTCAAATTAAAGTTTATTTGAACATATAGTTTTTTTAAATATTAAACAATTATATATAAACTTATTAACAACATTAATGTGGACTTATTTTCTTTAAATCTTTTTTGTGACTTTGTGTCTATAAGTATACAAATCAATATAATAAATCCATGCAATATACTATTGGAAATTCAGTTGATTGGGTTTTGCACGACCATCAGAAGATATTCACTATCTGTAAATATTACAAAACTGGTATATTACTTAGTAGAACTTTTTCAAATTGAACAACATGATTTCAGGTGATATTTTGATATTAAATAATTTTCTGAACTTTCACCTGGTGCAATCATGACCTCGTATTTCTTTGACCTCATGCGAAAAAATGTCAAAGTGTTCTGTGGATCGATATCTCTGATGCAGTGTTGTGCCTGAGCTGAAATACTACGAAGATGACTTGCGTATTGTACTGATGTTGAATTGTCCATTGTCGAACGAACTGGAACGCCTGCTCGATAAATCATTTTCATAAAAATCTTCTTTGACCTGGACTGCTTAATTTGCACTTATGTTTTGATACGGCTCTGCATACTTGTAGTGTATGTCTTGGGATATGTTGCTGTAGAAAGGCATGTTGTTGTATACGTTGTAGGTACTACTTGTTGTAATATGTTTTTCTAATATATATTATAGCTTACGTTGTAAGCTATACATGTTGTAGTATTTTTTAAAAATGATATGGCAGAGAATGTAGTTGTAGAGATCTGTACGGACCGCACCTTCATTTTAGGGTTATCTAAACGGACCAAGCAACAATTTTACGGCTGTAAAAACAGGCCAGGCTGTATTCGGCAAGGAGCCGGGATTGGAATATTGTGTCCTATGAACAGGCCAAGTTGCTAATGGGCCGGACCGCAAAAAAATCGGCCCATGCAGAAACATTATGCGTGGTAATACATGTTGTAGTACGCATTGTAGAGTCCTGATTTTAGATTGTTTCATTCGATCATGTTACTGATGAAACTCGATAAGAACAACAACCAATTATAAAACAGTGGTTTTCAGTTTTTATGATAAAAAACCCCGTTATCGTTTGCAGCAAAAAATTAAAAAATCGCGTACAAATAATTTAAGAATTTACGATAACATTTAAGTTTCTTGAGAGAAAAAATATTATTTGTTAAATTTTGTACAATTTAAAACATTTAATATTATTCTGACATTTTCAGAATTATTTATCAACAAGATTTTTTAAGATCTAAGTTCCAGCAAATTTAATCATCTTAAAAAATGCACAAAAAACACCTTCTTTGTTGACTATTATCAGTCCAGTGACACCTTTGTAGTTCTGAATTCTCTTCAGTATTTCTTCTCCTTCAGAAGTCTACATGAATATTATATAATAGAGGCACGCGTGAGGAATAGAAGAAAAAAACATTATACAGCATACCATTGTGACTGTCGGCTTTCAAGTGGACAACTTTTAAACAACCTGCAAAAAAACAGTTTTAAAATTCAAATTTTTATTTGGAAAAACAGAAAACGCCGATAAGTAGAATTGTCTGTTTTCTTGCAAAATATTAAACAATTTGAACAGTTTTAATATTTAGATTTATATTCGGAAAAGCAGAAAACGCCGATAAGCAAGATTTTCTTTTTTCTTGCAGAATATTAAATAAAGAATTTGAACACGAAAACATTTCGTACGACGAAAAAAAAAACAAAAAACTAGAAACCCACGCACAAATGTGCCGATAGGCGGGATAAAACACAATTATAGATTCAAATTACGGTTGCTATAGAAACCAGAAACATGAAAATTACACATTACCAAAAACTCTATTAAAATATAAGTAAATATAATTTAACAAATAATTTTTATATATACCGCAAAATTTGAAGAAAAAAAACTGAAACAAAGTAGCCTAAATGCTAGTCATTTTCACCGCATATTATGTACGCACCCGAAGCTGCTGAATAACAGCTACTTAATTTTTTAATTTTAAGTGCAGTGCCACACTATTCCAAAGCCAAACAATATTTTTTAATTCTGAATTTTTATTGTAGTTTAACTTTTAAAATTTGAATTCATTTTAGCTGTTAAAACTGTCTGAGATGTTCTACAAAATTCAAATAGGTTGCATAAACTTTTAACAAACCTTCAATACCTCCACCACTATTCCTCTTATATTGTTTCTAAAGTTTTAATTAAAATTTTTAAAAATATAAATGAGATGGGCAAATTTAATTTTTTTTATAAACTTTTCTTCTCCACCTCCTTCTGCAGCTTCACCTCGTTTCGCAGGTACTCTTCCTTTCTGGGAGTGAACCAACAAGTCGCATCTCCCTTCCATTTCCATTCAGCAAAGTTTGGTTCTTATAGGTTTTTCATTGAAACCAATTCTCTTCGGCAGTATTAAGTTAATCATAAAAGCAAAAGCTTCACAACTTAGGTTCTTATTCCATGAATTATTCAACACGCCTTCACACTCGGAACAACGAATGGGTACACAATCCTACTTCAAATAAGCTCGCACAGACACACACAGACACACACACACACACTCACACATGCACACATTCATATCTACAACCAATGCTAATGATAACTACTCGAAACTGCCTTTGTTCAATTTCATTTCTACCTCGGAGGCTCTCGTTTTCGCCTGTAGTGCTGCTTGGAAAAGATTTATTTCTAGGGGCGTACACTCTTGGGAATATGCACGTGCGTTAAAATGTTAAACATGCGTATTTTTTGAGCTGTTATAAGTTTCGAATCTTTTTTTCTAAGATTTTATTATAACAATTTTAGCTGCAACATCTACGATTGAAAAGAACTCAATTTAGGCTTCATCTTCATTTCTTCAATTGGCTTCAGATTAAATTTAACATTTTCTGTCGTGATGATGAAAGAACACGATGGGTAACGGAATTATCAGACCTCTGCAAACATTGGAAGATCAAGATCTTAAAATTCTAAAAGAAATCGATGAACCAACAATACAGCTTTATCGCATTTTCCAATCTAGGACAAAAACGCTAAGCGAACTCGTGAAGGTATCTTCCCCGAAATACCTGACTTTCGGGCAAAACAATCAAACTGAAAATCGGACTTCAGAAAGTTCGAAACAGTCAGACTCGTCTGCATTTTTCCCTGTAGAAAGCAACAGCAGTCTGAGATACAGAAGATGCCGACCTGAACATGGCAGAGGAAGGAATTACGATGTGGATTATTTAAAACAAATAAGTGTTAGAGCGATGACCGAGACGCCAAATGGCGATAACAGCAATCCCACTGACGACAGAATTGAAGAAATATCGGAAAATAACAATCATTTCACCACACTTTCCATTATTAAAATACTTGATGCGCCGTTAAAAAATAATTTAGCCAATTACCAAAAAGAAAACAGTAAAGGTCCGTCTGGTAGCTCAACGCACCAAATATCTTGTGTTCAAAGTTCACAGTTCCCCAGTCAAAGGGCAAAATCATTGACCGGAATCATTACGAAAAATAATTCCATCCATCGAAACTTCAGCCTCCCTAACCTCCACTCTCCTCTTTGCATGACTGGACAGCACGCAGCCCCAGTCATTCCTACGATCACTATTGAAGGAAAAGAAAACGATGAAATACTTGTCGACGGTGAGATTAAAACGAAAAGTTTGTTTCGCTTGTATAGAAATTCGCCGTCATTAATCAGTGGTTCACCATAAAATGTTATTAACAATATTATTGTTTGTCAGTGAGATCTGAAAACAATTGTTAAGCTAACAATTTGTATATAGATGCGCTAATGTGGGCTAAGAACGAGAGAAACTCGCAAACAAGAAAATATAAAAAATATTGTAAGTATGATTTTTCCACACACACACACACACACGCACACGCACACACACACACATACACACACACGCACACATCTTTCAATCAATAAATAATGTACTGTCAACTATTTTAAGTTTATGTTTAAATATTCAAATATCTTTACTTATTCGGGAAGTTTGGTGAATATAAAATTACAAGATATTGCCGACAGAAACGCCAGACAAGTGAAGCTAATTAAAAACCTGTAAAATATTTGGCGGATCGTGTTTGGCACATCTGATTAAGTTATTATCAAGATCCTTCGGAGTAACTTTTCTGATCGAAACCGGAAACGGTTTTTGGAATTTATAATCCAATTAAAATTTATGTAAACAATTTAAAAACCACGTTTATATTACTAAGTATTAATAATTTTAACTATAAACAGCAGGAAGCGTGATTTGTAGTAAGCATATGTTTAAAACATAAGAAGAACGTTAACAAATAATTATTTTTATTTCAAATTATTTCCTTCTTTTCACTTAATTTTTATTATATACCTATAGACCTAGTTCTTAAAAGTTTTGTTTTTTGTTTCTTATTTTAAGCTTATATTAAAAAATTGAAATAAAAAAAAATACTTAGTTATTAGGTACAAGAAATACCCCGTCAACAAAATTATGGGGTTTTTAATAAATAATTAAAAGATGTAATAAGAAAATTGTGTTACTCTACCTGATCAGCAATATAAAAAAAGTGCAATGCTTTGGATCGAACCTGGTTCAAGCAAATTAAAATCACTACATTTCAAGCCATGTTTTTGTAAAAGAACTTCAATATCTTGCGATGTTTTCTTTTGAACAATAAATCAAGCAAAATGGTTAATGTAATCGGATAACTTCTCACAATTAATAGTTTAGGCCAAACGTTTTGGATCTATAGGACTGACAGCGTACAATTCCGTAATAATTACACACCTGTAATGACCCATTTTATCGACTGCTGACCATTGCGTTATACGAAATTGGTAACATACATACATACATAAATGCATACATACATACATACATACATACATACATACATGCATGCATGCATACATACATACATACATACATACATACATACATACATACATACATACATACATACATACATACATACATACATACATACATACATACATACATACATACATACATACATACATACATACATACATACATACATACATACATACATACATACATACATACATACATACATACATACATACATACATACATACATACATACATACATACATACATACATACATACATATTATTATTATTATTTATTTATTTAACGTGCTCTCTAAAAAGAAAAATTTCTCAGAGCACGAGGCGGCAGTGCCAAAATAAACGAACGAACAGAATCACACATCAGAAACAAAAAGGGTCAATATCCGTTCGTCATACGAAGAAAAAAATGAGTTTTAAGTCGTTTCCTAAAAACATAAACGCTATCGACACACGCCGGATCGGTAAGTTCAATCGGTAGATTGTTCCAGGTAGTTGGACAAGAAACTGCAAAAGCCCTCGGTCCAAACATCCTGGTTCCGCAGGAAGGAACAAGAAGCTGACCGGAAGAAGCCGAGCGAAGGTGAGATCGGCCAGGAAACTGAGTCACCGGAATGCACAGACCGGAGAGGTATGACGGCGCAGAACCATGGAGGCATCGGTACGCAGTGAGAGATAGCTTGAAGTCGATACGCGCCTGCATGTTCAGCCAGTGTAGTCGGTCGTGAATCGCTTTAGTGACATGACCGTATCGAGGCAATCGGAGAATCAGCCTAGCCGTGGCACGCATGACACCATCAAGCCGCCTCATTAACAGATCCGGTATTCCACTGAGTAGACAATTACAATAATCAAGTCTAGACAAGATCAAAGCGCGGGCAAGTGCATGCGAAGAATCGACCGTGAGGGATTTGCGAACTGACCTCATCTGTCGTAGATGGTAGTAACTGGTGTTGACCAATTTTGCAACGTGTTCGCTGAAAGTCAGTTGACTTTCGTACATGCGTACATGCGTACATGCGTACATGCGTACATGCGTACATGCGTACATACGTACATACGTACATGCGTACATGCGTACACGCGTACATGCGTACACGCTTACATACGTACACGCGTACAAGCGTACACGCATACATACGTACACTCATACATACGTACGTACATACATACGTACGTACGTACATACATACGTACGTACATACATACGTACATACATACATACGTACATACATACATACATACATACATACATACATACATACATACATACATACATACATACAAACATACATACATACATACATACATACATACATACATACATACATACATACATACATACATACATAAATACATACATACATACATACATACATACATACATACATAGGAAATTATGATTTGTTTAGTTCTTCCTGTTTTTATCTTCAAAAGAATTTTCCTGAATGTGTTCTTGCTGAATTTATAGAAAGCTGTTTGTTGTTCTAAAGACATTATCACAAAATAAATCATATCATATAACGAATATAATTAAATAATTTATCGAATATATCCTATCAAATTCCCATGCACTCAAGATTGACCTATGAGACTTAGATGGAAAATGCAGCATTCTCGCATACCTAAGCAACTACATCAATCTAAAGAAGGGTTATATAATCTTATATACTCTTTCTTCTTCATTCACTCCTTTGTTCTTGACTTAAAGTTTTGCTTCAGTCATTATTTAATGATCTACTTATATTTTTATTTATTAAAATTTCAAGTCACTTTCTTAGAATTTTCTTTTGCAAGTCTCTCAGCAGACTGATTAACAGGAAACAGAAAACCCAATTACCGAGGCACGTTAGAAATGCATTTTATTCTTAACTGCTTGAAACACGCCACAGTGACCGGCCTTGCACTCAGCAGAAATAACTCGTTTGTACAAAAAAGAAATTACTTATCTGTTTATTATTAGACTTTACCTGTAAATTTTGAAGATGAAGCCGTGTAAGAAGGACGCATCGTTGAGTGATTTGATTAACGGGTTTGTTTCATCGTGATACGATTAACGTTTAACTTTTATAAAAGTGCGATAAAAGAGTAGTTATTGTAGAAATAACTGAATTGAGTGATTATATGCTCACTGCAGGAAATGGTTCAACAGAAATAGCTAAAATAGATTTTGATTTATTATTGCTATAAAATTCATGTACTGGAGATGAATGGAGATTGAATTACAAACGCAAATAAGCCAGCGGCGATTCCGCCGGATTATTCCAAGTGATTTACAAGGTGATGACGATTATATGTTGCGTGCAGGCATCAGTAATGATGGAAATGCTGAGTTTAAACCACGGGGTAAACGTTATATCAGACCGCACACCACCTCTTGATCATCTTAAGTTACAAATATTTCAATAAATAAAATAATAATAATTATAATAATAGTAATAATAATAATAATAATAATAATAATAATAATAATAATAATAATAATAATAATAATAATAATAATAATAATAATAATAATAATAATAATAATAATAATAATAATAATAATAATAATAATAATAATAATAATAATAATAATAATAATAATAATAATAATAATAATAATAAAGCAGTTATATGTAAAATAATATATTATTTGTTTGTGATTTTAGTTATAAATCAATATCAAAATTGCTATTTGTAGAACTTCTGTGATGGTTAGCCGTTCAAGAAAGTTTAGTGTTTACATCATGTTATCATTCTATGTGATAACAAATTAAACTTCAAGTTTAACTATATTTTGTAATTTCTTAAACACTTTTGACGGCTGATATTAAGATATGGCTTAGAATGGTTGTTTTTTGGTAAAAAAAACCACTGAAAAACCATAAAAATCATTAGAAACCCACTGAAAACCATAAAAACAAAAAAATTTTAAATTGCTGGTTTCTGCCAACCCTGACAATATTGCAAGTTTTTAATCCATTAGAACAACAGCAACATAGAACAAGTGAAATTTAACTAAGCAATGCAAATGATGTTGTGTATGGTCTGGAACAAGGTTGTAAAAAAATGCGTAAGAAGTTTGCTCATGAAAGTGTTGCGAGTTTAGAAGTCAGATTAATCGAGGGTAGGAATGATTTGCTGTATAGTTGCAATCAGAGGGAATGAACACCACAGTTTAGCTACCGTTCGGTGCCTATTAGCGCAGCTTATTTTAAATCAGCGATACCGAACTTTTTTAAAAGGTGCCGTATAAATATTCGCATAAACTAGTAAAGGATATCTATATATATAAAAATGAATGTTTGTATATATGTATTTATGTATGTTAATGTCCTTTATGCATTGCTACACCATTCATCCGATCGTAATGAAATTTTCACACAACCTTGAGAGTCAATGAAAATCAAAAAGAAAAAAAAATTTTTGAAATCCGTCACAAAATGAGCGGAGCGGAGCGGGTGAGCGAGCGGGAACTATATATATATGTATGTGCGTATGTATGTGTGTATGTATGTATGTGTATGTGCATGTATGTGTGTCTGTGTGTGTGTTTATGTATGTACTAGCGGAGATACCCGGCGTTGCCCAGGTTTTTTGAGGTTTTTCTAATGTTTGTCTCTTTCTCTCCCGTTTCCTTTCCCACCTGCTTTCCCACTCCTGTTAGCTTTTCCGTTTTCGGTCGTTTTCCCACTGCCGGTCGCTTTCCCGCTCCCGGTCGCTTTCCCGCTCCCGGTCGCTTTCCCGCTCCCGGTCGTTTTCCCGTCCCGGTCGCTGCCCCGTTCCCGCTCACGTTTGCTCTCCCATTCCCGCTCACGCTTGCTTTTCTGTTCCCGCTCGCTGTCCGTTCCGGGTGCTTTCCCGTTTCTATAATAGACAAACTAACCCACAAACATTCATCTATATATATAAAAATGAATGTTTGTATATATGTATATATGTATGTTAATGTCCTTTATGCATTGCTACACCATTCATCCGATCGTAATGAAATTTTCACACAACCTTGAGAGTCAATGGAAATCAAAAATAAAAATTTTTTTTTTGAAATCCGTCACAAAATGAGCGGAGCGGAGCGGGTGAGCGAGCGGGAACTATATATATATGTATGTGCGTATGTATGTGTGAATGTATGTATGTGTATGTGTGTCTGTGTGTGTGTTTATGTATGTACTAGCGGAGATACCCGGCGTTGCCCAGGTTTTTTGAGGTTTTACTAATGTTTGTCTCTTTCTCTCCCGTTTCCTTTCCCACCTGCTTTCCCACTCCTGTTAGCTTTCCCGTTTTCGGTCGTTTTCCCACTGCCGGTCGCTTTCCCGCTCCCGGTCGCTTTCCCGCTCCCGGTCGCTTTCCCGCTCCCGGTCGCTTTCCCGCTCCCGGTCGCTTTCCCGTTCCCGGTCGCTTTCCCGCTCCCGGTCGCTTTCCCGCTCCCGGTCGCTTTCCCGCTCCCGGTCGCTTTCCCGCTCCCGGTCGTTTTCCCGTCCCGGTCGCTGCCCCGTTCCCGCTCACGTTTGCTCTCCCATTCCCGCTCACGCTTGCTTTTCTGTTCCCGCTCGCTGTCCGTTCCGGATCGCTTTCCCGTTTCTATAATAGACAAACTAACCCACAAACATTCATATATATATATAGTCTTAGCAAATCTATTTTGCGTTTTATAGGCTAACAGAAGTTATGAAAGAATGTAAAAGAGAAAATGAGCGGGAACGGGAACGGGAACGGGAGAGCAACCGTGACCGGGAATGGGAGAGCAAGCATGACCGGGAACGGGAGAGCAAGCGTGAGCGGGAACGGGAAAGCGACCGGGAACGGGAAAGCGACCGGGAACGGGAAAGCGACCGGGAACGGGAAAGCGACCGGGAACGGGAAAGCGACCGGGAACGGGAAAGCGACCGGGAACGGGAAAGCGACCGGGAGCTGGAAAACGACCGAGAGCGGAAAAGCGACCGGGAACGCTACGAAAACGGGAAAGTGGAGAAGGGAACGGGAGCGAGAGAGACAAACATTAGAAAAACCTCTAAAAACCCCGGGCAACGCCGGGTAACCTCGCTAGTATATATATATATATATATATATATATATATATATATATATATATATATATATATATATATATATATATATATATATATATATATATATATATATATATATATATATGTGTGTGTGTGTGTGTGTGTGTGTGTGTGTGTGTGTGTGTGTGTGGTGTGTGTGTGTGTGTGTGTGTTTGTGTGTGTGTGTGTGTGTGTGTGTGTGTGTGTGTGTGTTTGTGTGTGTGTGTGTGTGTGTGTGTGTGTGTGTGTCTGTGTGTGTGCAAGATTTACGTACAGAGAAAGCCACAGAGATTGTAACTTAAATAAAAGTTTGTAAAAACCTTCTAAAGAAATCTCTGGCTACATTGTTCGAGCCTTTTTCGGTGCTACAAGTACGATTAATGCTGAAAATTAATTTAAACGTTAGGCATATATACATCTTTGAATAGAATATTTTTTTTAAAGTTGAGATGACAAGATCCTAAAAATTAAACTTATTTCTCAAGAGATTGGCACGATGTGAGATTTTCCTGTCACTGAATTGATCCCCGTAGCCAGTGAGTGAAAGCCGATAATTCTACCGCTATACCACCGCGCTTCGTGATCCTATTTTTCCCTCCCTTCCAAGTCTTCAGATTTATCAGTTTTATGAGTGAGATCATTTATAAAAACAGCTTCTCACTCTATAATGTATAAAAAAAATTTTTTATCTAAGCTGAAGCTTATCGATGAAATACATCGATTTATTTTTTTTATGAATTCTTGAAAAGTAAAGAGCGTTAAATGAGTTTTCTTTAGTTTTAATAAAACTTCTTTTCAGCAGCCGGCAATCACGTCGAGCGTGAGAAGACAAAACAGCCTTTTTTACTTTTTACATCAACTCCGAACTACAAAACAAACATGTTTTATGGCCATCGGTTGACAAACTGCAAATTGTTATGACTGATCCCTCCCGCCCTCTTCCCCTTTCTCCCGCTCTCTCGCCCTCTCATTTTCTTCTATATCATATTTTCTTTTTTCTTCCTCTCCATAAACAGACCTGCGCATGATCACCTTCAAAATATACACCCATTAAATCCTCTCTAATAATGCAATTTTTCAGAAGGGAAGGCCAGCGAGAAGGAATGGAAGAACGTGGTTTTCCAAACGTGGAGGAATGATGGCGGTCTTTTGGAATTTGCTAAGAAACTAGAGCGACGACTCAAGGTGAGCAAGAGCACTACAGGTATTTTTATAAAATATAACTTTAATAATTTATCTGCAAAGTAACTGTCCACAAATCGTTTCACAATCATTAAGAAGGTTATATCATCATCATGATCATCATTTACTTCATAATCATCATCATAACCTGTTTCTCTTCAATCAGCACTGAAGCATTCAAACTACTAATTGAATCGGCTTTGATTAGTTAAATATATAATTATTCGCACAGAATAGCATTTTTGTGTTACGAGCATGCATTTCTTTATACAATTTTTTAAAATTTCATTACCAAAGAGCGACCCCATTTTGCTTAAAACCATTTTCTAATTTTCCAGCATGCTCAATGCCACCAATTCAACGATAAAGTAGTTATATTTGGAAAAAAGTGATTTTATAACTCTGCGATTTTGTTGTAAAAGCAAGGAAACAGTCCATTCATTTTGTGTATTTGTTGAATGTCGGAAGCAACTGTTAGGCAAACATGCAGCATGGAAAGTTCAATCTATCACTTTCCTTGTTTTCTTCATATAATTATTATTATCATTATTACTTTTATTATTGTTATTCAAAATAATAATAATAATAGTAGCAGCAGCAGCAGCAGCAGCAGCAGTAGTAGTAGTAGTGGTGGTAGTAGTAGTAGTAGTAGTAGTAGTATTAGTAGTAGTAATAGTAGTAGTAGTAGTAGCAGTAGCAGTAGCAGTAGCAGTAGCAGTAGCAGTAGCAGTGGCAGTGGCAGTGGTAGTGGTAGTGGTAGTGGTAGTGGTAGTGGTAGTGGTAGTGGTAGTGGTAGTGGTAGTGGTAGTGGTAGTGGTAGTGGTAGTGGTAGTGGTAGTGGTAGTGGTAGTGGTAGTGGTAGTGGTAGTGGTAGTGGTAGTGGTAGTGGTAGTGGTAGTGGTAGTGGTAGTGGTAGTGGTAGTGGTAGTGGTAGTGGTAGTGGTAGTGGTAGTGGTAGTGGTAGTGGTAGTGGTAGTGGTAGTGGTAGTGGTAGTGGTAGTGGTAGTGGTAGTGGTAGTGGTAGTGGTAGTGGTAGTGGTAGTGGTAGTGGTAGTGGTAGTGCTAGTGGTAGTTAGTAGTCATTTTCCCGTTGCTCCTCTTCGTGATGATCCGATTGAAAAAAAAATTAAGCTTAAAGCAGTTTGTGATAGAAAGGTATTTTCTTTTCAATTTTCCGGTAGACGAACATATCCTCTGTCTGTCTGTCTGTCTTATTGATTGAACACAAGCCCATTTCATGTCCTCCAATCGACTTGGTCTATAGACTCGTTAGGACCAAGAATTAATTTTGAGATACTTACGCTAAATAAAACAAAAAATAATTATAAAAAAGAAAAAATAATAAAGGAATTTTAAAAACAAAGTTTTTCACGGTTCTCTTGTTTTAAAAAAAAAATGTCTGGTTCAAAGATAGATTGTATCCTCTCGTTGTATCTGACGGACTCAGATTAGTTCAACCCCGTAACAACAGACAAAATAAAATTAAGAAACCAAGTTCAATATTGTCTGCGCCGAAAATTCCGGTTAAAGAATTTTCAAAATAGAAAAATGTGTTCAAAAACAGCTGAAAAACAAAGAAAAAACATGAGTGCTACTCAAGAGTCCAAGAACTTTTCAAAAAAAACTTAGCATTTGGTGCTTGTTCTTTTTTGAATGGCGATTACGAGAAGGAGGCCAGGCCAGTGCCCAGTGGCGTAGCGAGGGTATCTGGCGCCCGGGGCAAGGTCTAAAAAGTGCGCCCCTATCTTCCACTGTTATATAAATTGAACGACCAAAACCAAGAGAACCGAAGGCGCCCGAGCTATATTCGGTGCTCGGTGAGCCGCCTCCCCAAGAAAATGTTTTAAATCACTTGTGTGAAATAGAGCAAAAATACAATTTGTTAATTTTACTTGTTTTACATGTTCAAAAATGACTAAACTTTGGTGAAATTGTTGTCTTTCCTATTGCTTTTTGGTGCCCCCAAAGCCTGGCGCCTGGGGGAAAACGCCCCTTGCCCCCTTCGCTACGCCACTGCCAGTGCCACACGATCAGCTGCTTGAACCTAGACGAAAAGGCCACGATATCATAGTTCGCAAACTCGGAGAAAAACTTTAATTCATGGGATTCGGTACAAACACTAGTAATAGTGGTAGTGGCGGTTACTGCGGTGTGGTTAGTGAGGATACAGATGCAGTTATATAAAATCCGTTCATAACGCGTTTTATTTTACTCTATGAACTCACGAAAAATAAACTTCGTAGCCACAAACGGCAAAGCAAGAAACTTTTGCGTTAAGAGTACAAACAACATTCTAAAGAGAAAGAAAATTGGCGGCACAACTGGGTTCTCTTGAATGAAATGTTTATAGTAATCAGGCAGAATCGAGTTTAATGTTTCCATGAAACTCTGTTTACGTTATGTCTACTCTACTGCTCGTAGATTTTGTTCGATCTATAGAAGAAACACTAGGATAATTTGCTTCCATGATTTAATAATATATATATATATATATATATATATATATATATATATATATATATATATATATATATATATATATATATATATATATATATATATATATATATATATATTATATATATATATATTAAACATTGTATTAATTTAAGTAAAACATCGTATTCTATTCTTCTAGTCGTTTTAAAATGTTTTAAATATATATTAGTTTATCCCGAGAATTACTCGATGTCGGTAAATATGACATTGTATCAAATATATTCCTAATAAAACCAACATAAGGAAAGGAATGTCAGATATCTTACTGCGATTACTTCCTATGAAAGTAACTTCAAGGAATTCCTACCACGCAAGCCTTCATAATAAAGCACGGCTCGGTTGTTATCTTCTTTTAAAATTTCTAGTCTGCGATTTGCCAGCGTTTGTTTACGTATAAGTGCAAATACTAGTCCAATACATCTTCATTTTTGATCTACCATATAGCAGCATGAAACTCCGTTTTTGTGTTTCGGTTTTTGAACATCGCTTTTTCATTTACTGTTGTTTTTATTAGAATTGAAATGGCATCTCAATGAAGAAGTTTGTGTTATCAGTGAACTCTCACACTAAGAGCGTTCATCGTTGTACGATACCTCGTAGAAAAATTCTTTATTTATTAGATTGATTCTTTTTTTTAATCTTCAGTTAATGAGGCAGTGTGTAGCATTTATATTCTCATTTTTCCATCCGTCCCAGGGACGATACAATAACAACATGATAAGCAAATTAGAAAAACACTTAAACACACTAACAAAAAAAAAGTAGTTTTTATTTTTATGCCAAATAATGTATTTAATGTTTATAAAATTTGTTATTAATAATTCAAATGTGGTCATAAGATCCGTTAACTTGACAGAAATACGCCAACAAACCAGGATTAGGCAGCAGAACATTTCTTTCCATGACGGTCAATCGTGCCAAGAAACGGGTGACATCTGTCACATCTCCGATACGTCAATGGAATAGCGTCGGTGCCTTCGGATACGGCGTCGTTCTCAGTGATCCACGCATTCCCGAAAACGATTTTTTCAAGCCTGACATTCGATTCAGAATCAGATTACGGTATGAGATTTTTCCATATATCACTACCTTGTCTTTCTGTTCATTCATCTGTTTGTGTGTTTGTTTGCACTTCGGTTTGGTTCGTTTATTCCTATAAACTTAATTCATGAAAATGATAAAAAAATAAAATATTTAAAAAAACTTTTAAAATACCACGTTTTTGTGAATTAAAAATAAGAAAATAATTGTTTTCTGAATTGTGTCTTGACGGAGACATGCATTAATTGTGGACATTCGTATAATGAACGAGCCGTAATATTTTTAAAACTTAAAACGTGGGGCGCCTTTTATATTTATATTTCAAAAAGCGGGTCTATCCTGTTTAAAATTTAGCAGATGGTTAGCTTGAGTAAAAGATACGTGCGATTAAATAGAATACAGTTGCTAGATGGGGCAGCTTTCTAGATTTATTGATAACGAACATGAAATACACAGCATTTGCTTTGCGTTTATACGGTTGCCTAAATTACTTCTTTACTAAATTATACAAGTTAATATTTTTAATTTTCAAGTTGATTAGAACAAGCAAAGTTATTCATTATTAAACCAAATTTATGTTATTTGTGACAAGAATGAAAAAGAGAGAAAAATAAAGAAACAGTACTAAAATACGTCGTACTTGCCGTGCACTTAATACCAGCAAAGCCAAAGTTTTGGACTACATATAACTAAATACGGCATGCTCAATTAATTCTATTTTTAATTTACATTATCTTGCAAAAATTTCAAAAGCTATGAGAGAGAGAGAGAGAGAGAGAGAGAGAGAGAGAGAGAGAGGGAGAAAGCGTGTGTGAAAAAAAAGAAAAAAAGAGAGACAAAAAGAAATACAGACAAAAGGAAAAAAGTAAGAAGAGAAAGAGACAAAACTAAGTAAGAAAAGACAATAGAGAAAGAAGTATAGCAAGAAACACATAAAAAAGAAGAAAGATGAAAAAGACATGCGTTTCATAATGGATAAAAAAGAGAGAAAAAGAAAAAAAGATAGAAATAAAAAAAAATTAAAAAAATTAAAAAGAAAGAAATAGAGAAATCAAGAAGAAAGAGAAACAAAATTGTTCTTCACTAAGGTACTGCTTTGTTCCACATTTAAAAGAACGAACGGTTCTGTTAGTAATGCCCGCCATGCTACTTTTCTTGACTGCATTTGGTTTATTCTTACTTTGAATAACATTATTTTTAAAATTAAAATAAAATTATCAACTTTACAGTTACATTTTTTCTAGACGCGCCGATGCTCTGCGAGCGTAATGCTAAATTTATTTATTCCGTGTCATCGAAATGCTGGAGATTGATGTATCGAAACACACTTTAAAATTTGGATGTGAAAATCTCCTATCAAGTAAATGCCATAGAAAGTTATATTATCATTTCACATCCACCCTCAAACTAAAGCCCCTGCTTTCAAGACTGTCTGGATGCGCCAGTGCTAAATATAACGAATTTATCTTAAAAGTCTTGTTGAGGTAAAGGTAAACTAGACAAAATGAATAATTTAAAGTCATTAAAATGTAATTAGTTAAGTATATATGTGTCTCTTTGAATATTCATAATAACCTAGCCGATTTTTTGGATGTTTTTCCTACAATAAGCAAATTGAGTTCGGTTTCACTAAACCATTTAGCAATTCCTCTAGAGAGAGCATAAATTATCTACTTGAAAACTTGTAACAAACAGTAGGTATAGGTTAGGTTTAGATACAGCATTCTTTTAGGTATTTGCACTTGCGAGGAAATTTCAGCACAGCCCCATATAAGAGGTTAACTCATTTCCATGGAATGAATGCACATGCAGTCGCGTAGCCAGGATCTTCTGACGGAGAGAGACATTTCCGCAAAAAATATCACTGAACAGGGATATCACCCCTCCCCACTCCCCAAAAAAGTATTTGGCTTTTAAGAAATTTTTTTAACCAAAAACGTTTCTTGGTTGAGTTTTTGCATTATACAAATGTTTATTTTTAAAAATAACTTACATTTTAGGTATGTTTCTAAGTTATCGTTTGCTATTATTTCAACCAGCACTTTGAAGCAGCTTAATTCTCAAAATTAAAAAAAAACTAATAGCAAGAAACTTTGTAAATTATTGTTTGCAATTGCAGGCTAAAAACTTTTCAAAATACTATAAGTTAAGTACATGAAATGCACATGAAAACAAAGAAAATAAAAACTAAGAGTTAAAACAAAGCTCAGAAGCAGATGGGATGACCAACAACTCAGTGATCTACGGCAGAGATGAAACTGCAAAAAAATGGACATTGATGTAGCTGTTGATGAGTTTGATAGTTATAAAAAAAGATATCCTTTGTTTAAGATTGTTTATAAGCCATAATTGCATTGATTTTCTTTTCAAATTTTGTTTTAATAAATCTACCCAATTCATACGTTAAAGACTGTTCAAAATACTCAAGTTTTTATCTACTCCTACGTCATATATAATTAACTAGTTAAATATTTTGTTTTCCCCGTAAAAAAGCTAAAATTACGTGCCTGGAGGTGCATAACATAAGCAAATAGTATTGGGAAAAGTGTCCATAGCTCCCCATCAATGTCTAGATATCTTCTAGATCAGCAAAAAAATTAAAAAAATTGTATTCATCAATCTATCAATTTATTTATATAGCGCTATTTCCGTGGCGTTCAATAACGCTCGGACATGAACTGATCAAACAGATATGTTTTAAGTCCACGACGGAAAAAAGTGAGAGAAGTAGAGTTAGTAAGAGAAGTAGGAAGAGAGTTCCAGAGATAGGGACCAGAGTAGGAAAAAGAGCGGTTAGGAAAAGAATGCTTAACAAAAAAGATATGAAAGTGATTAAGAGAGGAAGATCGAAGACAAGACTTAAGAGGGATTTTTATTAAGTTAAGTTAGGTAGAGTGGAGAAGGACAATTTTTTATCTAAAACCTTAGTAAGCAAGTTTTAAAAATCACCCTATATTTAAGAGGAAGCCAATAAAGAACAAGAGATGTGGAGATATATTAGAAATGTAAGAGGTGCGAGAAACTAAGCGTGCAACAGAATTAAAGGCTTTAGAAAGAGGATGAAGAGTAGTGTCAGGGAGACCATAATAGACAGAATTGCAGTAGTCAATTTGAAACAGAATTCATGTCCTTCCCCCATGGTTACGTGCCTGTGCACATTATTCAGTAATTAAATTTTTTCTTGCAAAATCATGTTTTTTTTCAATTTTCGATTCACTATTTCGAAAATTATATTTAATCGGAACGTTCAATCTTAATAAATGGCTTCTCTGTGATTGGTGGGAATGGAAAGCCGAATAAATAATCTGGTGATGTTCACGTGATTTTTTTTAAACTTAAATTTAAAACGCTTATTTGAATTGGATGTGAGGGGTGATTTAATTACGTATAAACAAAGCAAGAGAGATTTGAATACATTTCTTAGGCTTTTAAGTTTTCATATATATATATATATATATATATATATATATATATATATATATATATATATATATATATATATATATATATATATATAATATATATATATATATATATATATTATAATAACAACCACTGTTTTTTGGCGGTGGAAAAGGCGCAGATGGGAAGGTAGTTGGCATGATGCGAGGTGGTGTTGCCGATCCGACAGTCGTGGGTTCGAATCTGAAGTTGAGACATATATATATATATATATATATATACAGTGGTGTAGTGGAGCCTATACGGTCCCATACGCCGTATAGACACAGCTTTTTTGTCCATTGTTCCGTATAGGCACTGTTTTTTCTACATTATTTTTTTTATGGTTAGAAGTTGGCACTCTTTTATATCTCGGAGGGACGTCTTGTGTATTAACACACGATAAACCCAGGCTACCTGATTCGTAGGCAAACCGGTTCACCACTTGTTTGTTTTTGTTTATGGCCAAAATATTAGGAGAAGTGGCAGCCAAACTCGACCCTCGCGTGTTAAAAATTGGCTAAATTTTGGTTATGCGGTGGGTGGCCAGTATTCTACAAGCAGTCATAACTGTTTGGAATTCATATGAGGCTTTGCATCGCCACTGAAGCTTCTGCTGTTGATGCACATAATTGTACTCGCAGAAATTACAAAATACGTCTGGAAACCACCAACTTTCTCTTAGACCTGGCCATGTTCTATGACTCATTAAAGGAGCTTTCAAGTTGTCAAATCAGTCGCTGGAGTTGCAATCATTTAGTGTCACCATTCCTCAAGCAAATACATAAATGATATACGCGACTATTTTCAGGATTACACACAGATTCCGAATGATCTTGTGCCATTTCAAACTTGTTCAACACTTTACCCTCAAGCACTGCAGAGTGCAAACGCAGTTTTAGTCTCGTGAACAATATCATCACTGATACATGATTTTCCCTTTTTATTCGCACTGTCTCTACTAGTCTAATGACAGCTCATTCAAATGAACTACCGCTCAGCCTCTAGAATCCGATGTCTTACGTTGAATCCTGGCTGCTGGAGCATCGCTCTGCTATTTGCACTTAAACCAAACTTGTTGACTCAAATGGCAAATACGAGGCGACCGAAGATATACCTTATAGATACAGTGTACATTTAGTCACTCACTTATTTCTCAATACCTTTATAATCCAGCATCAACAGGATGAGGAATAATATAGAGCATTTAATAGAGAATTGGATTATTTCCCATTCACTATTGTGATCCCAAAAATAGGGGAGGGTCAGTGCAATTTTCAACCAAAGGGTCATTTTGTAAAAGTTGTACCAACATTTTTGAGATAAAATTTGGTTTGCCAGTTTATAAAATTTGACTCGACCTTTTTACCAAAACGGCCCGATTTTAGCGTATGGGCACAGTTTTTTTACGACT
>OZ022244.1:21214965-21386291 GCA_963978895.1 Erpobdella octoculata
CGTAGATATTTTCTTTTTTGTGATGATTACTCAGAAATGACTGCTCACGCACGCCATATTGATTGAATCACATTATATTGTCAAACATTTGGCCGTTTAAAAGACAGGTTTTTTTTATAGAAGTGGCAATGTCCCTCATGCCCCTGGCACTCTCAAATATTTCAACTTCTTAAAATTAAAATTAAAAATCAAAATTTTTTGCTGATATTGCCAAAATAAAAATCATTCTCTTGTTTTTTTTTATAAAATTCTAAACATTACAAAAGGACAAATGATGCCGCTTGTTTTCTTCCGAAAACTTGTATCATTAAGCAATTCTTAGAATCCCCTCATTATATCGCATGTCAGAATAGTACAAATTCATTTTGATTTAAAACAATAATTTCCGTTACTTATATAATTGAAGGAAATAGTGTTTGTTTATAATATAACGTTACAATACAATTGTTTATTTGTCATGTTTTTATAACATAATTTCAAGATTATTGATTTTTTATCAATTATTTTAATTTCGTTTTTGTTAATATTAAATAAGAAACTGATTATTTTGTTACACACTTTTACTTCACTTGACTTTTCTGTCTGTCTGTCGTCAAATTTTGAAAACGATTTTAAACTAACTTCCCGATGAGCTAGAGACTTCGAATTGATTAGACAAAATCTATATATATAAAAATAAGATTATGTAAATATATAAGTCTTTTATGCATTGCTACACCATTCATCCGATCGTAATGCAATTTTCACACAAGCTTAAGAGGCAATGGGAGACAATTATAGTAAAAAATGTTAAAATCGGGCACAAAATGAGCGGGAGAGCAAGCGAAAACGGGAATTAGAAAATGAGCAGAAACGGGGAAGCAAAGGGGAAGAAAAAAGCACCTGAGAGCGAAAAAGCGAGCGGGAAAGGTAAACGGACCAAGAGCGGGAAAGCGTCCGGGATCGGGAAAGCGACCGGGAGCGGGAAAGCAAACGAGAGCGAGAAAACGGCCAGGAGCGGGAAAGCCACCGGGATCAGAAAATCCCGGAAACGGGAAAGCGACCGAGAGCGAGAGCGAGAGAGCAAGCGCGGAAGGAAACGGGAGCGAGCGAGAAAGACAAACATTAGAAAAACCTCTAAAAATCCCGGGCAACGCAACGCCGGGTACCCCGCTAGTTTAATTAAACAATTATTTGTGATATTTTTGTCGAACTATTTATTGTCTATTCTAATATGTTCGTTGTTTATGTAACATATATATATATATATATATATATATATATATATATATATATATATATATATATATATATATATATATATCACAAATAATTGTTTATATATATATATATATATATATATATATATATATATATATATATATATATATATATATATGTATGTATGTATGTGTGTGTGTGTGTGTGTGTGTGTGTGTGTGTGTGTGTGTGTGTGTGTGTGTGTGTGTGTGTGTGTGTGTGTGTGTGTGTGTGTGTGTGTGTGTGTGTGTGTGTGTGTGTGTGTGTGTGTGTGTGTGTGTGTGTGTGTGTGTGTGTGTGTGTGTGTGTGTGTGTGTGTGTGTGTGTGTGTGTGTGTGTGTGTGTGTGTGTGTGTGTGTGTGTGTGTGTGTGTGTGTGTGTGTGTGTGTGTGTGTGTGTGTGTGTGTGTGTGTGTGTGTGTGTGTGTGTGTGTGTGTGTGTGTGTGTGTGTGTGTGTGTGTGTGTGTGTGTTTGTATATATGTTCATTCTCTGTTACAGGCACAGCAGCATACAAAATGATGACGACGCCTCTTCCTGCCAACGAGAGACCGCCATCAAGTTTGCGGACCAAAACGAAGATGGGCCCCTTGACCTCATATTGCTCACTGGCAGAATTCCAATTGCTGAGAACTGCAGGAGCTTCTTGAAGGTCATGAGTCTCGTCAAGCCTGACGATTTGAAAGCGGTCTGCACTAAGGATCCTCTCTTGTGAGTTGTCCTTGATTTCGATTCGAAATAATTTTTTGCATAATCACAAATTATATCTGCCTAATCTTAATAAAATAAGTTTTAAAAGATAGTCCGTAAAAAAAACAATTTGTTTTAAATACAGTAGGTCCTCGCTTATACGACCCCTCGTTATGTGATTTTAGAGCTAATACGACCTAAAAATTGTGCACGGACTAAAAATCCCTATTTCTTTCATATTGTTTTCCTCATGCGACTTATTCCGTAACGAGACCAACGACCTTGTTCTTGTGGCATTATTTGCATAAATAAATCTATTATGCGACCTGCCGTAGATTGAACCACTTGAAACTGCATTTATGTGTAACTAGCGAGGTACCCGTCGTTGCCCGTGGTTTTTAAAGATTTGTCTATCGTTCTTCTCTCTCGCTCCCGTTTCTTATCTCGCTTGCTCTCTCGCTCTTAGTTAGTTAGCAAGTTCGTTAAAGCGTTTTCGGAGTTAGGTAATTCAAAATTAAACACTTTACTTTAAAACAACAATCTTCAACTATTTTAAATCATAACATTTTTTATATGACTGTTAGTTGATTTAAAACCAAAATTCCAATTACTTTTTTTTTGTCTTTATATGTATTTTTGAAGAAAATGCTACTTTTTCTCTTATGCGAATCTCGGGGGACCGACATTTCTCCCTGGACGTTTCTCCCCAGTCCGGGATAGCACAATCCCTCCCCCCCCCCACAATGTAGTTAAAGCAAAGTTAGGTTCACGTTTTTCTTAACAAACACAAAGACATTTTTTTAAAGATTTAACATTTAATGTTTATATATCATCGAGATTATTATTAATCAAATTGAGTGCCCTAAACCTTCTAAAGATGCCATAAAATCTAGGACATCTTCAGAAGGTTTTTGTTTTCTCTGCGTGCAGTCGTAAAAGAAAAAAACTAACCCATAAAAACAAAGTTTTTATTATACATCCTTTATATACGATCCTAGATTTTTATTTTTAAGCCCAGAGCCAAATTCAAAAATTAAATTCAAATTCAAAAATATGGACCCTTTTGACGGGGCCGTTTTGACGGGGGCCGTTTTGACGGGGACCGTTTTGACGGGGGCAGTTTTGACGGGGGCCGTTTTGACGGGGGCCGTTTTGACTGAAATTTTGATAGATTCAATTGTCTCGCAGCCCAAGTCGATGTGCCAAATTTCAGCTCGATCGGATAACGGGAAGTGAGTTAATTTTGAGACTCAAAGTTTGTGACTGGAAGACAGACAGACAGACAATCGAAAATAATATAAAGGATTTAAAAAGAGCCGATTGTAGTGCCTTCGTCGATTTGTTCACTCTCTTGATTGGTGGCTCTCATGGAACCTTCTTTAAGATGGAGGTTGACGCCATGGCTTATAATAGCGCCCACCTCTTAGAACATCTAATGGTATTTACATATATGTTTACACAAAATTGAGAGTCAATAGAGGAAGCTATTGAACAGGTGAGTTTTGAGTTTTTTCTCTGCGGAGGTGACTTCTGCGAGAAAGCAGTTCCATAGTCTTGGACAAGCAACCGCAAACAATCTATTTCCGGCGCCCTTGTTGCTTTTCACTGCCGGCACTAGAAGTTGAGACGATGATGACGATCATAGTCTTCTTCGAGCCGGAATATCTTGCACTCGCCTAATATTCGATGTGAGGTATGTGGGAGCCATATCGTTGAGGCACATGAAAGTCATGAGCGGCACCTTGAAGTCGATTCTACTGTTGATTTCGAGCCAATGAAGCTTGCAAAGAACCGTAGAAATGTGATCGTGCCTGTGAGCTCCCGCCACAAGTCTAGCAGCTACGCTGACGACAGATTGAAGGAATCGGGTTACAGACGTGGGCTGGTTGACTTGAGCTGAGTTGCAATGATTGAGCCTAGAGAGAACCAGAAAGGTAGCAAGTAGCTTGAGAACAGACGCTGGAAGAAATGGTACAACGACTTTGATCTGTTGCAGCATCTTGAAGGACGAGCGTGTAATACAGCCATTGTGGATGCGTCTACTCAAGTCGGAGTCCAAGAAGACACCAAGGTTTTTGACTGAAGACTTTGGCAAGATTCATTTGTTTCCGAGTCGGACGTAAATTGTTGGACACCGGGAACTGCGCCGTCGGCTAGTGAACCAGATAACTTTTGGTTTCGTTAAAGTGTTAAAGTTTATTCATTTTTGAATGTCACTTACATTACAGACCAGCGGCCACTTTACAATGTTGACAGCTTGCAGATAGGACCAACGGCGTATGCGATGTTAACGCGCCGCCGGCAGTCCTGCATACTACTCGCCAGTTTCTCAAGCGCTGGAAGGACTTTAACTTTCAGCCAAGGATGGTACTCATTTATCGACCACAAAAAGAAGAAACGCTGAGTGAGCCCATCATGCGAGTTAGTTTTTGCTTATCCATGCCGGACTCTGTACCACTAGACCAACGCGTCTTTGAGTTTAATTGTAGGCGGCTTGATTTCATCTACTGATGAATGTCGTCAACAAAAATCGAGACCAGAAACGAAAGCTCAGCAGCTTGATCGAAATCGAAATGACCATAGATTTAAATGTCGTCTACGTATAAATGCGCCTGCAAACCAAGACCGACTATGGTGCATTAGAGGTCACAGATGTACAGTGAAAAGATGGTTAGGCCGAGGACGGATCCTTCAAGAACACCGCATGTCACAGGAGGAAACGAAGGCGATGCACCACCGACCTTCATCTGGCAGACCCTAACGACCAGGTAAGACCGCAGCCAGACAAGCGCGTGTCCGTCTAAGCGAAAAGAAATTCGTAGCCTCCAAAGAAGTTTTCCGTGGTCGACGTTGTCAAATGCTGAAGAAAAGCAAGGAGTGCGTATTTTCTTTGGTCGGTGGCGTTTAGATCATATTCTAATCAATAAACTTTCAGTGCCAAGGTATAATTTAAATAGAAACACTTGTTTTGTCCGTTTATGCTCGAGACTCGTTAAAATGTTTAATTCATCATTGATCCAATACGTAGTAGATGAAGAAAACAAAATTTATTGTTTTTCACATGGTTGGCAGACAGATGAATGCATTGTAATGTGATAAACGAGATATAAGCTTATTTTATTCGCTGATGTGGAAAAGAAAACTGGGTATTAGATAAAATAATGGGCTGAGTAACCATGCAGAATAGAAAATGATTTCCACTCGATTCTTTAATCGACGCGATTTGTCTATGGTGAGACCAAGCTGCAAGAATATTTGCTACTATAAATCAACAATGGTTATTCTATTTTATTACAATGCCTATATGAACTTGCAGTGTTGTTTGTTTGTTTGTTTGTTTGTTTGTTACTTCAGAGCAAATGTCGTTTTTGAAAACACCGCTAGTCGTCCGATCAACGAGGTTAAGCAACAAATTTTTTGTTTGGAAGGTAAGAGCGTTGGGCGATAGTCGAATATATATATTCTGACATCTACGTTTATAATTTTATTATCAAAGTTTATTCACCTCAGAAAAACATTATTATTATTAATTATGATTATATTAGAAGGTATAAAATAGACTTATCCAAGCTTCATTTTATTATCATCCAATAAACTGCAAAACCATTGTAGCGAACTCGGTATACGATTCGACGATATTACAACATTGGGTATCAGAAGCGGGATTTAAAATAAATGGTTTTGTGGTTACTTGAAGAACTTTCCAGGGTTGATTTAAAGCTGGAGCTTAAGAAACGAAAGCCCAATGATAAGGAGAAAAAGTCTCGTGGACCGCCTCCAGACGTCATTGGAGGACAATGGGTTTGACCAAGAGGAGTACGAGTTTGATGCAGAGGACAAATTGACGGAGGCTCTGAACAGGTTTATAGAAAAAACAGGTTAGCGCGGGAGGAACACCAAGCGACACAGCAGAAAATAAAGAAAGTGATTGGAGTGGAGCTAAAGCTTAGGACGGTCGAACAGTTTTGCATCGACGACAACCTTGTGTTTGGGGACTGGAGGAGCGTGGAAGGTCGAAAACTGACCGTGTCGTGCACATATATATAGAATAGATATATCGGCCCGCCTGTTGTTTAGGAAGGCTTTTAGCGAGGCAGCCTAGTAGACCGGAGATCGGAAACGAAGAACTGAGAGTTACAACCGTATAGTAACTTAATCAAGTATTTTTTAATAGAAAAAAAAAATTTTATGTACAAAATAAATTTTTAACATTATAAAAATTAACAAATTTTTTTTTTATAAAAATTTCAGTTGACATTGAATTTTATTTGCGTAGTGTCTAGTTCGATGGTCTACTATTTATGTCGCCTGTGTTATCGGTAAATTAGAATTGTATATTTTTTATGTCGGATATCGCGTTAAATTAAAATAAAGCTCATATCAACTACTTTTAGCTATAAGAAATCGACGTTTCTGTTTCTTACAAACCGGAGTTTAGTCTCCGCTGTCGTACCAAAAATAGATTAATACAAATAATGAATATTCATGGATCCAAAAGACTCTAAATCGTTTTTTCGGAGGCCATCTTGGCATCTCACTCAAAACCTGCTCATCTCCGATATATCTATTCTATATATATGGTCGTGCAGTAGCGGCTTCGGTCGCGTAGAGCCGTCGCTAACCTAATGGGGGCCCGCTGTGATCGAAAGTCATATATGAAGAACGATTTGGCATGGTATTCAAGCCCATAAAACCAAATAGGAAGATCGCACAGGCTCCAGCGAGACTGGAAGAAACTGCGTCAAACGGTCAAGAGACTTGACCATGTTGTTTGCGAATTGCGGTCAAGGCCACGAGTGAAGATCAAGGTATTTTGTGTTCGTGGCCGAGTCGGACTTCTCAAAAGCGACTATGCTGTTCGGGACGATTATTATTGTTTTTTATAACATGTAAACCTACACTGTGTTATATCTACGTTTATAATTTTATTATCAAAGTTTATTCACCTCAGAAAAACGTTATTATTATTAATTATGATTATATTAGAAGGTATAAAATAGACTTATCCAAGCTTCATTTTATTATCATCCAATAAACTGCAAAACCATTGTAGCGAACTCGGTATACGATTCGACGATATTACAACAATATATATATATATATATATATATATATATATATATATATATATATATATATATATATATATATATATATATATATATAGATAGATAGATAGATAGATAGATAGATAGATAGATAGATAGATAGATAGATAGATAGATAGATAGATAGATAGATAGATAGATAGATAGATAGATAGATAGATAGATAGATAGATAGATAGATAGATAGATAGATAGATAGATAGATAGATAGATAGATAGATAGATAGATAGATAGATAGATAGATAGATAGATAGATAGATAGATAGATAGATAGATAGATAGATAGATAGATAGATAGATAGATAGATAGATAGATAGATAGATAGATAGATAGATAGATAGATAGATAGATAACGCCCAACTCTTATCTTCCAAACGAGAAATTTAGCTCAAAAAATTTCAATAAGTACACTTAAATATTATTTTCAATCTTTAAGTACATTAGTATACAAGCTTTTTTTTAAATATTTTTGTATATTTTATTATTGTTTTTTATAACATGTAAACCTACACTGAGTTATTATTCAAAACAAACGATTTTTTTTAAACAACAGCCATACAAGTTAAAAGAATAAACAAGAAATGTTTCTAAAAACTAATGATTAAGAAACTTGTTTACCTTTTCAAAATCTGGAAAAATTTCGTTTGAAATCTTTTTCAGCAATTTGATAAATAAATCATACTATCTTATACTTGTATACGTTGTTTCAATTTTTCATCTGTGAAACTTTGACAACAAAAAATATTGAAGTTTTAATATTTTAATCAGGTGTTAGCCATTAAATTTAAATTCTGAAATTTAACTTTTTTGGCGTTAATTAGTTTAGTAACTTATCATCAAAATGTTTATATTGAAATAAATGACTAAACTTTAATCGCTTTATACTTAACTTAAAAATAAAAACCAAAACCAACTTTTCGTTATGACAAAAATTTATTTTATTCAGCGAGTTACAAAATTGAGACAAACTTATTTTCTATCTCAAATCAAATATTATACATCATCCTGGAAAGAGAAAGCTGAACAAAATTTCCAAGAATGTGGCAGGCCGTATAGGAGTTTACATTTATACATCAGACATGTGAAGTCGTTGAATGACAGGAATGTAATGTTCTTCTGGCACAAAAACATGCTAAATCGTTTTCAAGAAAGCGTTATTATTTACATAAAATGATTTTTTTTTTAATTTTTCAAGTCACCACGCCCTTGTCGATGGCACAAGAAGAGCACCGACGTCCTACACCAACCTCACTTACTACAGTCACGTCGTCTACCTTTTCATTCCAAAGAACCAGCGGCACTGTCTCGTCAAGTTTCGTCTCATTCCTGGAGGAAGTTCGTATTCAGAGACGGGGCTGTTAGATGAAGATGAACAAAAAGAACCCTGGTTTAGGTAAGCATTTCAGCTTTGTAAGTGCCGGGTTGTTTATATAGATACAATTCATCACTCGGCTCACACAAATGTAATTTTTTTCTTTTTTTGTTGCGGGCTATGTTTTCTTTAAATAGATTTTTATTAATTAATAAAAATCTACTATTTTTATAAATTTCTTGCTTGGATATCGCTTGAATATGTTTTAGTTATAATTTATATTGAAACTCTCGTGGAAATTGGATAATATTAAAAAATGACGTGCGTGTTGTTTTTCATTATGATAAAATAAATGATGTAGAAATGAACTTTCAGGCAGCGGAGGAAGGAAAACACTCAATCAAAAAGTTATTTAAGAGATGAATTTCAGAAACGGATGGAGCGATTCGAGGCTGTAAGATATACACTTCAACTGCAGATGACAAACAGGCTGGAAGAAATATATTGGAATCCGCAGCTTGTGAGTTACAAATACTGACCGAATTTTCATCAGTTATTTGTCATTTTTTAATTTCTTTATAATAACTTCACTGCCAATCTTGTTTGTTTGTTTGATTGCCGACTAATCTTGGAAGTAAAAATTAACAAACTTCCCGTCATCCAACCAGGCTGAAACTTGAAATATGAACTCGCTTTTTGTGACAATGCAATCTATTAGTTTTTTAATTTTTCTAAAAAAAACGTTTTTAAATTGAAAAAAATATTCTATCTATGTCCTAAAAAAACAAACCAAAAACATAAGGGAGTTGCAAAAAAACATGTTTTTCGGTTTTGTTCTCTAAATCAAAATGTTGAAAAATGTTTGAAACAGATATGGGATGAAACAGAGAGCCCGTGGTTAGATTTAATGCGCATCCAACTGACAACAACAATTCCTCTTACTTCTCTCTGTCGCACTTACTTCAACATTGTCGATAAGCCCTCCTGTCTTCGCTTTCGAGTTCCAAAATCAGTCCAAGAGTTTCACAGTCTGCAATATTGTCTCAGTGGCATGTACACCAGGTTTGAACTTGATCATCTGCAAATCGTAGCGTGGAAGAATGATGCCAGTTTAAAGAAAGAATCTGCCAAGCGTGGACGAGTGCCATACTTTGTAACGCTGTGCACCGCTACGGTCAAAGATACCAAATCTAGAGTCGATGTTTTCATTGCTTTAATTGGTTAGAGTTTTTTAACTGCTTTTACATAGCTCCAAGTTAATTATGTTTATTTTTTCAATTTGGTATAACTTAAACTTCTACTTTACAGGCACTAGAGGTCGAACAGCTCCTCAGAAACTGGACTGCCAACTGGATGAAGACGAAGATGAAAATCTGCCGCCGATAAGCGAGGGATGCGAACACTTTGCAATAAATGTTGAATCAGTGGGAGAAATCTTGGCCGTCAGTCTGACCGTGAGGCACAGACATCTTACTGACGAGTGGTTTCTAAGGTACCTGGTGCTATCCGACCCTGAGAGACTCAGAGTTCGACATTTTCCATGTTACAATGTTGTTTTATCTAAAGTTACTCTCAGGCCAGGCGAAGGTCAGTAATCAGTTAATATTAATTTTAACTTTAATTTTATACTAATTCTAAATAAACTAAGTTTTCACATTAGAAAAGAGATGTGCTATATAGAACGTTTCATGCTTTGTACCTGCCGTGTTGCTGCTATAGAAATGTGAAATAGCAAACATCATTATAATCAAAGCAACAGCATAGTTTCCGCCTAATAAGAAACATAACAAAACAAAGATAATGTTTCATATCCTTGTAGATGTTTTTGTCAGTTATTATATTTACATCTTTTAGCTAAATTAAAAATGTATTTATTATTTATAAACTGGCGAGGTACCAGACATTGCCCGCGGTTTTTAGTGGTTTTTCTATCATTTTTCATTCTCGATCACGTTTCCTTCCTCGCTTATTCTCCCGCTCCCGGTCGCTCTCCCGTTCCCGCTTGCTCTCCTGTTCCCGTCGTTTTCCCGTTCTCGGTCGCTTTCCCTCTTCCGCTTGCTTTTCCAATCCCGGTCGCTTTTTCTTTCCCGCCCGCTCTTTCGCTACCGGTTGCTTTTCCGTTCCCGCTTGCTTTCCCGTTCCCGTTCCAGCTCATTTTCTAGTTTCCATTTTTTGACCGATCTCATTTTTTACACAAAAACCTTTCTCTATTGACTCTCAAGATTGTGTGAAAACTTCGATACGATCGGATGATTGGTTTAGCAATGCATAAAGGAAAAACGAACAAACAAACAAACAGAAAATGCATTTATATTTAAATTACAAATGTAATTTATTGATTTACATTTGACAAAATCAATCTAAATTATAAATCTATAAAACAGTAACTTTTTACTCAAAACTGTTTATTGACCAGTCAGCTTGCCGCAAAAAGACTGTCACGAACTTTTGCGTCAGGAACGACTTTTGGAGCTACGGGATCGCAAGTCGGAGTACCAATGGTGTGTTGGGTCCAGCTACCATTTGTTTGGGTGGATTGGTGCTGAGACAACTAGAGATCTTCCGTTAAGCGATCGCCTTCAAGCAGAAAAATTTGCCGGAATGCCTTGGGATATTGATCCGACGGCAATGGAAACGTTGCTTCCGTTTCTTGCCACTGCAGCATCTCGAGGTCTTCTGCCAAACATTCCTCTCTTTTTTCGACAAACTGCTTCTACGGGTGACAACCTGCCTTCTATCGGACCCATGATGAGGCATGCCAAAACTGCTTCGAAATCCAGACCGTCATCTCAAGCAGCTTTGAGACGTTGGAGAAAAATTAGATTTGCCATTGCTTTTATTACAAAAGTATTGTATTTTATTTACATTGAAACGACATTTTCTGTAAATATATTAATTTTGATGCATTATTAAAAAAAAGGTTCGAATACCTGACGGTCCGAAAGGTGAAATGTGCAGATCCGTTCAAGACGACGTTGACTTTGGTCGCCACTTTCTCTTAGGACCCAACCCATTCATGGTAAAACAACTTAAAAATTCTCTTCTTCCAAATCTCCCCGTTACAGATGAAATGATTGCTGGATTCATCAATTTGAACCACACACTCCAAACGGCCCTAAACGTTAGTAATTGAATCTGGAATTTGTTTAGAGCTATAAGAAATGTTCCGTCATTTTTTATTACAAGGACGGACTGCTATACTATGCAGACTACTCAATCTTAGCGGACATTCCTACAATTCGACACGACTCTGATCACCGTTTCCTTGCTGCTCCTCTGGTTTTGTTTTACCAAAGGGATTTTGGAGATCTCATTCCTCTAGCCATTCAGCTCAATCAGACACCAAGCCCAGACAATCACGTTTGGACGCCCAGAGACAATCCCGAAGATTGGATTATGGCAAAACTATGGGTCAAGTGTGCCGATTTTCATTATCATTTTGCCATCTCACATTTGCTCAAATGCCACTTTGTTGCCGAACCATTTGCAATTGCAATGATGCGACAGCTCTCATCATCACATCCGGTCTATAAATTGCTGAAACCTCACTTCAGGTAAAATTACAGTGAAGTTAATAAAGTTGAAGTTTTAATAACAACAACATTTTATTGAACTAGGAAATAAATTATTTAACTTAGATAAATGTGCACATTCATTCAAATTTTTAGATATCTGTTGGTTACAAACACTCTGATAAGACGACATATTATGAGGAAAAATTGTGCCATCGACAAATACACATCCATTGGCTCCGATGGGTTTTGGTATCTCATGCAGAAATATTTGAGGTGTCAATTCACGTGGGATGAAATGGACCCAAGATTTGAATTAAGACAGAGAGGAGTCGAGAAAAAAACGCAACTACCATACTATTACTACAGGTCAGTAAATCAGATTCGTCAAAAACAGGATTATAAAGCTTGTTGATTGATGATAATTTTTAAACAGAGACGATGCCGTGTCTTTATGGAACGTTATTTACCGGTACACCAACGATATGCTCAAACTATTCTACACCAGCAATCAAGATGTTGTTGAAGATAGCGAGTTACAAAGCTGGATAGCAGACGTCGCTGAAAACGGCTTTCCTGGCATGGATGATGATGTCGGTCGAGTTTACAAGAGTTACAGAGAATATTCCAATTACAACCCCGCTTCAATGAGAAGCGTCTCAAAAATGCGGGAAGTTCAGGAAGTAAACCTGAGTGACTGTGATGACAATTTCGAAGCTCCAGAATCCCCGAAGCGCATCAGTGGAGTCGATTTTGATTTGACGTCTGAAAAAGATGAAGCAATTCTAGAAAACGAACAGCAGGATCCGTCTTCGGAAGCAAAGCCATCCGATAGCGTTATGTCTCAGGACGTTGAAAAAACCAGGACTTCTGTTAATGGGAGAACATCGCGTTATTCCGTCAGAACGTCATCATCATCATTCTCGTCGTGCACGATTGCATCGAGGTCGGGAAAGTTCAAAAAGCTTCCGAGAAGATCGCTTGAAATGGCGAACTTACCAGAAACAATAGAAACGATCGACGAACTGTCAGACATCGTAACAAAGCTCATTTATGCCACAACTTGTCAACATTCTGCCACCCACACCGAAGCTTTGGACTTGTATGGCTTCATGCCAGGCATTCCTTCGATGATGAGACAAGCGCCAATGTCACGCAAGCAAATGTGCACCAGGGATTTCATTGGAAAGACGTTACCAGATCAGTTCCCAGATGCCTATTACGGATCATTATCTACACTACTACAAGTTCATAAGCCAGACGAAGTAAGCATCTTTGTTAAGCTAGTTAATTAAAACATTCAAAGTGAGTAATTACAGAGAACCACGTGTTTCAGCTCGATGATTGTGATTTTACGCTGCGCAAAGAGGATTTTAGTTGCTGAGATGATGGTTCTGATGAAATTGTTCTTTTTATTCGGATCAAATGTTTTCATACCGCAGGCATTTTATATTTTTATTACGTAGCTAAAAATAAAAAGCCAGTGAAAATAAATGTTTGTTTCTTGCTACTTGTTTCTAAAAAATAAAGAGATTACTAGTAAACTTTGGCTGGTGTTGAAATTAAACTTGAAAACTATACGCCGTAGAGAGTTCAAGTTTTTTGCATTTTATATGGGCAAAAAAAAAGTTATTTTGGAGGCGATTAGTTCAATTGCATTCACGTGCTATTATTTTTTTCGTTGGTGTAAATTTCTTGATCAGATTTAATATTGAAAACTTCTACCTACGAAACAAACTATTGCCTCCCAGCTGCTGTCTAACTCGAATAAAAACAAAGTAAATTTTCAATACGGGAAATTTGAGCAAAAACTACGGTTTTTTTAATTGTAAAATGTAGGTTGTAAGATTGTACTTTGTAAAAGTGTAAAAATAAAAAACTTGTTTAAATCGTATTCATAAACTTATGAAATAACTATCGGGGTACCCGGCGTTGCCCGGTGATTTTAGAGGGTTTTCTGTCGTTTTTTTTTGCTCCCGTTTCCTTCCCCGCTTGCTCTCCAGCTCCCGGTCGCTTTTCCGCTCCGGTCGCTTTCCCGCTCCCGCTTGCTCTTCCGTTACCGGTCGCTTCCCAGCAAGCTCTTTCGCTTTCGGCCGCTTTTCCGTTCTCGCCCATTTTCCAGTCTCCGTTTGCTCTCCCGTTCCCGCTCCTCTCATTTTGCGACCGATTTAATTTTTTTACATAAACTATCTCCAATTGACTCTCAAGGTTGTGTGAAACTTGCATCACGATCGGATGAATGGTGTAGCAATGCATAAAAGACATACATACATACATGCATACATACATACATACATACATACATACATACATACATACATACATACATACATACATACATACATACATACATACATACATACATACATACATACATACATACATACATACATACATACATACATACATACATACATACATACATACATACATACATACATACATACATACATACATACATACATACATACATACATACATACATACATACATACATACATACATACATACATACATACATACATACATACATACATACATACATACATACATACATACATACATACATACATACATACATACATACATACATACATACATACATACATACATACATACATACATACGAACATAATCTCATTTTTAAATGCTTTTATTAAATGCTTTTATTTAACTTCACTCGTTTCTCTGTTTGTTGCTAGAAGTCCAAAATAATTAACGGTAGTTTTAGATTCAAAAATTTTAGTTACTTGACTCAGATAAAGGGGCAAATAAAAGCTTTTTTACCAATGCTTTTATTAACTCGTCGGCTCTGTTTCTCTGTCTGTCTGTTTCTCTGTCTGTTTCAAATCTTGCAATCAATTTTTGAGTCACTTCCTGATGATAGTTTTTTTTTTTCAAATTTTGCATACATGCTCAAGATAGAAGACAATGCAATATTCAATTATTAGTTTTACAATAAATCAATTAATTTAGTTAATTTTCTTGAGGATTTTATCGAGGGGTTTCTTGAGGGTTTTCTTGAGGGTTTTCTTGAGGGTTTTCTTGACCACAAAACGCTAACCGACTGGCAGACTATTTTACCAAGTTAACACGAACCACACTCACTGACCGCGATTCTCAAGCGTGTACGAAATTTTCATGAAAATAGTTGAGATATTTAAATTCGATGCTTTTTGATGATATTTGTATTATTATTATTACCAATGCTTTTATTAACTCGTCGTCTCTGTTTCTCTGTCTGTCTGTTTGTTTCTCTGTCTGTCTGTTTGTTTCTCTGTCTGTTTCAAATCTTGCAATCAATTTTTGAGTCACTTCCTGATGATAGATTTTTTCAAATTTTGCATACATGCTCAAAATAGAAGACAATGCAATATTCAATTATTAGTTTTACAATAAGTCAATTAATTTAGATAATTTTAATTAATTTCGATATTTCGATATAATTAAGATATTTCGACTTTAACATAAAATAAAAGAGTAATATAAGAAAAAATTGATTGCAAAATTTGTGTTTTAATTACATATAAGAGCATTGGTTTTAAAAATTCGTTTTTAATTTACTTGTTTTAATTTAGTTTTTATTTTTACTTGTTATATAGATGGAAGCTAAGCATTTTAATGCATTAGCCAAAAATGCGCTGAATTTTTTTTGATATAACACGAAGACTTTTGTAATTTTATATTGTTATGATGCTGCGCTGCGCTGTGCTGACTAACAAAAGCTTCGCACAACTGTCAGTTTAATTTTTTTAAACGATACAAATTGAAACATCATATTCATTCTAATTTACTTACTAATTAATTCTAAAAACTGTAAATCATCCAGGAATCGTATTTTTTATTTTAATCAGAAACAAAAAAGCAATCTGGGAAGAAACTCAAATTATTTTGAGGTAGTTAAGCAACAATGATGTAATTAAAACAAACACATAAAAATGCTTATTCTATTGCCGTAAATAATAAGCTTCTTTCTCTTTCTGATTTTTCTCTGTTCGTTTTTCATTCTCTTTGTCCCTCCCTCTTTCTCTCCTCGCTCGCTTTCTTTTTCTTTTTCTTTCTTTCTTTCTTTCTTTCTTTTTTTCCTTCTTTTTTGCTTTCTTTCCTTATGAAAGCAGACTGCCCCATAAAATGTTTGCCATTTTCTTGGGTTCCTGAATAGTAGAACATGGTCTTGTTGTTGCGTCACATAAATTTTGTTTTCTCTGCGTTTATGCATCATCACGGCTCAGATGTACTCAACATTAAATAGTCCAATGAGCTTCGATTTACGCACGGATTAGTTCGAATTGGGTTCATGCATTTGTGTCTTTAGAATGTATGTATGTGTACTATTTAAAAAATGTATGTAATGTGTACTATTTAAAAAGTGTATGTATGTGTACGATTTAAAAAAATGTATGTATGTAGACTATTTAAAAAATGGATGTGTACTATTTAAAAAATGTATGTATGTGTATTATTTAAAAAATGTATATGTACTCTTTGTAAAATTTATGTATGTGTACTATATAAAATATGTTTATGTATTATTTTAAAAATGTATGTATGTGTACTATTTAAAAAAATGTATGTATGTGTATTATTTAAAAAATGTAGATGTACTCTTTGTAAAATTTATGTATGTGTACTATATAAAATATGTTTATGTATTATTTTAAAAATGTATGTATGTGTACTATTTAAAAAAATGTATGTATGTGTATTATTTAAAAAATGTAGATGTACTCTTTGTAAAATTTATGTATGTGTACTATATAAAATATGTTTATGTATTATTTTAAAAATGTATGTATGTGTACTATTTAAAAAAACCTACTAATGATAAGTAACTTCATTTGTTCTTAATGTTTATCATCTTAAAATCACAATAACAATTTTTTGTTTAGCGAATTTTAAGCTGAAGAGAGTACAAAAAGTCAATTTATGACCCAGAAACTGTTGAAACCTGTTTTCATATATGATTATCATTTCAATGTACTTTCTTAACAGTATTTATTCTGTTATTATAAAGTTTATGTATAGTGCAGGGTTGTGCTAGGGTTTGTGTGCCTGTAAAACGGACCCGGATGAGCTCTAGTAGGGTTTAACAACGACATAAATTTGACCATAAATTTGTCATACGGTTGCTTTGTTTGAGCTCTCTGTACGGTTAGCTCGTGTAGGTTGTTAACATTACAATTATTCCCATGTCGCTTGTACATTACATGAGATGCTGAAAACAACTTCATCATATTCTTAAATGCAGAATTCACTAGGGGACAGTTCGGAAACATATTTCGTGGAAGACGATGCGAAACGTGTGATAGAAACCTTCCAGCATGAATTGAAAAAACTGACAAAGGGCATCCAGAGCCGCAACAGGATTACTGGAATTATGTATGAGAACCTTTCACCGGCATGGATTCCAAACAGTGAGTATAGTCAAAAAAACATGACATAAAATTTGATTTGATTTGATGGTCTGTGAATGGTCAGTTAATGCAGCCGGCGGTGTAAAGAGCGGTGGAATATGCAAGTATATGGGGTATATTTTTTTAGTTTTTATGTGTGATACATTGATTGAAAGTTGAATTTTAAATATATTTGTGACTGTGTACAAACATAAGTAAATATAATTACAAGACAGCTTGCTTTAAAATACACAATTAATCATTACTTTAATAAAATAATGTTAAAATTATCTATAATTTAACACTTTCATCTAAAAATGCTTTTATTATAGCTGGCTTATTAGTTTCTAAAACTTTTTAAAACAAAATAATTAAATGTAAGCCAGTCACAAGTGCTCCCCGCCTTTCAAGCGGCTGACCAATACTACAAGATGTCCAAATACCAAGATAACATTCTATAAAATTATAAAAAAATGATTTAAAAATAATTATGCAATACAGTTTTAACAGATTTAAAATAAATAACAACATTTTTAAATTTTTACCTTTTAATAAAAGAATCACTATTTTTGAAGAAAAACATTTTAAATTAAAGAACAGCCGTTGAAATGTGTGAGATTAAAAAATTATAGCAATATGATCTATATAATAATATTCCATTAATAGAAATTATAAATCTATGTATTTATGTTCTAGATAAGTATAAATTAATAATAAAGTTTCATCAGCTGGACCTCAACCCATGCATGACTTATCGGTTGATATGCGTACAGGCACTTTGAAAAATTATTTTCAATAAATCTGTTGAAGTTTGACTCATTGAAATCTTTCAAGTTGATCAAAATGGTAATTAACCTCTTTTTTCAACAGTCCCTCATTAACTGAAGTGAATAAATGTTTTAACAAAAAAACAAATTAATTATTAAACTAATTTAAAAATATTTGGGACGAGAAATTGGGTATTTTACAACCAAAAATATGTTGACATAATTGGACGAAAAAGTGGTAATTGGGTTGGCTGAAAAAGTTGTAGATTATTTTATATAGGTCAGTTCCAAAAAAGTCACTCAGGTTTTGCCCATTGATTGGCAAATAGTCCACCCACTTTCGCAAGTTATTTGAGAAAACAGTGACAACAAACCACATTATGGCCAAGGTAAACAATGCGGCTTCTTGTTACATTTATGAAATCAGCAACTCTTTGACACCTCACGTAGTATTTTTATTGAGATCACTAAATAAGAATTAAATGCCTATCTAGAGTTTACTTTTGTATCCTGACGGTGGTTATGTTGTTATATCTAAATCCGGGAAAATTAATAATAAATATTTCATGGCTAAGAACAGCTGGCATAAAAAGTGTTTGTTTTGAAAATCGTCGATTTCCAGCATCAACTCGGTGCAATTTCGATTATTCCACCTGCAACAAGTTTCATTTTCTACACACCTCAAATCAGCTCACGTACTCACATCCAGTCTACAGTTCAGCAAATGATTCTTTTCTTTTTATTATTGTCGAATGAAAACAGTATTTTTAAAGCAATTGTTCTGAGGTTTTCAAGATCAAAAATGTTAACGTTTTAGATACGCCCCGGGCTGTTGAGCAATAACGACTCAAATAAAAATGCCGTTTTGATTTTTATGCTGAATTTCAGTTGGTACTTGAAATAGACAATTTATAATATTGCACAGTTTAAAGTGTAGATATTGATGAAGCCACGTTTTTCGAGCTGAAATGAGTTTTTGCTTGTAATTTTAAAGAAAGCATTTTCATTTGTCTCTATTTCATATTGCAGTTTCCGTTCTGTGAAGATTTGAATAGTAAAATATTCCCTTGTTGAACGTTAAAGCGAAAATTTTTGTTTTTGGTAAAGGAATAAATGGAATTTAATTGTTAATTTGATCAAAATACCTTTAAAGATATGTAGAGAAAAGCCAACGTTGATGTTTTTGCAATGTTCAATAAATTAAAAAAAAAGTATTGCTTGATGACGCATATTATTCTTAACATTAAAATCAAAACGTTGCGTTTGTTATAACAAGCTGCTTGATACACAGTGATGTACTGAGAAATTTTTCAAGGGGGGGGGTTGTCAATTTGAATACTAGTTTATTTAATTATCTACATTTTATAAATATGGAGATTTTATAAATATTTTAAAACATATCAAGAGCCATCTTCAACACCTGCAAGTTTTAATAATTTAATTTTGTTTTTATATTCAAATTTCGAAGATTTTAAACTCAAATAAATCATATAGGTACTTGAGCCAAAACAAATTATTTTAATTTTAATTTTAAAAAAATGTTTTTTTTCAATCATATAAAAACAGTTTTTAGATATTTAGGTCTATAAATGTTATTAGCTCATAAAAATTGCCCTTGATTTATTAAGAGTCGTTTATCATTTTTTCGTCATATTTTTGACCACTTCAACGGTTAACTTTATCTCTCAAATAAAAAAAAAACAGTCTAAATAAATGTTTAAATTTATTTTTATTTTTAATGCTGGTTTTTTTGCATTTTTGTCAAGATGAAAATTTATCGAATTTTTGTTTTTTTTCTGATAAAATCTGCATTTTCAACATTATTTTGATGGTTTTTAAATTTATTGAGTTTATTAAAACGCTCTTCAGCATTTTTAGTTAATGACTTCTCAAAATCCAATTATGCAATTTTCTTATGCATTCCTTGCACTACGTTTGTGAATTCAACAAGACAGAATTAGCAAAAACGTCTTTCAATTTTTTTACTATCCCAATCACTTCCAATATCTTGGCCATTTGAGTTATATACTTTTAAATTTTATGAAAACTACTGAATATTTTCTGAAAAAGCAATTGGTCACGATGAAAGACGTATCTATGTACAGTTAATTGCTATCTTGGGTAACCACCTCTGAAAAATATTAAAATCAAGTTGTTTTAACTTTCACAACTTTTACTTAATTTAGGGTATTTTGAATGATAAAAATCAACCAATTTGTAAACATTTTAAGTTTTTTATGTAAAAACATTAAGAAATATACCTTTAATTACCTAATACCTTTCAAAAATATCCCATAAAAACTTGAAAAAAAAAGTTAGAGCTGTCCTGTCCAAACAAAAGCACCTGACTGATGGCCTCAGCACATCCAGGCAAAAACAACTGCATATTTTTGACGGTTTGTTGCCACTAAGGTTTTTATTTGTTATAATATTTGTAAAATTTATGTACCATAACATTCCTTTCTTCATTACATATCCAAATCATAAACGTCTTTCCCATATGTGCATCAACACATCTAAGAGCTTCGGCCTGCTACTGCTAGACCAAAAGCGCGATTGTTATTCACCATATAACGATTCATTGCTTTATTTTTCAGGTATTGAACCACTACCGTTTCTTCCGAAAATTGCAAAAGAGGAGGCCATGTCAGGCAAGTGCGAACCCAACAAAACAGCTCACATTTACATTTCTACCCCCTCTGTACCCATGAGCATACTACCCATCTGCATGTTTCTGGCCCGTGCCAATCCAGGTAGAGGGGGCGCCACCAGAGCTGCACGAACGGCTGCATTCGATCAGAGAGTCGACGGCGTCGGCGTACCTCGCAAGGACAAAGAAGAAAGAACGTCTTATCAGAAACAGAAATTTGATGCAATGTTTTAAGTTTTATAAATAATTCGAGATTTACGGACAAAACGATGATGATGATAAATGACAAAAACAAAAATGTGCTCAGAGCAATTACTTATTTCGCGATTTTGCATTACGAGAAATGCATCTAGATCATTTTTATTTTTCTAGTGATAAATCAATTATAATGAGGTGTCACTGCATGCAGATCAAATATGAACAACTTTTTTAAAATATTTTGGTATGATGAAGCCTCTCTCATCTCCTGGTGATAATATAACGTTGTTTGCGCTTCTGAAAAATTGTATTCCGCCTGTAAAAAAGCAAATAAAACAAACATTAAAAAACTTCAATTGCTCTGAACTTCAATGGAAAATTTTTTAAAATAAACCAAAGTTTATAACTTGAGTAGAAAATTGCATAGCAGAATTTTTCAATTCACGAACACCACTTCTGTACACTTAAGATTTATATTCATTCATCGCCGATAGAATAATAACAGTTATTTATTAAGTATACATTCCTGTTCAAACTTGACTGTAAAGATTTAGTGGAAAATAACAGACCATGCAAAACCATAATATGTTAGGTACTGCTTCTACTAGAATCTATAACTATTTTTTAAAAGTAGTCACAACACATCACTGTTAAAAAATGATTTTACAAAACTTTAAGAGACTGTATTTTAAGCATTGTATGCATACTCAAATAATTACTTAAAATAACTTATAGTAATTAAAGCATTCCAGATCAAGTCTGCTATAGCCTCTAAATCAATCCTGTGGTGCCAAAAAAACAATGTCAATCTAAGCTTAGCTTTCTTTCTTTACATAGGTATCCCCACCCAACAAAACACTATGCGACTGTACAATTTAATACAAAACAATACAACCGTCATTTGGTGACATGCCTAATCAAAACTAAAGTTTTGCTCAAATTTGAGGTTCATATTCTGAGTTTTACCTTTAATGGCTTTGTCGATGTCAATATAAATTAACACTTCTGAAGAAGCTCTGTAACCTGTAACAAAAAAATCACAAATAAAATTACAAATACATTATGGAAAACATGTTAAAAAACTTGAGAATAATTAAAACATACCTGAAATTATATCATTTGAGCCACGAATGCCTGGACAGAAATGGATGTGCTGTCTTGACATTCTACTAAGACCCTTCGAAAGGAATAATAAAAAAAAAATTTCAATTAAATCTGATAAGTAATTATATTTCATAACTCTCCATCAATTAAGTTTATTTGTATTAAGTATGTTGCACATATTTCATGTCAACTTCTAGAGTAAACAATACGACAGGAACAAATATTTGTTATATGAAAAGTAAGTAATCATTTTTTATTCAAATTGTAAATGCTGGTAAAAAATTCTATAAATACGACATAATTATGTATTTTTACACACATTGCAGTTCAAACACATCATTGAAGTACAATCCAACATCTTTATTTAAACATGTATAATCAGCATAGTTTTTGAAAAAACTTTATAGTAAAAATCACAATAGTTTCTAAGCTCTGAAGTTTTAAAACAAAAATAATCAATGATTTTGTTTTAAAATAAATCCTTTTTTAATTAATTATTTGTTTTAGTTGGATTAAAAACACTTACTTCATTTTTTATCTGATTCCATGCATGCTTCGTTGTTCCATGCACCACAACAGGAGCATCTGCATTACAGGTTACCGGAGTAAACTCCATATCTGGTAACTAGAACAGTAACTAAAAATTTCAAATACATATTGATCAGTTAAATGAATTAAAAACAAATGAAAATAAAAAATTTTGCCTCCATAAAATTTTCAAATACATATTGATCAGTTAAATGAATTAAAAACAAATGAAAATAGAAATTGTTGCCTCCATAGTGTGTCCCTGACAAGCTCTTATTTTCCACTTTTTTTCTGGATCCTGAGTGAGAATAAATCTCTTTTTATCATTATTTTCCACAACCTTGACAATTTGATCCATGGTTACATTTGAAAAGCTATCGATTTTGAGTAGATCTTCTACATAAATGTACCCATCTTAACAAATAATACAATTATTTAAATATTACTCTATTCAATAATTTTCTTCCAATCAATCAGATTTCTAAAAAAAATTCTAAATCAACACAATTAACTATATAAAAATAATTAACTTAACTAATATAACTTCTAAATCTGACCTGATGATATAGGAGAGTTCAGCTGTATTGCTCCATGTCTTAAAATCCAGCTAAGTTTTTTGGACAAACGAACAAGTTTACTATCCTAACAAATAATCATAACATTTAAATGTTTTAGCTTTAAGACTTTTAATCAAATAAAACTGATAAAAGTTAAATTTTAAAATCAAGGAATCCAACCAAACAAAATCAATTCCCAACCATGTTTGTAATATCTCTAATTTTAATTCTTTTTTAATGAACAAGTTAGATAAGTATTCTACAATAAAATTATAATAGCAATGTCCTAGAAAAACCAATAAAAAGCATTAGAAGTCTTAGCAATCATATTATTTATATATATGCCTGGATTGCGCAACACAGCGACCTAATCTAGTGACTAATCAACATGATTCAGATAAAACACAGTATCTCTAATAGCCTAAATTTTTAAATACTATACAATTTATCAATATTCTATATACTATAATATAAAGGAGTGAACAGGATTATTAAATTATTACGTTAATGTTTTGATTTCACCGTAGAATATTTACGGCTAAAAGTTACCAGACTATAAAACAAAATATCTTTGTCAAATATAGTTTGTGAAATAAAAGTATTAACATACTGACACACTTTTTATATTTTATGCACTGTGGGGTTTAATTTTTATTTTAGAGGGGGTCGATTAATCAAAATCGACACCGATACTGCGGTTTTGAGAAAAACCGACACCGGCTTGATATTTAGGAAAACCGAAAAGTAGCGATTATCGGGAAAAAATCAATATCGCGATTATTTTCAATGTTTTCTTCTGTAGGTGCACTTGCAAAAAATATATATTATTTATAAGTTGCTTTTATAAGCCGCACAACTGGCTACAAATTAAAAAAACACATAACTCCAAAATCTTCCTCTCCGCACAGTAGTTGATATATGAGTAGTATATGAGTATATGAGTAGTTGCGGATCTAGAAATGGAGGCTAAAGGCTTGGGCCCCCTTGGAAATTTTAACCAAAAATTTGAATATTTACTCAGCTTGCAACGTCATTTAATTTGCCTAAGACTTTTTCTTTAATTAACTCATTCCTTGACCATCATTAGTTTTGATATTTAAATTGATGATCGAAAATGAATTTAAAGTTTTTTTACATTCCGTTGGGGCGTCTGTGTCATCTCTGTTTTGGGCACTATTAAAGATAGGGGCCATTCACATATTACGTACGCATTAAACTCAAGATTTTGACCCCCTTCCTTCCTCCCTTTTGCATCTCGTACACTTTGAAACCACCCTCCCCTATGCGTACATACGCACTGCGGATTTTAACCCCCCCCCCCCGCCTCAATATAAAATAGTCTGTTTTAACAAAAAGTTGATGTATTGCTTCAGATTTATTATTGACTATGACGAGCTAGAGCTAGACTTATCTCAACATGTTTTCGGAAACTAAATTGAAATTTACTGACAGACCTCTTAAGGCTTTGGTGTGCACAACAAGCACTCAAATTAGAAAAAAATTATTATAGCATTCCAATGCAGCCACGGAGATACAACAGAGTTATCATCTTAAAAAGCATTATTACTATTACGCTATAGGATGCTACTTTGATACGCCAAATTTAAACACTCAGCCGCGGTTTTCTAGACATTGATATTAGTGAGCTTTTGAATTTTTGAAAAAGGCGCGATACAAGTTTGCTTGTTTAATTGATGATCTTAAAAATACTACTCGATAAGATTTATTAATCAATTCAACTGAGTTAAAACAACACTAAGTACTATTAGAAAAAATAATTTTTACCATTTTTTGCATACATACGCACATATACCCAAAACATTCCTTTTGTACACAGCCCCTCTCCCCCTCGGTGCGTACGTAATATATGGATGACCCCATAGTAAACAAGAACCGGTCGTTTATCACGGTAGAGTTTTGTAAACTCCGTTTAAGATTTCACTGTTTGGATCATGTATATATTTTTTAATAAATTTATTAAAGTGGAAAGTCAATAATATACCGAAATTTAGCTAGCCTCTTGCCGCTCTTGCTGCCGTTCAATTCAAAGTTGGATATTTAGCATAGTAGCTTACAGCACAGCTTTTTTCATGTATCCTAGAAATACATAGGATGAGAAAATTTAAATAAGTTCATGTGAGATTTATAAAACTTGCTTAAAGACTAAAAAGAGTAAAATAAAAACAGATGAACAAAATTTTTAAAATACACCTTTACTTCTGATGCACTAAAAAAATATTTTTTTTTGTGTTATCCAATTATAATCTCTCAAATATTTGAACGAAATTGGAAACTGTGAGAAACTTATTTTACATGTTTCTATGACTGACAGAGTCTATAAAAAATGGACGTTCCACGCGTTTTATAATTTGAACTTTTTTTAAAATAATTTGAAAATCATGCCTGATCGACTTCCTTCCCTCGTGTGTGTGTGTGTGTGTGTGGTTTGTTTAACGTCTGTATCTGTCAGTTAGACAATTTAGACGGTATGTATGTTTGAGTGTTTGGTGACGTGTTTATGTCGGCTTTGAGGAAGGGAGGCCACCGAAAGCACAAGGCTTTCGTGGGCACAAGGCTCGACTCACTCCAGCCCGCCAACTACTAAGGTGCAATAAGTTGGACAAGGACCGGCCAATCGACCTCACCATGCAGCTAGCAATTTAACCAGCCTCGGATGATCCTCATGGGCTATGTTATCTCTCCGCCGCTTCCTCCGCTCCTCTGACTTCCTTCCCTCCCAATCAACAACTATTTTAGAGAAAAGGTTCAATACAAAACAGAGGTGTCCGTGGGTTAATTTTGAGCAACCTAACACAAACCAAACCACCAACTGACATATCCAACCCAACCCACCACAAGATGGAAAATCCTGACCCAACCCAACAACACAAAAAAAATTGAAAACATCTATATCAGCATGTACAAATTTAAAATACATCAAGAATGGCTCAAAATGCCTACACGCATAGCCCATCTAATAAGTTCAATTGATCCCACTTTTTCCGCAGATAGGCTTGACGTTATGTCAGTTATTGTGTCCAGAGAAGAAATGTTACGCTTAGACTTAGCTGAACTTGCTGAGATGCAAAATAAACAACTGGCAATTCATTGTTTGCTGTTTTCAAAACTGAACTGGTCCATTATATGACCTTGACACTCGCATTGCCTTGTACTTTGCCAAATCATCTTTGCCTAAGTGCACTACAGCACATTTTGACTCTATATATTGACATGCCATTTCGAAGGTTGTCAAACGGATCAATGCGGACTTTCTTTGAACTTTGAGGGTGGTTCACTTTCCGCATCCAATGGCGTTCTAAAATAATACACACATTGTATTAAAGTAAAGTCATAAACGTAAATAATAGAAGGTCGCTAACGCTAAATTGATTCAGTTTTCTAAAGTTATATAATATATATCGATAATTCTATTGACAAGGCGCGCCATGGCAATAAGTGGTGAAATTGCTATTGACGTGGCGGAAGGTTAGGGTTAGTAGACTAGGGTTATGATTAATATGCTAAAAATAATATTAATGAAACGCTCCGCCATGTCAATAGCAATTTCGCCGCTTATTGCCATGGCGCGCGCTTTGTCAATAGCACTGACCGTTATATACACCATACAATATCATACAATTAGTACCTAATCGGCAAATTTTCTAGATACCATCTGGTACCGATTAATTCAACAAAAACCTTACCTCTCAGATTAGATTCAATCTCATTCATTCTCATCAAATGTGCTGCCATCTTGTCCACTGTCCAGTTACGTATGACTTGAAATGTAAACATTTGAGCGGAGACAACGTTGAAGTTAATAATTTAATAATCAATGGTTAAAAGCAACGATAGAAAATTTTTTATCATACATATCTAAAACCACAAAATATTTTTATAATAAATTTATATTTCGGTTTTTTTGCAAATTTTTAAGTCGACCCAACCCAACCCAACCCACCTCAGGCTGAAAATTTTCGTTCCACCCCAACCCAACTAAATCCGTGGGTCAACCCAACCCATGGACAGCTCTGATACAACAAGCAAGCACTAACCACACACACACACATTTATTTATTTATATATATATATATATATATATATATATATATATATATATATATATATATATATATATATATATATATATATATATATATATATATATATATATATATATATATATATATATATATATATATATATATATATATATATATATATATATATATATATATATATATATATATATATATATATATATATATATATAATAAGTATATAGCAGATAAATGAATTATCGCTCTTTATTTGAAGATGGTATCTAAACGATTTAGAGTCTTTTGTAAAAAAAAACCTTTTTAAAATAAATGGGTTGAAGAAATCAACAGATGAGTCAGACTCACGTGATCTACAATCTATTTTTATATCCATTGTTTTTTCCACTTTCACTATTGAATTGCCTAAAAATGCCGTTCTATTGATGCGTTAGAAGGTTTTCAAATACTTGGGAAAATAATTATTATTGTTCTTTTCACCGGCAAGTAAATTCATTTAACTAATTATATAAACTACCGCATAATGCGAACTAAATACTTTCGGTTGCGCTATATTTAGACAAATGGATGACCTGAAACTAAACAAATAAAACTAATTTAGAGTTTTTTGAAAAAAAATTAATCTTGTGAATTCTTATATATTTAAAAAAATTTAATATATAAATAATTGTTTTTTCAATCAATTGCTTTAATCTAGTTATTATGATAATTGTCTGACGCATATAGTTTCTGATTCTATATTTCGAGGCATACGTGCCTTACGCATTGCAAGCCATCTTAAAAGATCGGCTCATTCTACATACTATTCTACATATATGGAACGGGAAAGCAACCGCTAGTGGGAGAGCAAGCGGTGAAGGAAACGGAAGCAAGAGAGAAAAACGATAGAAAAATCTTAAAAATCTCCGTGCAACGCCGGGTAACCCAGCTAGTTCTACATATATGGCCTATGGCTATAACTATGTTGCCTATCAGTAAAAGGCCTCAGTGCGGTTTTTTTGGTGCAAACTACAAATTGTTTCAACAGTTTCAACATTTGAATAAAACTAGATGATATTCTTTCATTTATATCCATTATAACATTTCAATATGTACACCTTTTTAGTACATTAGTATACAGGCGTTCTTTTAAAAAAAATATATTTTATACTATTAGTAATTAAAATTATCTATTATTGACTTGATAGAGTTATAAGTTAATTGAACCTCCCAGTTCAAACATTCTTCAACGGTTGCGACTATTACCAGAGTGATAGTCGTGACAATATATATATAACTAATGTGATCTGTCCATGGAGACACACATTTCCCATCTCAGCCGTACCTGTTTCTACCATCTTCGTCAGCTACGTGTCATCCGCAGGAGCCTCACTACAGACTCTGTTCACTCCCTTGTAAGAACACTGGTGCACAGCCGGGTTGACTATTGCAACGGGATCCGGGCCGCATTTTCGCCAATGTCCGACGGTATAAGATAGGGAGACAAATACTATCACCTGATTGAATAGTTTTAAATGACTAGGTCACATACAACCATAGATATCTATCCATATTTGCATACATAATGCTCTTGAAGCTTGCTAATATTTTCGTTTGAAATTTTTTTTATTTTGGTCAAATTAACCTTTACACTTTTATTTAGAAACAACTATACATAATTTTATGATTAATAATAATTTTTATTTAAAATTAACATGATTGTAGTATCTATGGACTGTAGGCCATATGTTATTTACAGCTGAAAATTATTGTTTTATACTATTTTAATACTATTGTTTTAATACTATTTTTATTGATACTTATAATAGTTTTTACAATCATTCTAATATTTGCATTGAGCCATTTAGACATAAAAGCCATACACATTTTTGTATCTACTTTGATATAGGTTGTCTCCACAATTATTCATTTACAACTGCCATTCCCATATACACCAAATAAAAGTTTGCTGGACCTGTAACATTTAAGTATTCAAGACCTTTTGTCATGTTTCTGTTGCAGATAAATAAATAACTCAGCTAATCTGACATGCATATGAAAAAACTAACAAATTTTAGTTACTAACAAAAATTTAGATATTGTTAAACTAATGGCTTCAAATGTATTATGAGTAACATGATATTTTAGATTTAGATGATTAAAAATCATTAAAAAATTATCAGTTTCATTGATTTCTTTGATTTTAATCGAGAACAACAGTAGAATAACTATTCAGCTTTATTATATTACAAAATTATCTCAGTTCTTGATTATGAGGCCAACATAAAAAATTAAAACACAATTATTTCTGCCCTAATAACTGGGAAGTCAAATAATTAAACAACACTGAATACTGAAATATTGTCAACTCAAGACAATTCATGAATTTATTAAAACAAATAATGCTAGAGTTTGAACTTTGGAATAATATTTTGGATCAAAGCAATGAAGCACAATTTTTTCATGTTGTTTTGCTTATGTGTCTGTTTGTTTAGGTCTTAAAGAAATCAGTGTTACTATGCACTCTTATCACATGCTTGTCCTTAGCATGCTGACAGAGTAGAATTTTGTTGAAAATATATTATCAATCTCCTGGGAAAGTTTTAGATATGTTCCAACTAGTCCTATTTATCTCCATGAACAACTTAGTTAAGCTATTTCTACATTAAATAAACAACTAATGAGTTAAATTGCACAGTTTCATAATTTTTTAGATTAGAATAACTGTTTGTAATGATATATTTTTTTTAGAATAGAAGCCTTTTGCATTATTAATTTACTAAAAAAATCAAATTTTATTTGGTAAACTTTTGTCAAAAGTTATTATTTGTCAGTCAATTAATAACTAAAATAGTTTATTTGTGTTTCAGTTTATTGACTAGGCTTGGCTTATATGATTGAAAAAGCTTCATTCTTAATATTGTTGATCTCTGATTAACAGAATGACAAGTTGAATTTTCTAGGCTATTTAACTATTTAGTTGCATACATGGAGTGTCGAATAACTTAGTCGGCACATTTGTCAATCTTTATCCACCGGAAAAACCCATAACGGCCAACGACTATAAAATAAACAACATCGGAAAACAAAGCGCGTCTATATATTTGCATAATTTATGTGACTTTTTTAATTCAAAATTATCCAATCAGGTGGCATTATTTATCTTCCTGTCTTATACCGTCGGACATTGGCGAAAATGCATCCGGGCCGGTCTACCGCTGTTCCAGATCAACAGGCTTCAATCTGTTCTTCGGGCTGCTACCCGTCTCGTGCTGCGATTGCCTGGCTGGGCTAGCGTTTCGGGTCTGATGCGGACGCGGTGAGTAAAGGGGAAAGGAAAAGCGACCGGAACCAGAAGAACGAGCGGGAAAGTGAGACAAAGCGGGAAAGCGAGAAGGAGCAGGAGAGCGAGCTTTTTTGTAATTTCTCAACGTGTTTTTAAAACATTTTTTATGATGTAAAATAAAGTCAACTGAAAAAAAAGAAACGGGAGAGAGAATATGAGAGAAGAGGCAAAAAGCTTGCCCCCTGCGAAAATTTCTGCGGGCGCCCATGGGTTCAGATGCTGCTAAACCTGTTTTGACCTGGATTATTCAAACTGAAATATTCAGCGATAACGAAAGTTTACTAAAATCCTTCATGTTGTTTTTGATAGAGGACAGAGGTGGCGATTAGTGATGGGCGATTTTGAACGGTGAACCAACTGAGTCGATTCAGTAATTCTAAATAGAATCGTTCAATCTTATTTGGTTCATTTACGTAATTAGCATAGAGGCGGGGATTACCGGACTAGCCAGCCAATGTCAAAGGGCCTCAAACTTGGCTTCTTTACATTAACTCACTATAGAAGTTTGCTAAGAAAAAACAGTGTCTCTATCAAAGTTTATTTTGATATCAAAAGCGCTATTAAAAATTTCGTGTGCGCTAAGAATAACAATTCCCTCAATCCCAAAGTCATAAACTTGGACAATGCATTAGCTAGTTCACTACAGAAAAGGTTTACTGGCGTAGCAACGCAAACTCTCTGCGCAGGGCGCAGAGTCAACCTTGCTGGACTATCAGTTTAAAAGGAAAAAATTAGCGATGCTTCGGCACTAGAATTAGCAGTAAAGAATGTAAAACTCTTGGCGTCCAGAAAGAATAATAATAATCTAGTGCAGCCTCAAGTAGATAATGTTCTAAAACAACCAAACCCCCGATCTTCAATATTTGATGAGTTTGCCAGCAGATATGCAGACTGTATCAACTCCCAAGCCCCGATGTCGGAAGTCATCATTAAAATAAAGCGGTTTACTGATGAACCCTTAATTGCAAGGGATGCTGATCCTTTGAAATGGTGAAGTGACAGAGCTGGTGTATATCCCCGTTTATTAAAGGTTGTTAAGGAACGATTGTGTATAGTGGCAACATTTGTACCTTGTGAGCTTATTTTTTCTAAAACAGGACAAACAATCACGGAGAGAAGAAATCGTCTCATAACATCAAATGTAGCAAAACTGTCTTTTTTAAATGTTAATCTGAATATATAAAAACGTTATTTTTTTTGGACTGTTGATTTATTAAAATAAACACAAATTAATTCTTATTCATTTTAGTAACGGTTTTATCTGACTGATAAGTATAAAAAGTTTGCAGTATGAATCTTTAAACGAGTCAGTGAACGATTCTGAACGAGTTAAAGAATAAACGACTCATTGAATGAGTGTTAATGCGCGTATCATTGGCAGGCACGATTTTTTTTGAACGAATCTTCAAGGTGAACTGAATCAAACGAATCGATTCAGTAAAAAGAATCGGACTTGCCATCACTAGTGGTAATTGAGGGGGCTGGGGGGGGGGGGGGTGACGGCCCCCTCTCAAGATTTTCTCCACCAAATAGAAAAAATCTGTATTAGCTCATTTATTTAGATTAGTTGATAAACGTAGAATTTTTAACATTTTAAATTATATCTACTTAGTTTTATCATATATCTCTGCAAATATTTTTCAATCTTTTAGATACCCCTTGTTATATTCATAATTTAAACGTTTTTTAGTCTGCGTTCAATATTAAATAAAAGTTAATATTTTAGTATACTGTTTTTTTTCCATTAATATTATGTTTTACATGAAAATACAACATACTAGTGTATATTAGCATGATCATTTGAGTTTGAAGATTCTCTAGTTTGAAAAATCTTCGCCTACCCCCAAGATTTCGCTGAATCGCCGTCTCTGTTAGAGGTTCCTTATAACATTGACATGAAAGACCAGACGTAGTTTTTAAGACAGTTAATGCAACATTACAGTTACAAGAAAACATGCAGACGCCATGAAAATATCGCCAAGACAAAATTCGGACATTGGTTTCTCATCGTGTGCACTTAATGTATCTAAGAATTAAATCTGAACATCGACTCAATTTAATGTGCTACAATTCGCAAAATCCTGAGAGATGTAAATATGTCAGTTGAAAGCGATTCAGGAAAAGAAACAATGGCTACTAACAAGATTCTGATTACAAAAATACTCACAATAAGTAAAAAAAATTAGAGTCTGTCGCTTGCATTTCCTACAACACTTGATACAATTTACTAGGACGTCAGACTAAATTTCACGACTTGATCTGATGCTCCATCATCTGTTGTACTAATTGTGATTGAAGTCCGTCTTGTTCACTGAACTGTTGGATGTTACTAGAGGCAGACTGAGCACTTGAAGCCTGTGGTGGTGCCATCATTGATCTCAAATGCCTTCCTGGCTCAGGAGGCATTCTTCTCATTCCAGGGGCCTGGTTAGGAAGCATCCTGTTCCCTGATGGTCTTCTTACACCACCTTCCTCCTTTCTGCCTCTTAACCTCTGATCAGAAGAGTTCATAGGTCGAGACAAAGGAGTGGCAGGCCTTAAGTAATTAATAGGAACAACACCTTTTCTTTGAGCAATTTCTGCTCTTACATATCCATCAGCATCTGGTTCCCCAAATATCAACACCCGATCACCGGGTTTGAGGCACAACTCATACTAAAAATAATTAATTCTAAATTAATATTAAATTATTTTAAAATTATTAAAACTAGTACAAAAACTTCCTTTTTTATTATCATCATCATAATTAACAAATATATTATTATTATAAATAAAGTAAGCAAAACCTCAGAGTCAGTGTTAGGCATGTTTTTGTTAGGATTGTAATTATAAATAGCAATCATTCTTCTAGGCCTGTTACTGGTTAATGCACCTGCATAAAAACAATTTTTCATTGAATCAACCAATCAAAAAACAACCCAGCATTGACAACCAATCAAAAAACAATCCAGCATTTATAACCAATCAGAAAAAACAACCCAGCATTGATAACCAATCACATAAAAACCCCAATGACACAAAAATACCACTGTATAAATTTAAAATCACCATGTCTTTGTCCTGTGTTGGGTTGTCTAGTTGCTAATGATTTGTTTTTAAGTGAAGTACTTTTATTCCTGCATAGAGCTAAGTTGTCTTTGAGCAATTGTTCGGCAGTTAAGGGGTTATAAACCAGCACTTCTGTTACCATATTTGAGGGAATCAAGCCCCTCACTCCATTTGATTCACCCATAAAAAAACCATCAGCGTCTTTATCACCGATAACCTACAAAAATGAAATAATTCAAAGAATCAACATACATACATAATTCCGATGTATATATGTATGTATGTATGTATGTATGTATGTATGTATGTATGTATGTATGTATGTATGTATGTATGTATGTATGTATGTATGTATGTATGTATGTATGTATGTATGTATGTATGTATGTATGTATGTATGTATGTATGTATGTATGTATGTATGTATGTATGTATGTATGTATGTATGTATGTATGTATGTATGTATGTATGTATGTATGTATGTATGTATGTATGTATGTATGTATGTATGTATGTATGTATGTATGTATGTAACGCTGTTAGGTTGCGCTGCAATTACAAACTGATATGATATTTAACAAATTCGTCATTTTAGACGGGCTACTTTTACTTTAAACTAAAAACATGACAAAATATTTAAATAAAAATAGACATACTTTAAGAAGCTGCCCTTCACAGAATTGTAGTTCCTCATTTGAGCAATCTTGATTTGGCGACATGGAAATCGGATTGTAGTCGAAAAGACCAACAAACAATCTCACTCTGTTGCCGTCTATTTTTTCAAAATCACTTCCAGCCAGTGATTCTTCTTCTGAGTTTCTCTGTCAAATACATTCTAGCGTTTGATTCGTTTATAGATATTTGAATTGATTTGGGTTTGAAGGTAAACAATACTGAACATGTAAAAATTTAATAAGGATGAAATATTATCTTTTTGTTGTGGTTTGTTTATTTAAAATTTGTACGTACAAAATATTATAAATAAAACTAGCTGCGACAAACTAAAGCTCTAAATAAAATTCACGCACATTCATACATATGCACACATGAACCTGCACAGACACAACCACGCAGACACGTTTTCCAATCCTAATCATTTTTAATCCAATTAAATTTTACGATTTATGGTGTGACATGACTCGCCAATTATAAAATTAACACGAACTTACAACCATATCCACGTTGGAAGCTCTTGCAGTCTTTTTAAAATTCATGGAATCAACACCACCAAACGAAATTTCATCACATCCTACAGAAACGTCTCTTCTTCTCACTTCATCAACACCTGACTTCATCAATTTCGGAGATGTCTGCACTTTTTTGTCCCTCAGTTTCACTTGTTGAAGGTTTTAATTAAAATAATGGAATTATCATTAACTATGAACTATGTGCTGATTCATTCAATGACGGTGCTGAGAGGAAAAAAATGAAAATAAAATAAAAAATGTTGAAAATTTCAATTTTACAATTGTCATTTTGATAAGCACCTTAACAAGAATAAACATATCATGTTAATAGTCGGTGTTTTTAAATCCAATCATATTATAGTATTAACTTAATACCCGGTGTTTTTGAATACAATCATGTTCATACCCGGTGTTTTTAAAAGATCGTGATGTAGGTTGTTATCAAAGCTAGAATCTGACAGACTGTCTCTTGTAATCTCTGATGAAATAACAAACATTCAGTTTCTATAGCAAGCAAACTCCATTTTGAAAATTGTTTTTCGTCGGCAATAAAATGAAAGTAACAATGACAAACCAATCTGAGGTAATGTGACATGCTTGCTGGCTTCAGGATGGTTTTTAGTGATTTGTTTGTTGTGCTTGAGAGTTCCGTGTTCAATTTTAATACTTTCTGATCTCGTTAAGTTGGGCTTCATGTTAATATTGTTGTTCAACTGTCGCAAACCAAACACATTTTTATAAAAAAAAACCAAAATTAAAATATGATACAAATAATCCTTAAATTTATAAAGAGCCAGTGAACTTTTATAAAAAAAATAATCATTAAATTTTTATAAAAATAATCATTAGATTTTATCAAAATAATAATTTAATTTGATACAATTATCTCCTCAGAAGCAGAATAAAACATTAACTACAAGCCTCATTGTTAATTACTGTTTTATCTTCAAAACAGTTGTTTTCAGCGTACGACTGAGGCTGTCCTCGCAGAACTTCTTGAATGAGCGAATGAGAAAGAACAGTGGCAGGTGCAGAATCAGGTGATTCCCATCTTTCTGTTGTCGTGCGAATTGTCAACGTGTTAGTCACTCCCTCTTCGAAATCATAGTTCTTCCAGCTAAGTACTATGTGGTCACCTATTGAGACGAGCGGAATATTTGGAAACCATTTTTTTTTCAAAACTAGAGAGTTTACTTTGATTAACTGATGCAACATCATCATTCATTTGATTTTTTACGCGTAAATAAAAACACGCCATTCTAATTTCATATAACTACATTCTAAAGATTAAGCTTTTAAGTTAAAAAAACTAGCTTGTCGGACTGTGAAGCTGTTTCACTTTGCGACCATCGATGTACACATTGTAACCCGTAATGTTGGTTTTACGAGGTTTATTAGTATCACTCGGTTCTTTAAAAGCAGGCATCCATGTGACTAATATCGTTCCCTTTTGAGGTCCAATATCTGCCTGAACATCCGTTGGAGGGTCAGGAAAGTCTGAAAAAAATATATATACGTCGTCAGCGTTGGTTTTAGATTAAAAAAATAAACAATATCTGATATAAATGGTCAACCTCTGGGCAGGGTTACAAAAGAGATAGAAGCAGACACGAAACTGTGATCATCTGTCGTGTTTTGAATGCAACTGACGCAAACGGTGTGAGAGGAGTTTGGAAGGAGACCTGCAGACAATTAAAAAAGAATTATGTTATTCATAAAAAAACAAGAAATTATTTAATACTTATTAATACATTATCAAATATTCTCATTTTATAAGAATAACTACAACAATGTTTTATTTATAGGGACACATTCAAAATTATAATTTCAAACAGAACAATTTTTAAACTAGAAACAGCAACCAATATTGAATACATAAGATGCACATTTAAAAAAAAAAGTATATTGAGAACTTGTTTGACCATAAAACTGACCTGATATTTTACACTTAAAAACTCCAGGTGACAAAATGTGATCCCACTGTTCATCGACACTCACTCTGTGCTGCAAGTAGCTGCTAGCAAGACACCACTGAACGATGGCCGATCTTTTAGCTATTTCGACAACTTCCACAGCAGATGGTGATAAACGGGCATCTTTTCAAATTAATTATAATCTATTAGGTAAGTTACCTATCAAATGTTGAGTAGTCTTTATTAAATTCAGTTTGACATATGGGCGATTTAAAAAAAAATTTAATCTTTTTTTTTAGAAGTTGATAATTTAAGAAATTAGCTTCAATTGAATATATTGGTATAAGGTTAGTAAAACTAAAATTATTTTAAAAATAAATTAATTTTAACTTTTTCCAATAGTGATCGTGCACAGTTGATCGGAAGATGTTTTTCCATCTACAGTTACTGCTCTTACGTTTACTCTGTGACTCTATTAATATGAATAAATAATTAATTCAATTTTTGTTCAATTCAATTTCATAATCAAAATGCCATAAACACCTTTGCTGTGTCAAGCTTTTCCAGCAATGCTTTTGTCCTGTCTCCCTTATAGACTGTACAGAATAACTGCTCGTTACAGTAAACTTGGTAACAGTCGATATCAATGTTTTGTGCTTGTAGTATTGTTTCTTCAGGAGGAAACCATGCAACAACATAACTACAACTCAGTTGCCTTTCTTGGTGCAAGTCTTTTGGAGGTGGCACTTGAAATAAAATAAAAAACAAATTAAATTTTCAAAGGTTTGTAGAACATCTTTAAACAACAACTATTTTTTTCAAGATTTTCAATTCAACATGAAAATGTTGTTGAAAACATTACCAACATGAGGTCCATCAATAATTTCTGTAATCACAGGCTGTTCTGGAGAATCCACAGCTATGATAAATGAATTAGGTTATTATTATGTATTTTTTTATTTGTTAAATGTGAGGTTCATATTACTAAGTTAATTCAGAATTTTTTTTTACAGAAATGTAAACTGTAGTTTATAAATTTGAGAAATAATTGCACAAGAAAGAATGATATATTTAAAAGTAATAAAACTGAGAGTGCTGCATGGGACGGGCTTTATTTTTACGTTTTTCAAATGGGCTGAGCCGGGCTGAGACTTTTGTGCCAAGTTTAAAAACTTTAGGTCTGTAAAACAAGGTTCGGGCCTGATAATTTGGTCTATGAAACGGGTCAGGCTAAGTTGCCGACGAGCCGGCCCGCGAAAATTAGAGCGGTTGAGTTTTAACTGTTTTAAGACTATATTTTTTAATAAAAAATGTAAAAGAACATTGTATGCCATTACAACTTTTTAGCTCAAAAGTATTACTAATTACTTGGATACTTCACCTCCCATCCCCCAACATTTGGTGATTAAAAAATTAATTTTAGTATCAAACACCTCCTTGGTCGTTTGTTTGAGCATGTTCTTCATTTTCGTCACATGGTTTATCCAAATCTTTAAGATCTTCTTCTGCATTGATGTAAAAAAATTTAAGTGTTTTTTTATTGTACTAGGACTAATAGGTTCAAATCAGTAACATACCTGGCACCTTTTCAATAAAATTAGAAGGCACCAGCCCCCTTCTGCCATCCATTAGCTCTCCATCAAAAAAGCCATCCTTTTCAAAAATCAATAGAAACTCATAAGCTACCTGGGAAATCATTAACGGTTGTGTCATGGAAAAAATATACTTCTTACCTCATCAGCTTCTCCATAAATGAATAAGTAGTCCCCAGCTGAAAATGTCAATTCGGCGTCTGGGTTGTCATTTGGTGAAAGACTAACGGGGTCATAACTGTATTTGGCAATAAAAACTTGGAACGTTGAACTACTGAATTCCATGAAAATAATCAATTAAGTTTAAGTTATATCGCAAGAAAACGATGCTCTCTCATTTCAAAACCACGATGAAACTACTACACGCATCTAGGCAAGAAAAAGCACATGGCAGTATAAAAAAAGAAAAATCTTAAATTATCTTATATAAGTCAAGTATCTCCAGAAATGCCAACGCAACGTACATAGAGCATAAGCAAGCCACGATCGATTTTATAGCAGCGTCGACGTCGTCTACAAGCATTGGATACAGCTGCTTTGGGGCGCCAGATTACGGACAGTGCCTGCGGAGCAGGTCTCGTTGAATGGCCCCATTTTTAAAAATGAAAAACTAACTAAAGAAGATATTTTTTAGAATTTAGTTATGAAAAAATTTTCCAGATTCTCTGGAAGGATTGCCGGCGCCGAACATTTTAAACAACACCAATGCTAAGTTTTTAATGTAATTCAAAATAAAATTTTAGATGAACATTTAATGCTTTTTTAAATTATTGTTAAGTTATAGTTTTTAGTCATCCATTTTCCAAACGCGTCCTGTTTTTATGAATATTAAACATAAATTATAATAATCACTACCACCTATTTATAGATAAGCGTAAGCGGAAGGCGAATATTTTAATACACTTTTTCACAAAGTTATCGGTTATTTAGAAGTTAATATTTTGGATTGATCGTTGTAGATTAAAAAAAATGGGTTGCGTAGTTGGATCTTTAGCCTCATCGGTAATATAAGTGTTAATAAGTTACCATTCTTGATTAGTTAGATTTTTACTTTTACCTGCCTTTGTTGTTTCTGTTTTGTTTTTAAGTTAAGTCGCATTATTACCATACTAGCCCCAATTTTGTTTAACGAAGTTTAATCTTTTATAAAATCATGTCACTACCACTACATCTGTCACAAAAATGAAGACGTTAAAATTTTATTTATAAATAATTTGGTAACATATTTTTTAATTTTTACACTGATTTTATATGATTTTATTTGTCACCTGGACAACTACAGGTTGAAATTTCTAATATGTTGAAAAACAAATGAAAAAATGATTTTGTTTTTCAGGTGGCATGTTGTTTTGGAAATGCAGCCTGCAGTTTGTGTTGCAGTGCATGCCCATCGAGTCGAAATTCTGTCGCTACCAGGATTGCATATGCTCTTGTTCTTCTGCTTGGAACAGTTGTTGCATGTATCATGCTGAATCCTTCCATTGGAAAAAAGCTTGCTGAAGTTTGTGATTTTTGTTTCAAAAAAATTAAACTGCTTTTATCTGGTGCTAGCTTTCAAATCAAGTTTAGCAAAGCTTACTTAAATGTCATGATGATTTAATAAACACCTAGTGTAAAATTGAAAACAAGTTTCATTAATAGTTATCTCCTGTGTTGTATCAGCTGTTAATAAGGATTCGTTATTATATTTCATTTCTAGTGGGAGTTCTTATGCAAGCCTATTGACTGTGGATCATTCGTTGGCTTTAGTGGTTACATGGCTGTTTACAAGGTCTGTTTTGCGATGGCATGCTTTTTCTTCTTATTCTGCATTATTATGATTAATGTGAAATCATCAAAAGATCCCAGATCTGCCATCCAAAATGGGTTTGTGATATTTATAATGGAATTACTATGTTAATTTGATGTATAAAAATTGCTGTGGAGCTCAGCAGTAGGTTTTGCTTGGAATTGAAGCAAGTTTGCACACATTTGTCCACTACCATAGATTATTTTTAATTGTTTAAAAATTTTAGTTTAGTTTTATTGTTTACTGATGAAACAATGTTTACAATAAAATAATAGGATACAAAAAATTAGACAAACAATAAAAAGTGATGTTCTGTCTATTATTTTTTTAATTTATTATGATAAGAAATAAAGTCTGATTATTTTATGCTAGGCAATTTTTATATTCTTTTATTTACTTTTTTGTGTGATAGTTTTTATTACTTTTATTTGAAATATATTTCACAGATTTTGGTTTTTCAAGATATTAATATTAGTTGGAATATGTGTAGGAGCATTCTTCATCACGGGTGATAATGAGATAAATTTTAGATCAGGTTTGTATTTGGTAAAAAATTGCATCTGTTTTAATCAAAACATTAAAAAAATAATAAAGATAATAAATAAATAATAAGTACATTTTAATTGCAGTGATGGGTTTTAACTACTTTAAAAGTAGTTAACTACTTTATTTAACTACTCATAAAAAAGTAGTTAGTAACTATTTCCTAACTACTTTTAACAGCAGTAGTTATTAACTACCTCTTAACTACTGTCTAGTAGTTAACTACTTTTTAACATTAACCAAAAAATCTTTAAACATTTGCAATTAAATACAAGTTAAATAAATCTTATTTTTCAAACTTTTGGTTCATTTCATTTATGTATGCAAACAAATTTTCTTTGATTAAATATTTTTTGTTCATTATTCAAAAAATTTAATTTAAATTAGGGAATTATAGCTGTTGCTAAAAGATATTCTTCATTTTCCAAAACAGGACCAAATCGTTTTTCTATACCTCGAGATAGTGCTTGTAAAAGAGCATTGATGGTTTTATCTGAATATGATGTTATTTTTTTAATCCTTTAATGGTTTGAATAATGTGACCAATGTATGACTTTTCACTTTAGAAAATATTCATTGCGGTGACTATTGGTTTTATAATCTGAATGAACGATTTCAAAAAAACAAACTCGATTTCTTTAAATGCAACTTGCCCTAACTTCTTCTGACAATCACAAACATTATTGAAAGCTAGATTAACAATCCTTTCAACCGAATAGAATTTTGAGCACCACCGTGTAACATTTGGCTTTATAAATGTTGAACCACTAATGTCCTGTACATCCTCAGCATTTTTTACATTGCGATGAATGAAGTTTGATAACGATACAACTTTTGCCATTGATCTATCATAAAGTTGTTTGTATTTCAAATTATCCCTTACTTTCAATGCATCAACACTTGCCACGAAATTTAAGATATAACTAGAAATAGCCCGTCAAAAATGACCGTTTTTGTGATTTTTATCGAACTATCAGATATTAAATAAAGATGGTTTTCTTCTCTACCATTATTAAAAGTGGATGCTCAGCAATATCAAAAAAATGTTCAATGCTTTGGATCGAACCAGGTTTAAGCAGATTAAAAACACTGAATTTCATGCGTACCTTCGTAAGACAGTTTCAACATCTAGCGATGTTTTATTTTAAACTTTAAATCCAGCATTATGTTTGATGCAATCGGATAAAACTCTTGCATAATAAGCCTAAGAAAAACGTTTTTGATCTTTACCTACTGACAGTGTACAACTTTTATTAAAACTTTTATTACATGCAATCGGAAAATCTCTTGCATAAAAGCTTAGGAAAAACGTTTTGGATATTTGGAACTGATAGTGTACAATAGCGTAATAACTTTAATTACACGCCTGCGCGCACTAATTTTACCAATTGCAGTCTGCTGACCACCGCGGACTCTGCGTTATGAAAATTATGTATGTAGATTACCACAGTGCTTATGAGGAGGTAAAAGAAGCACATCGTAAGAATTATCAATATTATCTTGCTCACTTTCTATCAAATCTGATATACTTTCACCACTAGATCTTCATTATTTACATACATGTCATATACTGGCTCATCCACTTCAGTTTCATGATCTATAGAGTTTTTTCAGCCACCAAAAAAGTAAAGTAGTTAAAAAAATAGTTAACTACTGTAGTTAATAACTATTTAAAAAGTAGTTAACTAGTAGTTGTTAACTAGTTTAACAAAAAGTAGTTATTAACTATTTCTTAACTACTGTAGAGTAGTTAATAACTAGTAGTTAACTATTTATAGTTAGTAACTACCCATCACTGTTTAATTGTTTATAATAAATATTTACTCAGGGGCATCATTTTAGCAAAACTTTTGAGGGGGCCACGTGTTGAAAACCCACACATTCCTCAATCATTTTCTATCATGATGTCATAGTTTATCAATTTTTTATCACGATGCCACGGTTTTCCAGCCAAAAAATTTTGAAACAGGGTGGATGGGGGGTCGTCAGAGGTAAGTTTCCCATAAACTTTTCCACTTTTCCATCTGAAGAAAGCTGATGACAAGAGCGGTGGTAATCAGAGGAAAATTTCCCAAAAATTTCTATTGAAACTGTTACCCTTTTACTGCAGAAAAAACTGATAACTAGCGGGTAGTCGGGAGTACCTATAAAAAATATTTTTCCAAAAAAATTTAGGGAACCACTTCAAAAAGTTCAGGAGACCCACTGCAAAGTTAAGGGCCGCCCTTTCATCCTCACGAGGGCCCACTTCACTGTCTGGGGGCCCGATTCTTGCACCTGAAATCACGTTCTTGTATTTGTTCTTTTGTAAATTTGATATATTTAATAATTTTATATATTAGTCAGCTAGCCTACACTTTGTTTTTTTACAGAGACTTCTGTTAACCATATAAATATAATCATTTTATTATTTTATAGTATTTAATAATATAATAATTAAGTTTTATTTCATAATGCCAGTTTGGATGGTGATAGGAATGATAGGAGCCTTCATTTTCATTCTCATTCAACTTGTTCTTCTTGTTGACTTTGCACATTCCTGGAACGAAAGCTGGATTGGAAAGTACGAGGAAACTGAGTCGAAAGTTTGGTTTGCAGGTAATCTTGTTGTTGTTGTTTCGTGGTGTTTATGTTTCGATTTCCTAAAGTCGTTTATGTATCGGCATATCATTATTTTGTGTAACTACCTGCATTGCTTAGGCATAAAGCTGCTGACCTGTACAGCAATGCTGCTGGTCTTTTCAGCACCTGTGATAGATTAGATCAATATAAGGGATCATCCGAAATATAAGAACTGTCCAAGAGGACATATATTAATAATATTTAATCTGCATAGTCTTGTTAATTAGATCGTGGGGCACAACTTTCATGGGTATTGTTTTCAAAAATATTTTGTGCTAATTATGCAAAAATGACCATGGGAAACATGGATTTTTTTTCTTAGTCAAAATTTGACTTCTGCCAAAAATCCTGTTCTTTTCAAAAATTAAATTTTTTATTTTTAAAATGTTTGTACACTTCTTCAGCATTGATTCAAACAAAAACACATTAATTTCTCAAATTAGTGCCATCTTAAGAATTAATTAGTCTATGGGTCACCAGTGATCCAATTGATCTTAAGAGGTTAACTATGAGATTTCTGGATCTGCTGACATTTTATTTCTGCACTCGAAAATGGTTTCAACTGCTAAATTTATATTATTTTCCAGGTTGACTCATATTAGTTTAGTATAATTATTTGAAATGATAAAGGTATTTATTATTTGTAGGTCTTCTCTTCTTCACCATCTTTTTCTATGCCGTTTCACTGACGCTGTTGGTTCTCTTCTATTTGTTCTATGCTCATCATGTTAGTGATTGTTTTGAGAATTATTTTCATTTTATTGGTTTATTTCTAATAAATTACTTAATTTTTTAACAATTCAACAAATCAGCAAGACTGTGCATTACACAAGTTTTTTGTGAGTTTCAACTTGGTACTTTGCGTCATAGTTTCCGCTATGTCCATCCTGCCGAAGATACAGGAAGGCAAGCGATTAAAAGTTAATTTAAATTCTTTTGCAAATTATTATATTGAATCAAATGACCACTTCTAGCCAATCCAAGATCTGGTCTTCTACAGTCATCTCTCATTACTCTGTACACGATGTATTTAACTTGGTCTGGCATGACAAACAATCCTGGTAATTAAAGTTTACATTTCCACACTTATCTGTTATTTGATATTAATTATCAAAATAAATCTTTTTTAAACCTTATATTATTAAAAAGGCATATTTTTTATTCACGCTTGAAGAGATTTAAAGGTAAGTTTGTTTATCTCTTTCTTATTAAGGAAGTAAATTTTACAGATCACAACTGCAACCCGTCGTTCACTGAAATCATCAACTCCACCAGTGGTGGTAGCATGAAATTCGAAGACGGTGCCAGAATAGATTGGAAGAGTGGCGTGTCGCTTGTCATCTTCCTTGCTTGTGTCATTTATTCTAGGTTTGTTGATTTTTTTATCTTTAGAAGATTTTACAATAAATAAATTTTTTTTATTATTTATCTTAAAATGATTATAATAAATAATAACATTTAATTATTTGTGATATTAAGTCTATTTAGTTAGAAATCAAATACAGCTTATGTTTTAGTGCTTCTAAAATATAAATTTTCACGTACATAAAGTTAGGAAAAAAGCCATGACTCATATAACGTGACATTGCATTCATTATTTATCTACTTTTAATCTGCTTATTGTTATAATTTTTATATCAGCCAGCTTCTTAGAAAGCTTATGCAGAATTGATATAAGCTTGAGCCAGTCTATGGTGCAATACTTAAAAACATTTTTTGAAAAATGTAGACTTATTCTGAATTTGCAATGTTATTACAAACAATACAGCATAAAATCGAGCATGTACGGCAAGATTATTAGAAAGCCAAGTGACGAAATTGCAACTCTAACTGAGAGTGAGAAGCAGATTTTTGGCATTCTTCAGTAGATTTTAATTTATGCGCATGTCTTATCTCACTTATATTTACTTTTTTTTTCTTATATTTTTTTATTTTAAGTTCTGTCACATTTTGTTTTATGTTTATGCCATTGTCTACCATTATCTTTAGCATAAGAACTAGTTCTATGAACAATTTGTCCAAGTTGAAATTAACAAGCAATGACTCAAACATCCTGGAAGATGAAGGTAATGCAATATGAACTCTGAACTTATTCATCATTAAATGATCAAGTGATTAATTCTTTTTGGCATGTTATTGTCACTTCATTATCATAATTAGATGCATGTTTTTATTGGTGCAACTGTTGATGCATGTTGTTGCTATGTTGTCCTGTTGTAGGCATGATGGAATTAAAATACATCTAATCTTTACTTTTATTTCATTTTAGAAATTTTGGATCGTAAGTTTTGTTGGCTGCTTTTATGCTTTTAGTGTCGTCTTTGGCTTTTCCAATCTTTGATATTTTATGATTTAGAGAATTACAACTTATTTCTATTTATTTTTCGTTAAATATTCAATTCTATAATATTTTAATTGAACATTTCTTTTTCTGATGTACAAATCCTAATGAATTCAGTATTGAATTGCCTCAAATTTCCAACTAACATTTAAAAATTCTTGTTATACTACTAATACAAATATTATATGCTTGCCAATTACTAATTTTATATTTAAACATTGTATGGCAAAAAAACATTTCTATTGCCTATGAAATCATTAAACTTTGTGAAAAAATCATTTTTAAAAGCTTCAAGTGATGCTGAAAGAGGAGATAAAAGAGCCTGGGATGATGAAAGTGATGGGGTTGCATACAGTTACAGCTATTTCCATTTCATCTTTATGATTGCATCTCTTTATGTTATGATGACACTTACTCATTGGTACAAGTAAGTGGGCTTTTCAATTGTTTGTTGCTTTGGGAGACTAAAGAAATTTCATGAATATATATATATATATATCTTTGAGACACGCTCTAAGAAACACAACTCGCCATTTGGCAGAAACAACTTTTCGAGCCAAATTCTCGACCTTTCGGCACAAAACTCTCTGTTCGAGACTACAATTAGCCAAAAACTTTTCCATTAAACTTTTATTGTCAGACCGACGGACCGTTTCAGCTATGTCAGCCATCCTCAGGGTCAAAAGTAAAACGAGAAAAGTAAACAAACAGAAAGAACCGAAATTGTCAAAGAATTAGCACACTAACAAAAGAAAAAAACGAAAAAACACTCTACCTATCAAATCAAAAGAATATAAAATTTATACTATTGGAAATCAATTTTTGCGTTTTCGCTGTGTTATATTAGAAGAGACAAGAATTTCCTCAGATACATTACAATGAGATTCGTCAGGAGCAGCCTCAACAGCCAAAGTATTTGTGTCAGAGGACGAGTCAGAAGTATCATCATTTATGTTATCCTCATCGTTAGAAGGAATACAGGGTAACCGATGCATATTGCTTTCTTTGACACCGAATAAGTGGAGAATCTGTGGAAATTTATCGAATTGTTTATTAATTGCGGGTCTCATTAATAAGATATAGAGAGCCTCTTTAATTTTCAGCCGGAAAGAGTCGGATTCACTTGTTAAAATCGAAACACCTTCTTCAAGTTCTTTTCGTGTTAGCTTTTTCAAATGAATACATTCATAATGATTAAGAATACTCCCAAACTGGATGATATCTTTCTTCTTATATATATATATATATATATATATATATATATATATATATATATATATATATATATATATATATATATTGTTATAAAATCGTCATAAAATCGTCAAATCGTATTCCGGGTCCAATAGAATGGTTGTGCAGTTTATTGGATGATAATAAAATGAAGCATGGATATGTCTGTTTTATACCTTCTTATATAATAACTAGAAGTAGCCCATCAAAGTTTTTCTCTTTTGCTCCCGTTCCCTTCCCCGCTTGTTCTTTCGTTCCCGTCTGCTTTCCCGCTTCCGTCTGCTCTCCCGTTCCCGCCTGCTTTTCCGTTCCCAATGGCTTTCCTGTTCCACTAGCTCTACCTTTACCGCTTGCTCTCCCGTTCATGCTTGCTCTCCAGATTCCCGCTTGCTCTCCCGTTTCCGTTCGCTCTTCCATTTTCGTTTGCTTTCACGTTCCTGTTTTCTCTCTGTTTGTAGTGATGTTTTAAACATTTTAAAATAGTATAAACAGACTACTAAAAAGTTAGTTTTGGTTAAATGGCGTGCTTATTTCAATAGAGCATGTTTATCTGAATATATATATATATATATATATATATATATATATATATATATATATATATATATATATATATATATATATATATATATATATATATATATATATATATATATATATATATATATATATATATATATATTAATCTTGTGTCATAGTGTTTGTGATTGAACTCTTCAATAAAAAAATTCTAAATAATATATAGATTATCCCAGAGTTTTTTTTTCCTTTTTCCTTTTTTTGGTTTACTTGCTATTTATTTTTCTTTTACATTTTTTGCCTTTTCCCCGTTTTTGGAGAAGTGTGTTGTGTTTGGAAGAGATAACAAATGTTTATATTATATTTTTATTTAGTATTTTTTTGAGTTTTTTTTGACGTTTATGATGATACTTCTGACTCGTCCTCTGACACAAATACTTTGGCTGTTGAGGCTGCTCCTGACGAATCTCATTGTAATGTATCTGAGGAAATTCTTGTCTCTTCTAATATAACACAGCGAAAACGCAAAAATTGATTTCCAATAGTATAAATTTTATATTCTTTTGATTTGATAGGTAGAGTGTTTTTTCGTTTTTTTCTTTTGTTAGTGTGCTAATTCTTTGACAATTTCGGTTCTTTCTGTTTGTTTACTTTTCTCGTTTTACTTTTGACCCTGAGGATGGCTGACATAGCTGAAACGGTCCGTCGGTCTGACAATAAAAGTTTAATGGAAAAGTTTTTGGCTAATTGTAGTCTCGAACAGAGAGTTTTGTGCCGAAAGGTCGAGAATTTGGCTCGAAAAGTTGTTTCTGTCAAATGGCGAGTTGTGTTTCTTAGAGCGTGTCTCAAAGATAAATTGATTCCACAGTTTATTCGCAACAAATATATATATATATATATATTTATATAATATGATATAATTATATAATGTGATATATATATATATATATCACATTAATCTCATATTATTATTATGTTTGGAAGTTCAATGTGATTGACCTCAAAATTATGTTAGAAAATTGAGACCATTCTATATTAGTTACATCTATAAGCTGTAACTTCACTGGGTGAACTTAAGTTCAGAAGCTGTTTCCTTATTGTTGACTGAGTTTTAAACTTGGTAACCAGAAAATCTTTTAAGGTGAATAATATTGTTTTTCAGACCTACAGGAGATATCACGTATCTGACCAGCAATGAACCAGCCATGTGGGTGAAAATGTCATCCAGTTGGGTATGCATCGTCATTTACGCATGGACACTTGTTGCCCCTCTTCTGCTTACTAACAGAGAATTCAATTGAGCAAGCGAAAGCCGAACATGCAACAAGCGATCGACGTTCAGACGTGTTTTAATGTATTCCCACGTAGTTTGTTGTTTTGAATTCAAGTAACAAAATTGTTCATTTCACTGTCTGCAAAAAAACAACTCTTAGTAATTTTGATGTTTGGTTATATTTTCTTGCTCTGCTTAGTTAATCGTAGAAGCTTCAGCAAGCAATTTAGTTTGGTTTATTTTTAATTAACAATTTTGAATATTTCACAGATACATTTTTTCTACATTAATTTATTGAACAAGACGTCTACGTATTTTATTTTATTTTCCAACATCGTTAAGATCAATCAAATCCACCAGCTCAACAGCAACTATGTGCATGCTATTATTATTGCTTGGCTTAGAAATATTTGTAAAATTTATTGTTTCAATGAAGGAGATACAAAAAAAAAGAATAAAAACCATTTAAAATTACTTATTTAACAGCTGGCATAATGTCACTAAAAGCACCCACAAAAATACTTTAGTAATAAACTACGAACATAAAATATTCGTTTGTGCAAGAATGATGCGTGCGGAACATTGATACGATTATAAGTCGCCTCCGTAGGTTGAAGCTGTCACGAACAAGGCGAATTTCTTTCCATTCACTCTTCAGCATTTTCTAGATTGGCAAGTATGTATCATCATCATCATTATTATTTATAAAAATAATTTAAACCGTGCAACGGGCGGGAAATTATGTCAGTTTCTGTGTCGACGAGACCACCGAAATAAGCTGTGAGTGTTTTTATCTTCTTGTTCAGAAGGTTTTGTTCTATCTCCACTTTCTTTCCAGCATCTGCAAGAGAGGCTACCTGTGATAAGAATATCAGGTTGAAATTTAATTATGGAAACTTTATTCAAAGAATGCACCTGGAATTATTAACAGCTCACCTGTTCGACATCTGCATTCCTCGGGAGAAAGAAAGCGATGTTTTCCGTTATGGGTTTCGTTACCTCCCAGATTGAGAATCTAAAAGTACAATTTTAAATACGTGCTACAGAGACAAATGACTTTACAGAAAATAACAAAAATTAATTAAATAAATAATTCAAATCAACAAGAATAACAAACTCACCCATCGGGTGTCATCATTGTTTTGAGGTCAAATAATTTGGCTTTTAAGTAAGAAGGGCCTCCCCAGGGCGGGCTTAAAAAAACGACATCCGCTTTCAACTTCGGTGCAACTTGCAGATAGTCTCCAACTATGAACTCAATTTTATGAGCTACTCCATACACGGCTGCATTGTGCCTAGCGTATTCTATCTTTACAGGATCAATATCAATCGCTATGACTGGAAAAACAATTTTATAATTTTTATTTTGTTTAGAATTAAACAGATTATTTTTTTATTTACTCACCTTTTTCGCATACGAATGCAAATTGTATCGTGTTTCCTCCGACTCCACAAAATGCATCAACAATAACGTCACATTTACACCTGCTTGCAATGTGACGAGCAATTCGCTCAGGTGTGACTGAATACCAGCTCTCTGCAAAGGTATTTGGTGACATTAGATTAGATTATACCACAATTGAGATATAAACTCTAGAATATAACAACATACCATTGTCGATTTTGATACCCTTGTCAAATTTTGAGAACAACCTGTATCTTTGGGCCCAATATTTGTTTAGTTCTGATGATGATGATTCTAATTCATGATTATGAAGTTCTAAGACCTTGTCAGTCAATTTCGGCTGCAACCTCTCTGATAAATTTTCACATGCAGATTTCTCAAATGAGACAACCGGTATCGATACGGTACTTTGCACGTCTTTTTCCAAATTTTCCCTTCTTCTCTCATCTCCACTTCCTTCCAAGTTCCAATGTTCGGCACTCTCTATCGCTTCTGATTCTTGCACGACGATGGATAGAACATCATCTGTCGTAAAATCTGAAGCAGAACTTCCAGCGGTTGTTCCGTCGAGTGCTTCCATGCTGTCCGCGTCACACCAGCTTCCTTCCTCACTTCTAGTAGACTTTTTGCGCTTATTTCTATTGAATTTCTTCTCTGGAACGAAAACCCCGATTCCGTAATCATCTTCATCGACCACCATCGATGGCTCCTCTCTTGACCAACCAGCAAGTCTCTCTAGGGCATTCTCGCTGAGAAATGAAGCAACTCTTCCTTGCTTCTCCATGGCTCTACCCTGCCGTTGCTCCTTACCGTTGGCAGCTGATCCACCAGTTCTGATGCTGTTGTCATCAGATGTGGCAGTCGGCGAAAGTCTCAACTTTTTCCTATGTCTTCTGTTTGTCCTGACTGAGCCTCCTTGCAATGTAGATGTTTGCCTTTACAAATTTCAGGGTTAAATATTATAAGATGTGCCAACAAATACAACAACCTAGCAAAATAATGAATTTAATTCGGTCGTTCAAAAAGATCGATAAGGATAATAATTGTAATCATCTGGTTGCACACACCTGTTCATTTCATCATCTTCGCAAGCATATCCCATTCCGAGTAAGGAAGAAATTATTTTATTCTTCGCAGCTTCACCGATTTCCACTTCATCCAACTCGCAGCTGATAAAAGAAATTTTACATTTAAAATTAATAATTCACAACAAATAATCTGCAGCATTTATCAACCAATCACCAGCCTGACCTAACTTAAATATTTTTTAGACACACAAAAAACCTAAACCAGTCTTTTAAAAACAGATGTCTTGAATTAAAAAGCAGATGTGCTGAATTTTAAGGGCAGATGTCCTGAATTTACTTACCCTCTTTTTATTTTACTTGATCTCTCCTCAGGTGGACCATCATCGTCGTCATCATCATCACCACCGCTGTTTGCAACGTTCTGAGAACTTTTAGCAACATCCTTGCTTCCGGTGGATGTGGAATAATTCTTGTTCGAAGCATGATTTGAATCAACACTTGAACTTGAACCTGAAGTTTCAACAACAACAAAAGTTATATGATTAAATTTTGTTCTTAAATATAATCATTACAATCAAAAATAAACTAAAAAAAAAGTTTTCTTCACAAACAAAAAAAGAAATTTACCGACCTGATTTCTTACCTGCTTTTCCATTCCCATCTTCAACTTCTCCAGTCGTAGAATTCTTTGACGTTTCCTTGCCAAGGAAATCGACGTTTGTTTCCGTGCCGCTCTTCGTTAGACCTTTCGCGAAAGATTCGTACAACTCCCAGTAAACTTCATTCCAATGTACTTCCCACAATTGAGCCCACTGCTTCTCATTTTCTTCGTCCTTAGTTTCAACAGCTTTAAGATGCGGAACGGCTTCACTTGAATCGCCTGTCTGTTCAGCTTGCTTGTTACCAGGGTCGTGATCACACGAAAGCCTTGCTAGTTTGTCTACTGCAGAGACAACCTCTTCATTGCTAGCATCTCCAGACTGCTTTGTATCCGATTTCATAGGCTGGTAATCATTGGTGAGTACATAATCAGGATACTTTTCAACCCATCTCTTCCATACAATCTCATTTGAGTGTTTGTCCCAGTAGTTGAGCCACATATCTCCGTGGTCTGGTTCGATGCTGGTATCTGTAACATAACATAGGCCCGATAGAGATGCAATAAAATTTCATCGAAATAAAAATATTGCATCGAACCTTCTAAAAATCTTTCTTCTTTAAACGATCTATGCCCTTTCCTGCCAGAATTTCCACCGAACTGTGTTGGCAATCCCATCGATTTCATAAGTTCATTGTCTACAGAATCGGGAATGTATTCATCTTCTGGAAGTAACAACAGTCTTATTAATTTTAATTTAAATGAATATTAGTTTCATCTTAGATGCAAAAATTGAAAAGTTAAAAGTCAAGCCTGCATTACCATCTTCCTGATTGTGAACATCATCATCACCATCATAACTTGAAGCTTCATCACATGAAGCTTGGAAGTTTATGCCACGTCTGTAAAGTCTGTAATCACTTCAATATAAACCAAATTAGATACATTAATAACTCAAACTTTCATAATTCAAGTAGTCTTGAAGCCAATTTCTATCATACTTAAAATATCGAGCAACAGATCGCATAAATCACTCTTTCTATCTATTCCTCAGCCATAATTTTATTATTTTTTTTTCTTTGCTGCTATATGTTATCAAATATCTTTATAACTAAAATTAAAAGCATCAAGCGCTCATCATAATCCATTTCCATCTTGATCCATGGGTCCACGTTTTTAATTTTAGTCATAAAGATTTTTGATAACATATAGCAGCAAATATAAAAAATTTAAAGAAATAAAATTATGGTCGAGGAATAAAAGCCTATAGTGGTTTTTGTGACACATTTATCTCCACAATGTGTTTGTGCATGTGCTCAATCGAGAAAAAAGAAAATTTATATTTTTAATACTATAGCCACAGGAATTGAAATTGACACTTCTAGGCAACATAAATAACAAATAACGAAATTTAAGTGCCACTGCCATTGATTATATATTTTAAATGTGGAAAACCTGTACACTTGTTTATTTATGCGTATGTGACAGGCAGATATAGTCTTATTATGATGCATAAGGATGGGCCTAGTGAACAGTGGCGTAGTTAATCTAAGTGAGCGTTCTATACTGAGTTTCTGAGTTAGTGAGTGAGGCTAACGAAAAATGTCTTAAGATATAAAAGTTAATTGATTTTATCTCCTCTCCCTCATTAACATTTTTAAGAAAAGCATACCCTCCCGGTAATCATATCAACTGCTTTGAAAGAAAATTCTACCTGCTTGGGACTGGCACTGACCTTACTAATCTCATCGGTGTACTTAAACGATCTAACAGAAGGACCCCTCTTTTAATCAGTCGAAAACATATTTTTTCCTCTTAGTACTTTTGCATTACTAACTCAACATTTCTGCTGCAAGAAATTTGGTGCAGGCAGACCCTAACAAAAAAATCAACTACTTTTACTACTAAACTATTTTATTTTGTTTCTTTTATTTGTGTTGTTATATTGGAAAAACTGTCACCTATCAAGAAACTGTCATGTAAAGTAGACATGGAGTTATAAAAAATTTATCTGAAACAAATTAAAATATTTTAAATTTTAAACTGCAAATTATTCTTTTCTACTTGTTTTTTAACTAATTTTGTTTAATTATAATTTTTTTATTCCAACTATTTACTTCTGGCCATTGATACCTAGATCTTAACTGAGAACTATTTAGCTTCTGGAGCAATTTGTAAATGTTCTTAGTGCTATAATTGCTTTTATTTCTGTTCTAATTAGCCTTTTCTTATGTTTTCAATGTCATTTATGTTAGTTAAAATTACGAGGGAGAAGTTGGCTGCGCAGCTGGATCCCCGAACTATAGTGCAAAAAAAAGTTCGTGCATTGGGGTTGTGCTATAGATCTTTGGAAAGGTATTTAAAAAAGAAATATAATGGTGTAAAAATAAATTTAATATTGCAAAAAATAAAAAAGTTATAGGCGAAAAACCGTCGCCGTCCCTATGTAAATGTATGGAGACGATTTTTCATACCCTGGTCTATATTTTGCTTCATAACTTTTTTATTTGTTGGACTATTTTCCAAAAATTAGTTTCTATGTTTAGCTAATATATTTGTCTTTCTAATGCATTAAGCTAGAACCCCAATGCAGTCGAAAATATTAATCTACATGGCTCCAAACGCAAGTGAAAAAGTTATAGGCGAAAAACCGTCGCCGTCCCTATGTAAATGTATGGAGACGGAAAACATACCCTGATCTATATTTTGCTTCATAACTTTTTTATTTGTTGGACTATTTTTCAAAAATTAGTTTCTATGTTTAGCTAATATATTTGTCTTTCTAATGCATTAAGCTAGAACCCCAATGCAGTCGAAAATTTTAATCTACATGGCTCCAAACGCAAGTGAAAAATCGTCTCCATACATTTACATAGGGACGGGCGACGGTTTTTCGCCTATAACTTTTTTATTTTTTGCAATATTAAATTTATTTTTACACCATTATATTTCTTTTTTAAATACCTTTCCAACGATCTATAGCACAACCCCAATGCACGAACTTTTTTTTTGCACTATAGTTGGGGGATCCAGCTGCGCAGCCAACTTCTGCCTCATGTTAAAATTAAGGTTAATTTCCATTAAAATTGACCCAGGCTGCTATACTAGATTACCCCTTAGGCCTTAATTGATTGGGCTCATAAATTTGCTATTAATTAATACTGATATGCAGTACTTTTACTACAATACTACTACACTACCACTTTAATACAACTATCACCTATTTATTTATCCCAATTTATGGCATGGCTATGCACTGTGACTCATGACTCATAACCTACCTATGAGATACAATGATACAATACAATTCAATTTATTTACTTTACTGTAAATTAAATGATTTACATTTTACAATTACAATGTAAATTTTACATGCAACAAAAACAAAAGAAAATGAATGACTACCTTATGCACGCCCTCGTACAATACAAGTCAACAGCACCTAATTCAGCAAATTGCATTCTTATTTTTGCTAGTCTCATCCAGTTCTCACACACTGGATAATTGCCGAATTCGCACATTTCCTCAGCTATTAATAACGGCACATAGATCCAGCGGTCTGTTTACAGAAATATAAAAACAAAGAACTAAACACAAAGTTAAAATTTTTAAGAAACAAAGATCAAATACCTTAAAAGAATAGGTTTTGCTTAAATCTATTATTTTAGTTCTTCAACTGTAAAATTGCATAATTGGTCCCTAGACTGGCGAATGATGTTCAACGTAGATAAATGCTCAGTGATGCACATGGGTAATAGTAATCAAGAGTTTCAGTATGAGATGGGAGGAATATTGTTGAAGACATCTGAAAAGGAAAGAGATCTGGGAGTTATAGTACACAATAGCGGCAAACCATCAAGACAGTGTGCGGAAGCAGCAAAGCGAGCCAATAAGATTTTAGGATTGGTTAAAAGAACAATAATAAGTCGAAACCAGGAAATAATTATCAGGCTATACAAATGTTTGGTAAGACCACATCTAGCAGGCGCGGTCCTACCATTGGTGATGTTGGGGATGCATCCCCCCACCAGCCTCAGAGCTCAATTTTTTTCAATGAATAAATAAAGTTAAACATACAGCAAACAGCCCCCCGCCAAACACCAACTATCACCAGTTATAAAATATGAAGAAATGTGTGGGCATCAGCAAAGCGCAATTAATATCTCATTACTATACCTAAGTGCGATATACTTGACCAACCGAAAGTGATTATATGTCCTGCCAACTATAGCAGCTTATAAAAGAGGATATTCAGCTAAAGCGATTCACATTCGGTTTTCAGTTGTTTTCTATTGTTCGTTGTGTGCTGGCGTCAATCGTTTAAAAAATAAAAAAAAATGAGTTCGTGCAAGTTTAGAACACTAGTTTTCTTTATACTTATATTAATCTAAAAGGAAAAATGCCCACTGTTTTCTGTGAAGTCTAAAGGTGGTAAAGTACTTAATTTTATTATTCATAAATCAATATTTGTTTTACTAATTCAACTGCACAAACTATAGTTATTGTGTTGAAGATGTCAAGCAAAAATCTTGAACTTCCAGCAAAAAAATGCGCTGCAGCAACAAGATTACGTCATTCTTTAAATCGGCACCCACTAAGCATTGAGAGTGCATAAGTTCTAACCAAACTTCAAAACCTGAATAACAAGATTGTAATTTATCTATTCGTTCTATTGAATTCTCAACAAACGAAAATACATTTGAGTCGAACTTGACCAACAAAACTGTCAAATTTTCGTTTTAAACCAAACACTACTTGAATATTGCGTTTGTGTTAACTGAGGTTGTAGGAGAGTGCATGTTCGTCATTCTTTGGACATTAAACAAGTTAGAATTAAGTTATAAACATATCTTTTTAATAAGTTTTTTGATTAGGAAACGTTGATGAACTGCGCGCCTTTGCGAAAGAATTGTTTTTTTTATAAGGGCACAATATAAATGTTGCTATTTTGTCTTGTATATATAGGGAGATTGAATAAGAACAAACACTTTCCTTATGTTCAAAAACGCAATTTGCTTACAACACACCCATAATTTCATAATAACTTTAAAATCTATAAAAAAATATAAATAAGACTCCCAATAAAAAATAAATTTTTCATCCACCCACCAGAAAATCCTGGGACCGCGCCTGACATCAAGAATATTGTGTACAAGCTTGGAGCCCTGTTTTAAAAAAGGACATCGTAGTGTTGGAGAAGATACAAAGGAGGACTACAGAGTTGATTAAGCATTTAAGCCAGTTACCATACGAAGAAAGATAAAACGATGTGGCTTAACAACAACAACTTTAGATAAAAGAAGAAGTAGGGGTGACTTGATAGAAGCCTACAAGATAATAACAGGAAAAGGATTTAACACCAGCAAATTTTTTTGTACAACCACCGATTCAAAGCACTAGGGGACATAGATTCAAGCTTTTTAAAAAACAAGAAAAGACTATAAAAAAGGAATTTTTTAGATCTAGAGTGATAAATATATGGAATGACTTGGACGATGACACTGTAGCATCTGAGACTACCACATCTTTTAAAGTAGCGCTATCCAGGCATGGATACTGATTTGTATACAAATTATTTATTTTTTATTAGTTTATTTATCTATTATTATTATTATTTTTCATTTATTTTCATTTATTTTCATTTAATTTCATTTATTTTCATTTATTTTCATTTATTTTCATTTATTTTCATTTATTTTCATTTATTTTCATTTATTTTCATTTATTTTCATTTATTTTTATTTATTTTATTTTATTTTATTTATTATTATTTTTATTATTATTTTTTAAATTCGAAGTGGTTGTCTATAGGCGTAAAGTCTTCTAAACCACTATAATAAATGCTATCTTATCTTATCTTATTGCTACAAGCCTGCTTGTTAAATTCTGGGGCGATCCAGAAATGACGTCACATGAATTTTGATGATTTTTAGTCCCTTCCCCTCGTCAAATGTCGTCACAAAAACTTGCTTCCTCAAATATAAAAATCACAAGATCTGTATCTTACTCCCCTAAAACAAGTTTTAAATTATTTTTTTAACATCGTTTTGTAATTAAGGAACAACAGAATATAGAACCGAGAAGCGTGTTTTTTTTTACAAATCTATACATATTATATACTGGCGGGGTACCCGGCGTTGCCCGGGGTTTTAGAGATTTTTTATCGTTTTTCTCTCGCTCCCGTTTTCTTCCCCGCCTGCTCTACCGCTCCCGGTCCCTTTCCCGTTCCCGCTTGCTCTCCCGTTTCCGCTTGCTTCCTGTTTCCGATTGCTATCCCGTTCCCTGTCGCCTTCCCGCTCTCGCTTGTTTTCCCGTTCCCGACCGACTTCCCTTTCCCCTCGCTCTTTTGCTCTCAGTTGCTTTTCTGTTTCCGCTCGCTTTCCCGTTCCGTTTCCGCTTATTTTTTTGATTTGACAATGTTTAACGTGGCGTTAATCCTTCGACTTCTAGGCCACGCAGAGACATTAGAGGCAGCCGTTTATAGGCGTCTACCCCTTTAGCAATGCGAGTGAACTTCTTTCTTAAGGGAGTTACGCTGGTGACGCCGGTGAGGCTCGAACTGCCGACTTAATGATCGACAGGCGATCGCTCTACCGCTCTGCCACCAGCGCATTTTCCAATTCCCGTTTCTGCTCGCTCTGCTCATTTTGTGACCGATTTCAGTTTTGTTCACTATAATTTTCTCCCATGGACTCTCAAGATTGTGTGAAAATTTCATTATGATCGGATGAATGGTGTAGCAATGCATAAAGGACAGATATATATAGATACTTACATACATAATCTCATTTTTATACATACATACATACATACATACATACATACATACATACATACATACATACATACATACATACATACATACATACATACATACATACATACATACATACATACATACATACATACATACATACATACATACATACATACATACATACATACATACATACATACATACATACATACATACATACATACATACATACATACATACATACATACATACATACATACATACATACATACATACATACATACATACATACATACATACATACATACATACATACATACATACATACATACATACATACATACATACATACATACATACATACATACATACATACATACATACATACATACATACATACATACATACATACATACATACATACATACATACATACATACATACATACATACATACATACATACATACATACATACATACATACATACATACATACATACATACATACATACATACATACATACATACATACATACATACATACATACATACATACATACATACATACATACATACATACATACATACATACATACATACATACATACATACATACATACATACATACATACATACATACATACATACATACATACATACATACAGTCATCTATATATATAAAACAAGTAAATTAAAAACGAATTTTTAAAACCCAATGCTTTTATATGTAGTTAAAACACAAATTTTGCAATCAATTTTTTCTTATATTACTCTTTTATTTTATATTAAAGTCGAAATATCTTAATTATATCGAAATATCGAAATTAATTAAAATTAACTAAATTAATTGACTTATTGTAAAACTAATAATTGAATATTGCATTGTCTTCTATTTTGAGCATGTATGCAAAATTTGAAAAAAATCTATCATCAGGAAGTGACTCAAAAATTGATTGCAAGTTTTGAAACAGACAGAGAAACAAACAGACAGACAGAGAAACAAACAGACAGACGGAGAAACAAACAGACAGACAGAGAAACAAACAGAGACGACGAGTTAATAAAAGCATTGGTAATAAAAAAATAAGATTGTGTGTGTGTGTAAATAACTTATGCGTTGCTACACCATTCCTCCGATCGTAATTACATTTTTACACAAGCTTTAGATTCAATAGAGGAAGGTTTTAGTGAAAAAAAAATTAAAATCGGTCAAAAAATTATTGGAGCGGAGCGGCAGTGTGAGCGGAAACTATTTTTTTTTTTTTTTTTTTTTTATTATAGTTTATAGTCTTTTACACCATGTGTGAGCGGAAACTATATATATATATACATATACACATACATAAATGAGCGGAAACGGGAACGGAAAAGCAACTGAGAGCAAAAGAGCGAGCGGGAAAGGGAAAGCAAGCGAAAGCGGGAAAGCGACCGAGATCAAAAGAGCAAGCGGGAAAGAGAAAGTGACCGGGAGCAGGAAAGCTACCGGGAGCGAGAAACCGACCAGGAGCGAGAAAGCTACCGGGAACGGGAGAGCAAGCGGGGAAGGAAACGGGAGCGAGAGAGACAAACATTAGAAAAACCTCTAAAACCCCCGGGCAACGCCGGGCACCCCGCTAGTTTTTATATATAAAGATATAGATAGAGGTAGGCTTTTGTAAAAAAAAAACTGAAATCGGTCACAAAGTGCAGTTGAGACTGTGTTACAAAAATCAACTAATGCAGGTACATTTGCTTATTTGCTTTGTATTCCCAAACATTTCACCAAGATTTTTGTTTAGTATAAACTTGTATTCTATTTGTTAATTGTTATGATTCAGTTTCTTTGCTCAAGGAACCAAATTTGTCCTAGACTTTCAGATATGGTGTCTAACTTTACTGTTGATATGAACCAAATACTTTTAATTTACAAATATTTAATTTTTAATTATTCATTTATTGTTTTGCTTTGCTTTTACTCTTTATAAATTCTTAACAACTTTATTATGTTATTAATATTGTTCTATATTATATTGTTTGTAATAATAAGGTAAAATAAATATAAAAACAAGTTAATTAAAATTTTCTTTAATGAAAATGTATAGTAGGAAAAAGAAACGTTAAAAATGTTACAACATTTATTGGATAACATCTGAGAATTTTGTATCACCAGGAAAAAATCTGGTCATTTCTCTTGATTATTTATTTTATCCAACTGAAGGATCTTAAGTCTCCTATATTGTCAATAGCTAATTAAGAAGACAACAAGCAGGTCTTTGTAGAACTTGAAAATGGAACTGACTTTTAGGAACTGACCCGGTCTGACGAATGTTGAACGTCAATTAAATAATATATTTATACGTTATAATCTTAATAAGATAATAAAATTCCAAAAGTTGACATAGATTATACTGCTCTTTATTCCTTATAATAAACCAATAGGTTTTATTCCTGATTAAAACTGCATGTTTTCAGAAAAAATTGTTTATGGCCAACGTGCACTATCACCGATTTTTATTATTAATATTACACAAAATTGTTCGATATAACATGTTTTTTCTTTTAATCCTATTATATTTAACTAGCAGTGCCCGTAGCGGCTTCGCTCGCATGAAATTAGAGAGTTTGAACCGTGCATCCATAGTAGAGATCAATTTTTTAGGTCTCGGCTCGGCCGTCGACAACTTAGCCCAGCCCGTTTTAAAAACCCAAACTCCTGGCCTGGCACAGCCCGTCTCAATTAGGCCCGGCCTATTCTTACAGGCCTAGAAGTTCTATATACTTGATGAAAAACTTCGGCCCGTCCCACCTTGACTTCAGGTTTGGCCCGGCCCAACTGAAGACCCTAAAATCACTAAAATATCTATATACTTGGTGAAAAAACTCGGTCCGTCCCACTTTGATTTAAGGTTTGGCCTGGCCCGTGTAAAGACTCTAAAACAACGGCTTGGCCCAACCGGTGATAAACTGGACTTAGCTACTTTTAACCGGCACAAAACTTCAAAATACTAATTTTTACATTTGTAGCACTTACAGTCTTTGAGTAGCAGTTATTTTGAAATCAAATAACCCTTATTTCCACCCCACATTTGAGGTCCTGGAAACCAAATTTTTAAAAAATATTGAAACACTTATATTATTATTTTTTGAGTAAATACTAAATACTAATTTTGACATCTGTAGCATTCACAGTTTTTGAGTAGCAGTTACTTTAAAAACCAAAGAAACCTTTTTTCCACCCCACATTTGAGATCCTGAAAACCAAATTTTCAAAAAATAGTGAAACACGTATATCATTATTTTTAGAGTAGAAACTAAATACTAATTTTTACTTTTGTAGCATTTACAGTTTTTGAGTATCAGTTACTTTAAAGACCAAGTAATCCTATTGTCCAGCCTAAATTTAAGGTCCTGGAAACCAAATTTATAAAAAATTGGTGAAACACGTATATCTTTATTTTTAGAATAGAAACTAAATACTAATTTTTAAATCTGTGGTATTTACAGTTTTTGAGTAGCAGTTACTTTAAAAAACAAATAACCCTATTTTCCACCCCACATTTGAAGTCTTGAAAACCAAATTTTCAAAAAATGCTAAAACACGTATTTCATTATTTTCGGAGTAAAAACTAAATACTAATTTTTACTCCTGTAGCATTCACAGTTTTTGAGTAGCAGCTACTTTAAAAACCAAATAACACAATTTTCCAACCCACATTTGAGGTCCGGGAAACCGAATTTTCAAAAAATGGTGAAACACGTATCTTTTTATTTTTTAAGAAGAATCTATATACCAAGTTTCAAAATCTTTACATTTTTGGTTTTCGAGATATACATTGTTTTAGAAAAAAAATTTGTTTTCCAGTTTCATCCCCTCAGGAGCAAAATTTTTAAAAATCCTTTCTTAGCGGATGTTTACGCTATAAATGTAATATAAGTTCCAAATTTCACGTTCCTAGGATGAGGCGTTTGAGCTCTGCGTTGATTATCAGTCAGTCAGTCAGTCAGTCAGTCAGTCAGTCAGGACATGTTCTTTTATATATATAGATAACTTTGTTGAGCTATAGTTTGATGTTCAAAATGCATTCATTTATTGATCAAAATTTTTAAAGTTTTCTTTCAAAATTAGTCTTATATTTATTTTTTTAGTCGTTTGGGTTTCTTACAAAAATTAATTCTATAAAAGCAAGTAAAAATCCTGGAGGAAGAATGAGAGGTAAGGTGAAAGACATGAATTGTAATGAGCAGGGGTCTCAAACTCAACTTGCCTTGGGGCCACACGAGTTAGAGTCTGGGCGAGGCTGGGCGCATCAAGGTAATACCAAAAAAGTACTACTGTTCAGTTTTCTCAATTTTTATTTATTATTATCTATTAAAGTGGAAGCATTGACTCAACTGGCAGTACTTCTGCGGCCTTTGCTATATACCTACTCATAGAGAACTAAAAGCTATAGTACTCTATGACCTACTGCTCCTTGCTGAATTAGACCTGGCTGGGATTTCCCTTACACAGCTGAAAAACATTTGGCTTGAGGGAGGAAGCAGTTGCAACCCTTGAAGATGCTCATCCGTGGGTTTGGACCTATTATTGGACTTATTGAAGTTCATGGCGGAGAACAGTTTTATGGCGGAGAACAGCTTTACACAAATGTATGTTTTTTCAAAAAGACACATAGTCCAGCTAAACATTCTGGAAAGCTCAGAAAAGGTGGGGAACAATTCTCTTACAAATTGTTCAAGCATGTCTGCTTTACCATTTGACGCATGTCATCAGATGCATTTTAAGGATTTCGGCTTTTCATTTTCTTGGTTGATAACGTCAACTTACGTAGATGAGCCGGATTTGCAGCATTACATGGATAATGAACGGATTTGATTACTAGCGGGGTTGCCCGGGTCTCTAGAGGTTTTTCGATGGATTTTATCTCTTTCGCTCCCGTTCACTCTCCTGCTCTTTCAAGCTCTCTCTTTTTTCCCTTTCCCGTTCATTCTCCCGGTCGCCAGAAAAACTCAACTGAAGCAGAATGAGTCAAAGTTACCAGTTTTTTTAAAGCATTACATCAAACATAGAACACAACACAAACTTTTCTTTATTACGGAATTACAAAATATATAAATAAACTTCGACTTTAGAACAACCAAATACTGATGCATATATCAATACTGAAAATTCTAGGCGTATAAAAAAATCCATCTTTGATTTTCTGAAAAACCGCTCTCTGTTGCACCCAACGAGCTTCCCATCCATTTCTTGTGTGCACAAGTATCGAGGACCAGACCGCTGTTTCTGTTTCTAATCTGTTCCTTCGATACGATCCAGCCCTGGTGAGGATTGAGAGAATTAAATCTGTCAGCGTGCACGCTTCCTGTAAGTTAAACCAACTGTCAGTTATTGGAAATGTAAGGATTTCGGTTACGAATCGAAGTTTAATGATCGAGGTTGTTATTATTATAATTATGCATCACTAACAGAAGGCATCAACTCTTAGTTTGTCATCAGTATAAATTTATACAGTTTACAATTACAATTGCAGATTGGAAAACCTTTTAGAGAAAAAAGCCAACTCGATTATTAGGTTTGGGACGGAGTTCCTTGTAAATGGGATGACAATGCAAAACAACATGGCAATGCAGCGCTTGATTAAAAAATAGTTTTCGAGAAAAAACCCCGAAAACTAATTCTGCAACAAAAGAGTCATTTACATTTTTGTTCAGATTCACAATAATATCATATTATCACCTGGACTGTGATAACATATTAATAATATGTTATATAAAATATTATTAATATGTTATCACAGTCCAGGTGTGATACGTTTGTAATGACTGGGAATTACAGACAACATAATTGTGACACCGTTGGCATATCTTGCGTGGAACTTGCTTTGGATTGTTAAACTTCATTGTTTCATCAGCATCATCAACAAAATATTCTGAAGTTTGTGCAAATATATATCTTATGATGACAAAATTCATCACTATATAACAGATTGTTGTTTAGTGAATGAATCACTTGTTATTTAAATGTCTCACTAAAAAATTAAATCGGTTACACGTTTGAGTAACAACTTGAAGTTTAAAACTTCTTAACATGAAGGCAGAACAAAGTGGACCACAGACAATTTAAGGGATACCACAACAACTAACCGTGGCTGGTGTCAAGGACAAAACCGTTTGACTTTGATCGAAGAATTCCAAGTTCGTCTTCGTACCACAGCTGATTAGAACTTCTCGTCTGCGCTTTCCTGTCTCCCATGACGACAGCGTAACCACTTCCTTCTCTTTTGATCTCTAAAACTTTTCCTCCTCCTTTCGATTCAATGAAAAAGAGCTGAGCAGTCCTGTTGTAATGCAGTAATGATGTACTTTTGTAATTTTGTAATCCTGTGATGTTGTATTGTTGCAATGCTATAATTACTTAATGTTGTTATGCAGAGATGCAATGCTGTAATGACTTAATGTTGTAATGCAGCAATGTAGCTAGTATTGTAATGCTGTAATAATATAATGCTACAATGCAGTGACATTGTAATGCTGTAATATTGTATTTTGTAATGTTATATATAATACTAGCAGTGCCCGTAGCGGCTTCGCTCGCATGAAATTAGAGAATTTAAATCGTGCATACATAGTAGTGCATTGCACGGATCAAGTTTTTAGGTCTCGGCTCGGCCCGTCGACAACTTGGCCCAGTCCGTTTCAAAAACCGAAATTCCTGGCCCAGCACAGCCCATCTAATATGGGCTTGGCCCGTTTTTACAGGCCGAGGTTATATATACTTGATAAAAAACATCGGCCCGTCCCACCTTGACTTCAGGTTTAGCCCGGCCCGTCTGAACACCCTAAAATCACTAAAATGTCTATATACTTGGTTAAAAATCTCGGCCCGTCCCACCTTGATTTAAGGTTTGGGCAGGGCCGTATGAAGACCCTAAAATAACGGCTTGGCCCGTCCGTCCGGTGATAAACTGAACTCATCTACTTTCAACCGGCACAAAACCTCAAAATACTAATTTTCACATCTGTAGCACTTACAGTTTTTGAGTAGCAGTTATTTTAAAATCAAATAACCCTTTTTCCACTTCACATTTGAGGTCCTGGAAACCAAATTTTCAAAAAATGGTGAAACACGTGTATCGTTATTTTTAGAGTAGAAACTAAATACTAATTTTACTTTTGTAGCATTTACGGTTTTTGAGTAGCAGTTACTTTAAAAACCAAGTAACCCTATTTTCCACCCCATATTTGAATTCCTGAAAACCAAATTTTCAAAAAATGGTAAAACACGTATATCATTATTTTTGGAGTAGAAACCAAATACTAATTTTTACTCCTGTAGCATCTACAGTTTTTGAGTTGCAGTTACATTAAAAACCAAATAACCTTATTTTCCACCCCACATTTGAAGTCCTGGAAACCAAATGTTAAAAAAATGGTAAAATACGTATATCTTTATTTTTAGAATAGAAACTAAATACTAATTTTTACATCTGTGGTATTTACAGTTTTTGAGCAGCAGTTACTTTAAAAACCAAATAACCCTATTTTCCACCCCACATTTGAAGTCCTGGAAACCAAATTTTCAAAAAATTGTGAAACCCGTATATCATTATTTTTAGAGTAGAAACTAAATACTAATTTTTACTTTTGTAGCATTAACAGTTTTTGAGTAGAAGCTACTTTAAAAACCAAATAACCCAATTTTCCAACCCACATTTGAGGTTCGGGAAACCAAATTTGTAAAAAATGGTGAAACACGTATATCTTTATTTTTTAGAAAAGAAACTAAATAATAATTTTTACATCTGTGGTATTTACTGTTTTTGAGTAGCAGTTACTATAAAAGACAATTAGCCCTATTTTTCACCCCACGTTTGAAGTCCTGGAAACCAAATTTTCAAAAAATGCTAAAACACGTATTTCATTATTTTTGGAGTAGAAACTAAATACTAATTTTTACTCCTGTAGCATTAACAGTTTTTGAGTAGAAGCTACTTTAAAAACCAAATAACCCAATTTTCCAACCCACATTTGAGGTCCGGGAAACCGAATTTTCAAAAAATGGTGAAACACGTATCTTTTTATTTTTCAAAAAGAATCTATATACCAAATTTCAAAATCTCCTCATTTTTGGTTTTCGAGATATACATTGTATTAGAAAAAAGTTTGTTTTCCAGTTTTTTTCCCTCAGGAGCAAAATTTTCAAAAATCCTTTCTTAGCGGATATTTACGCTATAAAAGTAATATAAGTTCCAAATTTCACGTTCCTAGGATGAGGCGTTTGAGCTCGGCGTTGATTATCAGTCAGTCAGTCAGTCAGTCAGTCAGTCAGTCAGTCAGGACATGTTCTTTTATATATATAGATTGTAACGTTGTAATTCAGTGACATTGTAATGTTGTAATGTTGCATTGCAATATAGTCTTACGTGGTTTACACTATTAGACAGAGTAACTTCATAAAAAAGTTATTTTGCTTGAAAAAAAAACAATACGATGAGCCTCGGCAAAAATACTTATTAAGACTGACTAACGCGTGTCTTATGGACCAATGTTGGTGATGGGAATCAATGTCTTCGACAAAGTAGCATTGCATAGACCCTGGATCAGTGGAGTTGTTGGTTATTCCTATGGTTAGCACCTGAGTTTTGTTGCCGCGTAAGTTGACCTTGTTGTGTCGTATCTCCAGTTGTTGGGGAAAATGATCGTTTTGATAGAAGCTCAACAGAACATTGGAATCTGTTAAAGTTGTTATAGCAACGTACATAATTTCCGTTGTCTTTGTAGGTATGTATGTACTTTAGAACTTTGCGTAACGCTGTTAGGTGGCGCTACAATACAACGGTAATTATATATTCTGATAATTTAAAAAATTCGTCATTTTGACGGGTCAACTATAGTATATATATACACTTACTTTAAAACTCATGAAAAAAGCCCTGTTATATAATTTGTCTATATTAAAAAAATCTGCTTGAACCTTCCTGCGACGCTCCTTTAAATTGATTTAAAAAAAACCATCATCATCATCACCACCATCACGATCACCATGATTATCATCATCACCGTTACCATCAACATCATCACCTTTACGGCATAAACAAAGGTTGACCTAACTAACCATTAACTTCCAAACAGCACCTTTCGTTTGATTTGCTTCTGATGACGCCGCATGCACGGTCAAAGAAGAAGAGTTGTTCATCTGCGAACAGTCCGCTAGGAGAGAGCTTCAACTTGGAAAGCTCTACGGAATAAGGCGGAGACTTTGATTTCAAATCGACCGTCAAGTTGACATCGAAGAAGGAATGATTAATCAGGAAATATTTTCCTTTACCTCCGTGACTATAAAATGAACATTTTAAGCCATTAATTAGCTAATGAGGATAGTCCGTCAGAGAACTGACACGATCTTTAATTTATGTTCTCATTATAAAACATGCTGTTAATCACTAGACTGCATTTAAAACCTTAAGTAAGACAAAGTAATCTGTTCATTTCTGTAGCTTGCTGATGATGAAGGTGGTGGTGATGATGATGAGTTTTAGTTCTCTATCTAAAATAAATGTATTGCGTGCTCCATAAATTTCTTGTACTCACTCGAAAGCATAGGCATTTTGTGGAACTTCCTCATAGCTCCAGTTTTGCTGGGTGCGGAATGGATCGAACTCTGCCACCAAGACGGGGTTGAACGCCTGCAGCATGACAGAACGAGACTCGAGTACTCTCGATGGCTGACATCTGTCTTGTATCAGCCTGCCGTTGATTCCCCACTGCTGTTTGGCGTTGTCCGAGTCGTAAGGATACGTCAAGACGTCCATGTCTGAAATATAGAAAATTTCAATCTGTTACTAATCTATTTCATGGAGTGTTTAAATTATAAAAACCTCGCGTATATTAGAAATCATTAAACGAACCCACAACGTTTATGACGAAATCGTTCATACAGGAATGTATGACGCCGTTTTGATCTTCGTACCACAGCTGGTTTTCACCGGGCGGCTGCTTCAGAGCGTAAGTGATGATCTGACCACCGACGACTGACAAGTCTCCTTTAATGTCCAGTACTTTGTTGGTGTCACTGTGGCGAATGACGAAGAAAGTAGCAGGCCTGAAAGATATTCATTAATTTAAATATGATGCAGAGGAATCTTCCATCCAGCAACACATGACTTGCGAAAAATTGACTGAGTGAAACCGAAGTGGATTGGAAGAACCCAACATCATATAATTGTATCAAAAAAGGTTTACTTTTAAAACGACATTTTTTTATGCATGCGGTGGTGATGAGAAAAATGTTGTGAAGAAGATTCTCTATTAAGAACAGAGCCGTTTGAAATTTGTAGCAAAACATTCATCATTCATGACGCTCTGCAATCTTAGTGAAGAAAATTTTGAAAAATCTCCCATCAGCGTTTGGCGCAAGATTTTTTTGCCTCGACATGCAAATTTCTCGGTAAGGTCTGCATGATGGACGGGCTAGTAGATGAATGGATGGATGGTGGATGGATGGACGAACGGACGTATGGATGGATGGATGGATGGACGAACGGACGGATAGATGGACTGATGAACAGACGAATGGATGGATGGATGGATGGATGGGTAGATGTGTGGACGGATGGGTAAACGAACGCACAGACAGATGGACATACTGATTCGCAGACAGACAGATGAATGAACGAAGTGATGGATTAGTAGGATGGATCACTGTTTCAATGAATGGACGGCTAACTGAGAAAGTGAAATGTCTGAAAAGCAGGTGGACGTGAAGGAATTCGGTTTAATCCGTCGTGATGGAAGTTGTATTCCAGCGAAAAATGCGGTTATTTTTATAAGGTAAGCATGATATTGATAACAACGCTCCATCAAAGATTGATTCAAACATTTCACTAGTTTATTAGTTATATGGATATATATAACATCCCATCCGTAAGATGTTAGTACACGTTGTAAACACATATACAGTTTTATTCTGCATATCTGATTTGCACTAAGAGACAATTGGTGCCTAAAAATGCTTTTAGATAAATGAGAGAATAATGCAAAAAAGTAAAAAAATCTTGCAAAAACTAGCAACGCGAACATAAGTCAAACAGAAATGGTTCATGGGTCACACAGAAATAGGTCAAACCACATACAAATAAGTAATGCTCCACTGTTGACCTATCAACTCGTCATTTGATGTCACGTGACACGCCGATCCAGGTTGTAAGGAGTCGTTCTTGGTGGTGACCACGTTGTCGAAGTCCTTCTCCCTGATGGTGCCGTCCTCCTGGATCTCCCACTGTTGACTTGTCATTCCTCCCATGTACGGGTTGACCACGAGATCTTCCTCGCCTGTTAAACGAAACTATTTCCATGTCACGCACGACACTTCACCGCGTGACCTGAAAGTTCGACGTCACCAATCAACAACAAAAACAACGAGGAATCAAATTACCGTTAAAATCGATACAATAGCTATTCAGTTTGCTTCTTATTGTAGACGACGACCTGTCGATGAACCAGAGCTGGTGGTTGGCTGCCAGGGCGTCATTTTCGAGGAAGCCAAGGACTAAGGGGACGCTGGGCTTGCTTTCCCCGTTTCTGATTTCAAGGACGACATCAGGCTGGGATTTGATTCGTATGAGGAAGAATTTGCCGAGGCGTTCTTCGATATTTGCAGTTCGAATGTTCATTGCAGAATGAGGGAAAGAGAAATCGATGCAACAGCAGAGATGGTAACAAACAAAAAGTCTTCCAAAACCAATATCAACCGAGGCGCTTAAGTAATAAATATCTCTCAACTGATATGAAAAAAGAGCAGAATTAAAAACAGTGTACGCATACCGGCCAAGCACAAGCGATACAGTAGAAATATCGTACAGTTTAATATATGAGGTGAGATCGAAATCACAAGAAGCACGTTTCACCTGTATTTGTATTCTATTGAGTAAGAAGCGATCATCCTTTTTTGTGAACACATAACAAATCTAGCTACATAAATATGCTAATTTAATCTCAGACTACTACTCATAAGCTTGACGGCTGCTCGCGTTTTAAGTACAATCTATTTATAAATGTCTAAATTTATGCATACACAATCATATTACATATTGTATATGTTTCAATTAACATCTATTTATAAACATTGCATTTTACTCGTGCTCAAATATTTACTAATTTTTAAGCTCATTTGTGAACGAGCGGGAATTCATCGGCGCTGATTAATTTTAATTGCAGCCATTGTACAAAAAAAGTGTCGCGTGTACGATGCGTACAGTTGTTGTACAGTTGTTGTACATATTTGTAGAAAGTCTTTTGAGGTTCTAACTTTTCAGTGGCGTGACAGACATTGTTTCGCGTTTGATCGAAAGAACCTATGAAGTCGGATTAATTTTTATATTTAGTCACACACACACACACACACACACACACACACACACACACACACACACACACACACACACACACACACACACACACACACACACACACACACACACACACACACACACACAACACACACTCACACACACACACACACACACACAGACACACACACACACACACTCACACACAGGTATACATGAAAGGCACTTACATACATATAACTTAGAAGATGATATAAGCGCACATACGTAAATGTAACACAAGCAAAAGCACACATACATAAATCCAACACACACACACACACACACACACGCATAGAGAAATTGTTGCACACTTTCGACAGATGTCAGTGACGTGTGAATCGACTCAACCAACCAGAAATGGAATCCGCTTGTGTCATTTCGTTCTCTTTTTTTCTTGGTTTTATATTGAACATAAATTATATAAAAAAAAATTGCAGATGGCGGATTGATGTAAAGCCCTTGAGTGCCCTGAGGGGGCAGCCAAGAATTTTCTGAATAAAACCCTGTCCGCCCATGGAAAGTCACATGTGGTCATCTTTTTTGCGTGGGGATGGTGGGGAATAGGGTAGAAACAACTTGCGGTGTTACACTTAACGTCTTGACCAGGTGGCAGAGAAATTGATTACCTTCTTAGATTGTATATTACATATTATCCTGCAACATCGTCACACCAAACTCCACATCGTAACGCAGTACTACACTACAATACACTACATACTATTACTAACACTACACTACAACACCACAATAATACATTAGACTACACTAAACTACTTTCTTCTACACTTTGTCCCTATACCACAGTACACTATTTCGCACTACATTACTACGCACCTCGACACAACACATAACACTGCAACTGCGATGCAACTCACAACACTGCATTAATATGCACGGCAACACAACACACTACATTAAACTCGCATTGCATTTCATTGCATTACAATGCAACATGTCTGTAAATAAATATTCCACATCCACGGCGGAATATTATTTTGCTCCGCGCGACATCGAATCGAGTCCGGAAAAAAATACTCGTTGTACTTAATCGATCGGGATGGACATGTAATTGCACACACACACAGACAGACAGACCGACACACACACACACACGAGTGAGACGAGAGAGAGAGAGAGAGAGAGAGAGAGAGAGAGAGAGAGAGAGAGAGAGAGAGAGAGAGAGAGAGAGAGAGAGAGAGAGAGAGAGAGAGAGAGAGAGAGAGAGAGAAGAGAGAGGGGGAGCATTGACACAGAAGATATATTTCTTTCGTTATTGCAGTAGTTCTTTTATTGTTGACAAAATATGAAAACAAACAACGGAAGTAGTAAATTATAAAAAATAATATTCGACGATTGAGCGATATTATAAATTATAATAACAACAAGAGTAATAATTATTATTTTAACTATTTATGATGATAAATATTGTAATACACATCTATTTCTGCAACAAAACAAATTGTTGATATAATTATAAAATATTTTAGTATAATAAACTAAAACAAAAATAAATTAATAAATAAATTACAAAGTAAGCACAATGCAAACTGACATGCTCTTCTACAGAGTAATTATACGATACGTATAATTATAATTATAAGCAATAAATTAGGTGATTAATACTAATATTTTAACACGTGTTATTGTTGTGATACTCATTCTCCTCCTCCATCATCATCATCCCCATCCCCATCACCAACACCACCACCACCACCATCATCATCGTCGTCTTCATCATTATCGTCTTCGTCATCATCATCATCATCGTCATCGTCATCGTCATCATCATCATCATCATCATCATCACCATCATCATCATCATCATCATCATCATCATCATCATCATCATCATCATCATCATCATCATCATCATCATCATCATCATCATCATCATCATCATCATCATCATCATCATCATCATCATCATCATCATCATTATCACCATCGTCATCGACATCGTCATCGTCATCATCATAATCATCATCATCATCGTCGTCATCATTATCGTCATCGTCATCATCATCATCATCATGCCAGCATCATTAGATGACCTCACGTGGGCTTCATCACTCCATCATAAAGTTTATTTTCAATTTACCAACCACTGATATCACCTCATTAACTCCAACCCCGAATTTATCACTACAAACAATAATTATTCTACTTTTTCTCTCTTTTCTTCATTAACTTCAACTTACAATCCAGTCTATATTTTTCTGCTTCTCTCCTTTATTCCATTGCGTGATCGGTATAAGTTGAAATTCTATCGATTTTATCAATAATATAATTTCCATCTTTAATCAATAAATAATTAAAAACCAACGCAATAAGCATCGCACATCCCTGGTGGTTGTTTGCAACTTCCTCCATACAACCGGAAGGAGGTCTTCTGAATTTTGTCTCTCAAGAATTTTTCATAAGTTGTCTGGCCTCGATGGTGGTAAAATAGAAAGCACCCCAAACTGCGTGGTCTGCACATTAAAATAGACACACCGGCGGTTTCTTGGGGGTGGGTGGGTGAGGGAAATTCATCGATGAACCTCTCCAGTGCCCATGTTTCCTAGCGATTGGGTGGGCTGTGATTTATACCCTGTTCTGTACTGGAGATATCGCTGTCGGTGTTGGACGCTCTTTTAAGGATTATCTACTCTGTGATGATGATGATGATGATGATGATGATGTTGATGATGATGATGATGATGATGATGATGATGATGATGATGATGATGATGATGAAGATGATGACGATGACGATGACGATGACGATGACGACGACGACGACAGTGACGACGATGACGCTATGATGATGATGGTGGTGGTGATGGTGATGATGATGGTGATGTGGATGATGATGAGGACGACAACGATGATTATGATGATGATGATGATGATGATGATGATGATGATGATGATGACGAAGAAAATAAAGCTGACGATGATGATGAGAATGCTGATGATGATAGAGTGGTTAAGAGTGATGGGACTGATGATAACCTATGATGCTGAAGCGATGATTCAACGACACGGCGTTATAATTGTTTCGATCAACCCTCGAGGAGTCTTAAACTTCAATAGAATCAATTTTTTCCCTCTGAAAAACGAAAGAGAAAGAATAACCTGTTATTCATCGCAGGAGAGAAAGACGTTTCACAATTCGTTAAAATATTTCAATAGATCCTGTCCAGCAGGAACAACTGAGAAACGACGAACAATGGCGCTCAACGGAAGTGGAAGTGTAGACGAAAAATAAAATGAAATAAAAAAATTGTTTATCGCATAAATAAAATAAGAAGAAGAAGGAGAGGAGGAGGAGGAAGAGACTTGTGTCATCCCTTCCTGGTGGTCGTTCGTTTGTTGCTTCATTTGCAAGCCTATTTGAGGAGGTGAAATTGAATTCGGGTTCGTGCTTTGACAGGAGTGCACAACTTGTCACACCCAGGCAACCTCTCGTCTCTCGGAGGAGGAAGGAAATATAATTATAATTATATATATCTCTAAATTAAATTGAAATTCATTGCTAAAAATAAATGAAAACTTTCAAATATTCTTCAGATGATAATTTAGATGTCTTCAAAAATTTTCAAAAAATATGTTTTGTGGAAATCTAATTCATCAAAATTTCAAATATATTTTAAGAATTTGGAATAAACTCTTAACGGAATAAATAATTGATTCTTCGTATTTTATACTTGACGCTTTCTTAGACATTTTAATTTTCCTGCTTTAAAAAAGCAAAAGAACAAAGTAATTTCACGTAATTAACTGCTTGTGGCCGTCGAGGGAAACTCGGAACGAGGAGAAGTACCTAGAAGACGAGATAATACGTTTTTTTTGTTTGTTCCCTTGTAATGTGCGATCGTGATTGGAAAGTTAAACGCAAATATATACCCGCCGATACCCGGTACGGAGATGGGTGTACTACCGCCTGTTATTTCTCTCCTTTCCGGTTGGGAGCAGAGTGGAAGAGCGGCGGTGATGATGGGAAATTAATTACAGAAACAAAAGTGTAAGCAGATTTTTTTGTAGATAGGTTTCTGTACGTTCATTATGCAAGTCAAAATAATGATTGGATCCGTCGCACTTGGCGGGGTCGTCTATAAGGGTCGGCTTTGTTCCGTTCGCACAGGGCATCGCTTTCGGGAACTGCAAGCATAGATCAGTCTTTGTCGCTGATGCTGCGTTATGGCGGCGTTGATGGGGATGATTTCTGATTTAATGGATGAAAACAGAAATAAGAATAATAATGATTGTTTTGAAAAATTGTTTTGTTGTTTTAATGTTTGTATAAGTTGCAATAAAAAAAAATAAGAAGAAAAAGAAAAAGAAGATAATTGAAAGCTCATTTTGTCTACTGGAATCTCGTCTGCCAATCAAGTTATTGTCACTGATTGAGTGGAATGAACGAGTCTGTAACATTATTTTCTGTCACTCTGTTGCTCAGCTGCTTGAAGGTGGGGGATGAAGAAGGAAAGAAAGTTAACAAATTAAAAAAAAATTGAGAGAAGGAGAAAGAAAAAAACAGATGGAATGAGAAAGAAAAAGAAAAAGGAAAGAAAAATTGATCTCAGATTTTATCCTGAAGAAAGAAAAACTGATTTTTACGTAATCAATTGAAGTAACTGAGAACTGGAAAATAAACAAACACTGAAATGTTTGTTCATAACCGGCATGGATGGTCAATCATCTTGCAGCGGGAGCCACACACACACAAACACACACAAACACGCACAAACACACACAAACACGCACAAACACACACAGACACACACAAACACACACAAACACACACAAACACACACAAACACACACAAACACGCACACACACACACAAACACACACACACAAACACACACACACACAAACACGCACGCATTCTACACACGAGTGACCATCCAATATAAACAGCATCAACAACTTCGACTACATCACTCTCGTCCGAGGTCGCAAGTCCTTCACGTGCACATTCTGTGTGTGTGTGCGTGCATGCCAGTCGTATGTAAGAGACTTCGATATATTTAATTTTCACGGCTTACATCTACTGGAACTTGACTCAAGTAAAAGTCATTAAGTTTTTTTCTTTTTTGGTGTGCAACATCTGATGCACTCGACGTTGCCTGGGATACTCGAGGGAGAACAAGAATGCAGAGAGATGAAGTTTTCGTTTGGAAAAGTCTGCACATCTGACAGAATACAGAATTAATCAATTTGTCAACCGACGGCATTAAGACTGACGCTTCTTGTTTAGAAATGTGAGTTCTCTTATTTTCTTTTATATTTGTTTACTTTCGTGCCTCGGAGTCGTTCGAGTTTAAATTCTAATTTTCAACATTGAAACTTCAAGATCGTCATCATGGCTGCCTCTTCGTTTTCTACAGTTCGATTCCTGGCGGTTGTGCGAATGACTTTTCTCCAGGCAGCTCTCCAAACATCTTCCATCGTCTCACCACCTTCACTTTTCTACCAACCGAATTCTCCTCTCTCCTCCTCGCACCAATCGAGCTCAGGATCATCTGCGAATTCATCCGAGCATTTCTTCTGTCCATCCATGTGCTTCTGCAACGTTCTCAGTAGAATAGTGTACTGCAGTAGGAAACACTTGAGTTCGATCCCTGACAAAATAGCCTCGGAAACCCTCCAAATCAACCTCAACGGAAATCGCTTCCACGATCCAATCCTGAAGAAGAACAACTTTTCCTCTTTCGACGTCCTCGTTCATCTTTATTTGAGCGAATGTGGAATAACGAGCATCGACATGGGCGTCTTCTCCCACATGAGACACCTAAAGTGGCTTGATCTGAGCAATAATTACATACAAGTTAGTCATAGTTTTTTGAATTTCACGAATAATTTATGAAACAAGAATAACAATCATCGTCAGAACAGTTGATCAACCTGCCTATCGGCTCGTGTACGAATGGCCACCTACAAAACATGAAAATATTTTGATCGATATCCATTAATGCGGCAATCTGCAATAAAGGAACAAGTCCGAACGTTCCACATACAGCAGCAAGGTTTAATAAAGTGACAGTAATGAAATACACGTATGACGACCGAATAGATATGTGTTCGGCCAGTAAATCTGTATGCTTGTTTGCTTGCTTGCTTGCTTACAAGCATGTCAATCGTTTCTGTTTTAAGTTTATGTGAAAAGCTTTCGCATCCAATGTGGCTTTTTCGCTTTCCAATTCATTCATTCTCCAGTATGCATAAGCCTCGTGGGATGTTTCCTTTCTTTCTTTCTTTCTTTCTCTTTCATGAAGGAAACTCAAAAGGATTTGAATTTATTAAATGCAGCATTAAATCCCAATATTTTTAATTTTGTAAATCTTCTGATTTGTTTCATGCTGAAACACAGCAATATATTTGCATTTTATTTTTATTGAAAAAAAACGATTATTTAATAGCTGAGAAATATTTTCAAATTAATCCACGAGTTTCTCAAACGTTTTGTAAGTTGGTCATCACACTTTCAAGATGTCGGTATAGTGTTTATTCTGAATTTTTATTTCAGTTTTTTTTCTATTGTGCTCAAATAAAATTGATGAGGTTCAAAGTAATTTAACTGTCACTCAACAGATGGTACCCGAGAGATCGTTCGAAGGACTGCACCTCCAACACTTGTTTCTCAACGGCAACAGAAACCTGCAACTCTCCTCCTCCTCGTTCCTTGATCTTGCAACATTCGGTCTCTACCTGCACGAATGCTCTCTCGCCAGCATCGAGCCGCCCATCTTGCAACCTCTGAGAAAAAGTTTAAAATTCCTTTGGCTCAACGGTGAATTGGCGCTTGAATATTTTATGACTCTATTAAATAACGTTTTTGAGTTGCCATGTGAAGTCTCTTTTTTTCTTCTTTCTTACAATTTCTCTCTGTTTTTTTTTCTTTCTCTCGTTCCATCTCCAGGCAACCAATTGACCGGACTATCAGAAGAATTGGTGGAGATTTTTGAACAACTGGAACATCTCCGGCTGTCGTTGAACCCGTTCCATTGCAACTGCAATCTCATGTGGTTCAAAAACTTCTTTGAGAAACACGTCGATGTCTTCAAAGGCGCACCTGCTCCCTCCTGTTCCTCACCTGGCAAACTTAAATTGAAGTCCATCAATAACGTGAGTGGTGATTTTTTTTTTTTGAATGATGCATTTTTGATTTCTCGAGAAAATAATTTTTTCAAACATTAATTTTTTTTAAAAATTCCATTCAATATATGAAATTCACGTGAGTCTGCTTTGCTTTATTTATATGCATATAAGCACACAAAAGAAGTTTTTAGATACATAAAAACGACGTAGTGCCTTCTTATAGCAAGCATAAAAATATCTTTACAATCACAGGTGCATAGTTGTAAAACAATATTGCGCATTTCTTTATTCCAGCTGGCTTTAAGTTTTTTTAGTTTTATTAAAAAACACCGCAAACGAAGTTTATTGATTAATTTTTAGATTAAAATAAAATGTATAATAAGAATTCATAATTATTGCAGATTCAGTTAGCCGACTTCAGCTGCAAACCGCCGATTTTCGGGGACATCGAGCTGTCCATACGACCCGACTGGGGACGACTGAAGTGCAAGGCCAATGGAGATCCCACACCAACCCTGTACTGGATTCAACCGTCTGGTAAAACATCGAAATTCTCTGGAGACGAACTGTCTTCAGAAAGCGGCAACCACAACGAAGGAGAGATCAACATAGGCACCAGTGGACGGCATTGGAACGATTCGACTAAAGAACTGTCAGATTCAGTTGGAGGAACTTATGTCTGCGTGGCGAAAAACGAAGCTGGAAATTCAACTCTGGCGGTGAACATATCTGTGAGGCAGACTTCTCATTCAAATACAAACGCCAGCAAAGAATCAACAAGAAATCATCCATTTTACGAGTTCGAAGACATCGAGGATTTAGATAAAGTATTGAGTGCAGTTGGAAGAGAAGTTTTTCAAGAAAATATCGTTCAAGATATCGATGACGATGACGACGACGACGATGATGATGATACATCTTTTGTTAAAAATAATTATGAAAATAACGATGGTCAGCTGAACTGGATGACAACAGGAAAGAACAATCATCCATATATGGTCAGTGGGAATGAGATGAATCCAAGCGACAAATACTCTTCGTACGAAATGTGCTGTGCCATCATCGTGACTCATATTCTCACGCTCCTCTTCTGCATCTTCATCATTTCCAAAATCTACCGATGCAAAGTGAAACCGGGAAATTCCAGCGAAAAGCCAGCCACGTTCGGATTTGCTCCCGGTTCCGTTCCAGTTTCAGAAACGATTTCTGGTGGAAAACTTGGTGCTGAAGTACAAAAAGAAATTCATGTTAATCAGTTTGGTGAACATTTTCTTTCTTTTAATTGGAAAGTTTCTTGAAGCTACTTCCTATCTATATAAATATATATATATACTATTTTGAGGTGATTTTTTTAAACACAAACATTCTAAAATTTCTAATTGATTTAAATTTTCCGATTGCTTTTGGACCGTATCTGCTAAACTCGGTTTCTTCAATTGTCCCCATTTTCGACTAAAATTGAAGCCAACGTCGAATATTGTTTGTTTGAAGGAACGAAATTAAAAATAATGCCAATTATACAATAAACAGTAAACTTGAACTAGTTGTAATGAAATTATAGATATCAAGTTCTAATTATTGAAACAAATTGTTTGTAGTAACAAATTTCAAAACCTTTTTAAGGAATGTTTTAATAAGATAGTAAATGACTTCTTGAAGGTTTGAAATTTAATGTTCAAACTACACACACACACACACACACACACACACACACACACACACACACACACACACACACACACACACACACACACACACACACACACACACACACACACACACATATATATATATATATATATATATATATATATATATATATATATATATATATATATATATATATATATATATATATATATATATATATATATATATATATATACATATTGTTGCCTCTTCTTTTAACACAATATGCCTCTGAGAATATTTTGATCGCTTGTTAATCCATCCATACATTCATCAATCAGTCAGACCTATGACACATGAGCACGTCCACCCATACATTCTTCCATATTTTTTCTTCTATCGTTCTTTCAAATCATTCATCCATCAATACAACCATCAATCCATTCATCAATCCATCCATCCATCCATCCATCCATCCATCCATCCATCCATCCATCCATCCATCCATCCATCCATCCATCCATCCATCCATCCATCCATCCATCCATCCATCCATCCATCCATCCATCCATCCATCCATCCATCCATCCATCCATCCATCCATCCATCCATCCATCCATCCATCCATCCATCCATCCATCCATCCATCCATCCATCCATCCATCCATCCATCCATCCATCCATCCATCCATCCATCCATCCATCCATCCATCCATCCATCCATCCATCCATCCATCCACCCAATCACCCACCCAACCATCCACCCAACCATTCCTTAAACTGCCCATCGAAGATTATCATCATTTTTCTGGGATTTAAAGTTGTTTGGCTAAAATGACACCGCCATGTTTGAAGGAGTTTTATAGCCGTCTAGAAACTAATTATCTTGCAAATTTACTTACTTTTCGCGCTCATCCAATTTCCTTTTATCTTCCGAGTACTCATATGCTGTACTCACTCATTCAATTTCACTCACTCATTTTCTTTCACTCACTCATTCACTCTCAATAATTCACTAATTCATTTATTAACTCTCAATAATTCAATAATTCATTCATTTACTTACTTATTCACTATCACTCACTCAGTTTTTTTTAGTTCAATGTGATATTATTAATATTTTGTTTTGTTTTTTTCTGTTTATGTGTTCGTCCAATAAAGCAATCGATCAGAAACTGCTTGTCATTTCAAAATGATTTTATTCCAAATATTCATGAAAATCGAATGAATTCTTTGTTTGTTTACTAATAAAAAAAATGAATTTCTAAAGCTCGTTTTTGTTGTCATTCTCAGCAGAAATTTTTAAAATTTTAGAGAAATTAAGTTTTTTATGTTTAATTTTACATATAAAATACTTTGTTTTTAATTTAAGATGTCTGCCAAATCAAATGGTGGCTGGTTGACAATATTGAATTATTTGAGCCACATTACACAATGTTAGGCTCTATTTAATATTAGAATGTCTATTTGTACTTAAGAGTGAAGGACATTCATTTTTGCCTAATTGCAGTCTGATCTAACCAAAGCCTAATCTAAAATATATAAATATGAATGTATATGAATGTATCTATCGGAAACAAATTAAAAACACCAGAACCAATTTTTTTAAATATGGTACACTTGAGAAGCATGATCAGGGGGTTGTTTGTGTCCACTTTGCCAAGATAAAACTGCCAAGGGTTGGCAGTTTTATGGCCAAAATACCTGGACAACACCGGGTGTCTCTTATTATGCTATAATTATAATAATTTACCGTTTAAAAAATATTTGATGTTAGTGATGTTCATGCTCCTGTATTTCCCGGCCTGTGGGGGAGTTATTAGGGAAAATCTCGTAATGTGGCTACTACGACAGCTTTTCGGTGCATAATTTTATTAATTTTACTTAGAGATATTTTTTCAATTGTAAACACAATAAATTATCTGCTGAATTTATTTTGGACGGTTTTCGATTTTAAAATGCGAATAAGCAAGCGATTTTTAAAATGGTTCTATTAGGTTTTTTTATTTGATATAATTACACATAAACATTTTTTTGAAAAAAACTTATTTATTATAAAGTGTTTAAAAAATGTAGTTATAATGTTATAATTGTGCACATTTATTTATTTATTTATTTATTATAAAACTCAGCACGGGCAAGCCACTCGGCGAAACATGGTGTAGCATGGTTTTTATGAATGAAAATTATAATCATTTTAAACATTTTTCCCAGTTTGTTTTTTAATGCCAGCGTTTTATTGATAAATTTAACAAATTCCTTATTATATACTAATTCCTTATTATGTACAAACTCCTTATTATATACTAATTCCTTATTATGTACAAACTCCTTATTATATACTAATTCCTTATTATGTGCAAACTGCCGGCATCGTTCATTAAATGGTTTACAAAATTGACTTACAAAATTAATAATCTGAGTTTTTAACAAAAAAAAAACAAATTTTAACATTTTATTCAAGTATCAAATGTTATTTTTTTTAAATTATCTCGTTGAGAATGTTTATTTTTATTTGTTTTCAAATTGTTTTATCTAAAATAGAATCTACAGTCGGTGCGGATTTTTTACTATGCAGAAATTACAGAAGAGCTTTAATTGTCTTCCATATAAAATCTTTAAAAAAACCATTTTAATAATACAAAGCAAAAACAATCTTTTATTTGTTTTATTATATTCATTTTTACATCATTATTATAAAAAATAAGTTATCATGGGAGTTTGTAACCCCAACCTGGCTATTTGGTGCAAAACTATAAAAAAAGCAAAACTAATTAAACAATTTTTTTATAGAAAATTTCATTAATTTAAAAAAAATCCCTGAAATTTAATTTAGCTATAAAATAAATTTCAAAAAATCTATAATTTATGAAAAATATTTATAATACCCAAAGGAACTCCACAAAAATATTTAAAAAAAGATTTTGGCAATGTTAACAATATCATCATGTTCAGGAAGAAGAGAGGAGGATGGTTTGCATACGTGTCACTTTATAGCCAGTCTGTTGTCCTGCGTCCCACGAGTGGTCAAGAAAGACCTTCACTGCATTTGTTTGCTGGGTAATTATAGAAGTACTAGTATTAAATGTGCTCTATATGGTAAACCATTTCAAATGCTTCAAACCAATTCCAAGTAATAAATGGTGGATAAAAAAACTTACTTTCTGCGTTCTTGTGTTTGATGTTTTTATCAAATAGGTTGTAATTTCTGCTTATTGATAACACGGTTTTAAAATACTTGATAATATATATGTCTATATGTGTTAAATATATAATTCCCTATTCCTAACAAAGAAGCCACGTAAAGTGATTAAAGTGGGAAGATTGGAAGGAAAGAATGATGTCTAGTTTGAATGAGGAGACTCCCTAAATCAAGAAGTATTTTTTTTGTTTTTTCCATAGAGCGTTCGTTGGTCTTCAATTTTCTTAAAATAACAGCAGTAAAATTAAGCTGATTTATTTGCAAGCGATTCTTCGAAAATTTCTCTTTTCTTTTCTCTCCTCTCTCACTTTCTTTCATTTTGTCATTTTTTCTCTTTTTTACTCTTTATGTCATGCATGGCAGAAATCTATATTTTCATATTTTTTTGCACATATAAAAAAAAACTTTGATTTGTGTTTTCGTGGAAAAGTATCCGACGAAGGCGCGCACATCCCTACGAGGAAGCCGTGAAATAACAAATTAAAGGAGTTTCCCCATAAAAGAGCCGTCTAATGAACTAACACGGAAACTATTTCTCTGCAATGGAGACAAAACAGCCACATTTGTCTTTCTTTCAAATCGAGGCTTCCTTCAATTCATCAAAGGCGCGAACTCGGAGAAGGATAAAAAAGGGGGGAAGAAAGGAAGCAAACAATTATCAAGCAGTGGAAGCGTCGCGTGCGGCAATTTCCTCGGATCATCATAAACACGGTGCAATGAAAAACAATCGAAAAAAGATTGAAAAATCCTGTCTCTCAAGCTGCAGCTATTTCTCTCCCCCCCTCTCCCACGTACCTAACCCACAGATGTAAACAAAACAAAAAAGTTACTTTTTTCGTTCTGATCGCTTCGACGCAGGACGTAAATAAGAGCATTGTTGGACGAAGCGCTGGAGATATTACGTGGAAGGGCAGTCAGACAGGAGAGACCATTGAGCATGGCAGTATAATCCGATTTCATGCATTCATCAAAAAAGAGTTCTCGGCGTCATTCGACAGACATCAAATGAGAGCTTTTCGCAATGAATCATTTTCTACTGGCTGAAAGAAGATTTTCGAAGTATTTAGCACATCCCTTGTATATATATATAGCCTGGTCAGTTTCATCTTTTTTACCACATTTTTTTTAATAAATGTTTTTTTACTACTGCGAAGAAATAATCTAATTCTCAACTTTTTTTCTTTTCACTCAGAACCAACCGAAGAAACTCATCGTTGCCACAGGCTAAGAACAAAGACCTCTACATCATATCCAGATCAAGGACCCATTCTTTCATTAATTCTTTTTTATTAATTTTTTTAGATTATTATTCTTATAAAGTGTCAGGTCGCTAGTTTTAACGCAAACATTTCACTCGAATATTTGAACCACACACCTTACAGATGCCGGTTAGGTTCGAACCGCCGTCCGTTAGTCCAACAGGCGAACGCTTTACCGCAACACCACCAGCTCCCTATTGTTATTAGCTTAAAAAATTTTCTATCTTTTTATTACCAAGGGCTCAAATATTGAAAATAGCTCTTTTTTAATAATCTAGAATATAATTCTAATAGACGTTAATTTGTGATGTGTAAAAAACTTTTCTTTGTCAAAAAACTGAGAATGATGACAACAAAATATGGAAGGTGCGCCATTATTATAAGGCGTTTAAAAAATTGAACTATCATAAAATAAAGATTAATCATCACTAAAATAAATAAAATTAATTATAATTTTAATGGACTAAAATATTTGAGTGTTTACCCAATCAATTGAAACCGACTAATGAAGTCGTGGAGTTAACACCGGTTGTCTGGAAGAGTGTGGAGACTTCGACTGAATTGAGTGCTAGATCACAGTGATTGATAACGAAATGAATTGATGAATTACTTTGTAACAAATCAATTCATTCCACACAATACACTCCATCAAAAAAGACTCGCTGCAAATACAATTACAGCTACAACATCACGTGATGATCAGTGAGGGATGGCCTGTACAGTGGGCGAGTTTTTTTTTTTCATTCAGAGGAAGTTGCTCTAGCAGCATGAATGGAGTTATTCGGTCACGCTCTTTGAAAATATAAAGGTCGTGATAAGGTCAAACACCACAGTCCGATGTATTACTACGCTCCTGTGTTTGCTTCCACCAAGCCGAGTTTGTCATAAAGATGTTCGTTCCGAGTGAACGGACGGACCTCAACGCACCGCATTCGGCCGCATCTGGACGGATCTTTAAAAAGCTTTCCATTCTTAGATTTATGATTTGTTTTTTTAGAGGCGCGCTCATATCTTGAAACAGCTCAACACTTTTTGTGTTTAATAATATACATCTCGAGTGTGCTGCACAAGAACGTGGACTTTCGAACAGCTGTTGACTCGTTGAATCTCTGCAATTATAAGACAAGTAGTAGTGAGATAAGACCGTGTTTTATTTGCTGTGTCTGCTTGTCAAGGGCACAAGAACAAATGATTCATTTATTTCGCATTTTTAATTTGATAAATATTGAAGTTTAAATAAATAAATAATTTTATTTTGGAATACAATTTGAATTAAGAAGAAAAAGAAGAACGGTAGACATGAGGTAAGCTGGTTTCTATAATTGTTGTAAATAACTGTCAATGTTGTACGTAAAATAGGCTTTTCTGTGAATGGCATCAACCAGGGAAACACTCCAACGAAGATTAGATTGAATCCAACTTAAGAAGTATTAAACAGCTACACAAGCAATACTTGTTGCAATTTTTTTATGCAAATGACTTTCCAGTTTGTAAGTAGCACGGCTCCCGAGCTCTAATCCATCTTAATCATTGCAAGCTGAATATTTTAGCGCCTGTCCTCTCACGACGAGCACATTAAAATCCTCCGAACGAAATATTCTGCCATCGATGTTGGCTGCAGATTCTCGCATCACTTCGAAGCTGCTTGAGCGATAATAAAAAAATTAAATGCATCTTGTTTTTTGTTGTATTTTTGGTGTCGTTCCAGTAATTAGTCCAGGAGAGCTATATTAAGTTACGAGATTGGTTTAATTGAAAGTTTAAAATTTATTCAACTCAGGGTGGTCGACCTGCTCCTAACTCGATTCAACCATGAAAGCTTCAAGGGCATATCTCCCTCTGCAATCAAGGTGGTTTATTATTTAGTTTTAATAATTAAATTGTTCGTTTCAACTGTTTACACTAATTATATTGTTATTTCAACCGTTAGCCATTTATCGCTCAATTTACCGGTCAACTAATTATCGCCCGCGAAAAAATTAATACAATCATCACTCGTTTAAATAACCATGTGTGTGGATTGATTAACGTCTGTATCTGCCTGAGACAATTTAGACGATATGTAAGGCTTTCGTGGGCACATGGCTAGATTCACCTCAGTCCGCCAACCACTACCGTGCAATGGGTTAAACAGGATAGGCATATCGAGCTCCCGCTCAGCTAGCAATTTAACCAGCCTCGGATGAACCTCATGGGCTATGATATCGCTGCTTGCCCTGACAACTGGAACCGAAGCTCGTTTAAATAACCAGCCAATTTAAGCTTATTTAAGTAAAACAGTTAATGCTAATCGACACCCCGTGTACCCTCATAAACAAGAATCAGCACCGAATATGTTTCAGCTTTGTATGCAGATCGGAAGCTACATAGAGAAACATTTATAATCCTCAATACGCTCGTGATGTTATGCATCCGTCGATAAAAAGCGCTTGATTAATGACCTGCTATTTAAATACAAATGCTATCTCTGAACATTGTTCTCCAAAGCACTCTCTTCTCTTCTCCGAACTCAACACAATGGGAATTTCTTATCGCCGGACACTCCTTCCATACCACAGATTTTTTTTAAAACATTTTTTTTATATTTTTCAATCACACCACAAGCTGCAAAACTATAATAACATTTTTTATCTTACATTCATTGAACAACAAATAACGATTGCATTTTAATCCCGTATTTATCGAGTTATGCTAATTTCTCTCCGTTAAATTGATGACGAGCGAGGGAACAAACAATTATTTCAGACAAAGCAATCTCAACGGGGTTGGATTGCTTATCAATTTTTTTCTTTAGAATTTTATCGTGAAACAGAAATAGTTCTGTTAGCGATGAGTGGCTTTTGAGGTGAAAAGTTTATTTTGTCATTAAACGATTTCTGCTTGAAAGGGGAGTAAATGGGACACATTCCCCGAGTTACTTCATTACGATTGGAAGTTTAACTTGATTTTTTCTAAAAATGAAGCAAAATTTCGAAAGTTTTATGCAGGGACGTCATTTCAGAAAAACTTTGAAAGGGGGGCAAGATGTTTGCAGGGCCCACAAATTTTTCACAAAAATAAAAAATTTCGAAATCCTCTTTTCATTTTTCCTCCAAAAAAGCTGATGATCGGGTGGTAGTTTTCCGACAAGTTTTAAAACCATTCACCACTTCAGGGGGCCGACTCAAACTTCTCATGGGGCTCACTTCACCGTCATAGGGGGCCCGCTTACCCATTAAAAACCCAATCAAACCTCTGAAGCTTTAATTCTATACTTCTCAGTTTCTCAGGTCATTTTTTGGAGCTCAAAACTATGTCAGATGGCCCATCAGTTAGTGGAGGTGGGCCATTGCCTCCCCGAATTGACGTCCCTGGTTTTATGGATTTTTATAAACTGTTATTTAGGTTACAATCTCTGTTTGTGTGTGTGTGTGTCTGTACGCAAAACTTGCAGGTAAAATTTAACCAGCTTTTTGATTAGCTAGGAAGCTGAAACTTTCAGCATAGCTTTAGATTGGATGACAATACATGATTCAATTTAAAAAAAAAACTTAATTTAAATATCTTTTGTATCTCTAAATCGAGTGTATTTTAAATTAAAGTTTGTGTTAAAAAACTCGATTTTTCCTTTACTTGTTTGTTTGAAATTTGAGAAACTTATAAGCAAGTAAAATTAACCCGATTTTTTTAAGGCAGTCGAAGAAAATAAAATCGACAAAGACCTGACTAATGTACATCTTGTAAAACCAATCTGTGAAATTCATCGCAGCTCAAAACTTTACAATTCGGATAGCACGTCAAAGCTTCACATCGCTTTGCCGTGCCAAACAGCTCTGAATGCATTCGCCTTTAAAAGCAAACAAGTATCACAAAATGACATTTCGATGCACGAAGAACAATTTTCTGCTTCTCTAAAGGATGACTGGAACTTTGCGATTGATTCAGAAGAAGACAGCAGATTGAACGAAGAGCGTTGGTGGGATATAGAAGATATACGACTGTTTGATGAAATCGGTTTGCTGTTTTTTTTTAGGGATTGATTTGTCTTTTCAAGTTCTTATTTAAGTTTTGTCATATTTTAACTTTTTAGAACCCCTTGGAAGTGCGTTCATGACACCTCCTGAGTCCCCGAACAAACAGCCAACTCCTGTTGTTTTCGAATCACCTGCCGTTCCCAAGTAATAAAATTATTATGTTTACCGCTACAATCAACTTACGTAAAATATCTAAAAAGCCATCCAGTTATGACGTCAACAAAAAGGTCCCGTTCTTGTTTTCAAAACAATGTCAACAATTATTTTTCATTTTTCATTTTCTGGCGCTAGGCAGTGGCGTCACAAAAGTTGTTGTTACGTCACCCAGTGCAGTAATTCATGCCATTGGGCCTCCTAATAAATCGATGATGACTATGGGAATAAGTTTTAACTCTAACAAAATTATGATCAGGGAAAGGTAAAATTGAAATTTTCCTTCAAAAAGTCGATGTCCGGAAAGCTGGGCAAGCAAAACCAAGTAAACTTTTTTCCAAATAAAGCTTGATCGAGGAGTGGGGAGAACACCTTAGTATAGTTTTCTTCAAAAAGTCAATGAATATTTTGTTAAACAAAGCATAAGAATAATTTCAGAGTGTCATAGATTCATATATAGTAATATTTGGTCTTTTTAGGTTACCCCTTGTGATAATGTGATGGTGTCACTAAGGGGCAACAACCGGGGGACTATTTTTCTACTTTTCCTTTCTCTCATTTTATATGGGAGTCCAGGGTTTTACCCCGGTAAAATTGTCTGAAGTTTGTCTTGCCACAAGTGAATTTCAGATCATTTTTTTAAATAAAAAAAACAATTTTTCCCACCCTGGGCACCACCTGCAGGTGTTTTTATGGAAGGTCAATTTGTTTTCCATTTCTTTACTCTTTTTCTTTCCTTCCCGTTTATATAAACAATTTAAAAGAAATATTTTGTATGTCAGTTTTTTACAAACTTTTATTTAGGTTACAATCTCTTTGTGTGTGTGTGTGTGGCTTTCTCTGTACACAAATCTTGCAAGTAAAATTGAACCAGCTTTTTGACTAGCTAGGAAGCTGAAATTTTCAGCATATCTTTATATTGGATGATAATAAAAAAAACGTATTTTGAAAATCTTTCGTATACATACACACAGACACACATTGAGTGTATTTGAAATCAAAGTTTGTGTTAAAAAACTCGTTTTTTCCTTTACTTGTTTATACAAAACTTAATGCGAGAGAGAGAGATAAAGAGAATAAAGAGAAAGAGAGAGAAAGAAAGAAAGAGAAAGAAAGAAGAGAGAGGAACAAAAGATAAAAATAGCTAAAACCAAAAAGTTTGACGTCCATTTACAAGCACATGTCCAAACACCGCCTTCCTATTATTTGACCGACTGACAAATTCCGCCGCCAATCGGTCTAGGGCAACGTCATCCAAGATGTTCTGGTGGACACGAAAACCGCAGTTGCGTTTAGTCTTTACTTTCAACTTAAGCAAGATACTAAAAGAACGCTCTGCCTCGCTTGATGATATTGGATATATGAACATCAACCTAAAAGCTGCTCAGCTTGTGGCGCACATCTTCAGACAAGGCCCAGATCACTTCAACTGCACTGCTCAAGTTTGTATATCTCCACTGACTGTTAAACACTGCTAGCTGCATATATATAAAATATTTCCGTCCAGTTTATCAGGCTAGCTACTTATGAACTTCTCACGTGACTTCTCCGTCAAGTAAAGTTGATTCTAATTTGAGATATGTACCTGCTGGTGCTAGATGATTCAGTATCAAACCTTTCTACAAAAGCCGTTGTCGGAACAATTTCGTTTCATTAAATCATTAACACTAAAGTTTTATTAAATTAATTATTTTTCAACTGTGAATTTGTAAGTTTTTTAGAACTATTTTTGAGGGGACAATAACCGTTCAACCAAATTATTGGAGAGATTTCCCCCCCCCCCCACAATCGCTGCCCCTTGTGTCACTCAGTGTCGTCCGCATCCCCATGGGCACGCCAATGGTGCCAGAAAAAAATATAAAAAAGTCTTGAAACATTTGCAAAAATAGATTTTTAATATAGCCGCTGTGGTGCATGACGAATATCCAATATACCGCTCGCATCATTTTTCAAAACGTTGTGCCACGCAAACGCCTTAGGGAAGCCGGTTCTCCAACTTTTTACAGAGTTCAAAAAGGTTAAAAAATGAGCCTTGCGTCTATGGCAGGTTTGTGTTTTAGTTGGGGGAGGGTTTTGTGGACCAGATTAGTATTGCAGTTCTTCCGGGTCAGCATCAATTCAAAAGTGTTGCGCGCGCATACAATAACGACGCAAAAACACAGAATAACATATAACAAACCTACGCCTAAAAAACTAAAGAAATGTCATCAATTATTGTTTAATTATGTAATAAATGAATCTCCTACTGCCTTTTTAATGTAAAATATTTGAATTAACAGAGCCCAAGTATTTTATTGGTTTAAGCAGTACCTTTTATACTGGAAAATTGGTGTGTCTCTTCCATGTGAACGTCATACATAGATAGCCCAGCCCTCAATATCTAATAAGGATAATGGGGGCTGGTTTCATTCAAGTGTTTTTTTCTTTTCAGAAACTCGACGACTGACAGCCCGGAAATAAAAAAACTTCTGCTCAGTAAGCCTCATAAAAACTACGAAGGTATGCTTCTCTCGAGACCTTAAAATAAACATTAACTTTGACGAAGCTTTAACCCACAACTGCATTCCACCTCCAGCCTTAACGAGAACATTGTACCAGACGAAGTTCCCCTCAAAAAGAAAAGAACCTCAATTATTCTCCGACCGACATTTAACTAAAAAGCCGACGATCATCCGACCACTCACCGATACAAAGTTCCAGGCTGAGCTGCATCGACCCACCAGCGAGCATTCCAAAGACCACGACTACTGTAGAATCAAACAGCTGGGACTTCCCTACATAGACGATTCTTTTATTATAAAGTGCCTGCTCAATCCAAATCTCAATGATGAAGTGCAAGACGAGACAAGAGCCCTAAGAGAGATAAGTAGAGGAGTTATGTCATCGGTTGATGAAAACACACACGAACATATCAAGAAGTATCTTGAAAGTTAATATCAGAACTGCAACTGTATTTTTTAATAAAGTCTTGTCAATTTTAGAAAAAGCTGGTTTTCTAGTTTTAAGTAAAAAACAAAATAAAATTGTTAAACGATATATTTTTAACCAAAAAAATGCATTTGTACTTAGATGTGTGACTTTATATATTATTTCTTTCTTTCTTTTCTCATTTTTTCCATCTCTTTTGCACGTCTCCAATGAGCCTCATTCAACTCATTTGAGCCAAAGGTCAAGGCTATTTGTCTGAAAATAAAATATTTAGAGGGAATTAGAGAAACCATAAAATGCCTGATACTTAAGTCAATAAAATAAACAATTGTGATCATCACACATATGAACAAATAGCAAAAATCAAAAAATCAGTACTCTTAGAAACTGAATTAATTCCATCTTACAAGATAACATTTATCTCAAATATGTTACCTGGCAAGGTTAATGGTGGAACTGAGATCATCAAGTGACATTGCTTCTGGATTCCCTCTCCTTACTTCAACAAAGTCATTTTCAATAGTCTGAAATTCACCAGTTAATTTGTTACAAACAGTACAGTAATAATATAACATTATAATAATAATATTATAATAAGCATTGTAGAAAGAAAACCACTTTGTGACTTGCTTGTACAAATGAAAAAATAAAAAGTTGAATTAAAAAATTGCAAAAAACAAAAGTGCAACAGACCGCTTGAACGGCAGGTGGAATGTTGAACTGAACGTTCTCGGCACGACAGAGGTACGCTCGTAAATTTTCAAGAACGGAAGAGTTCAGAAGCGTCCTTGCTCCCTCGTGGCACCAGTTCTGTCGAGATTCTGACGGAACCATCGGGACGTGGTAGTCGCACTAAAAAATATCCATTAAAAATAAACAAAGAAAAGTTCCCTAAAAATCTAATTTAAAGTATTTATTTATAAACCTTTAAAATTTAATCAGAAGTATTTATTTATGAACCTTTAAAATCGAATTTAAAAGCATTTATTTATAAACCTTTAAAATAGATTTCCCCTCCGAAAAAACAAGAACTCGAATGTTGGTTTGATAAGCCTGGTTGTAAAACTGAAAGTTGTAATTGAGCTCCTGTCGTTCAACGATGTTGGAAAGGGCGGCCATGTTGAGAACACCTGGAATGAGAGAGGCAGGTGAATCATTCAATAGATTAGTTGACTATATTCAGACTATATTTAATTTATATTTAAACTCTAGCATCTTTATTAAATCCTAACAATAATAAAGACAAAAAATTACAAAAAAATCCCACCATATTAATCGAAATTATGATGGTACCTACAATTCAATATCAAGAAATTTCAGTTTCTCTTCAATAATTTAACAAACCTTTCTCTTTAAGCATCCCCGGCTGCAATGCAGTTTCATCAACAATAAGGTGAGTTCTTTCGGACAACTGTAGAATTCCAGATTTGAGACGATTTAGTTTGTAATCTTTCTGAGGGATGAAGTCCAAGTTGTTCAAGTTCTCTAATGTTAGAGGCAGGAAGTGACACTGAGAATACAGAAAAAAAAAGAAAATGTCTCAAAACTTGAGTAAAAAATGTTCTATGCAAGTTTAAAAATGTTTTATTTTCTGTAATTTCAAATAATGCAGGGGTTTTGATTTTTAGGGTTTTTAAACGAAAAGGGCTTGAAGTCAAGCCGGACCGGGTCGAGATTTTTGTGCCAAGTACAAGGATTTTAAGCATCAAAACATTTTTCTGTGTATGCAGTTAAATAAAATGTTAAAAATGAAATACATTAAAACTCACTTTGTTCAGCAGTAGAAGCAGAATCTGATACAATTCTCGAATTATACCAGAAGGGATGTGAGTGATATTTAGAGAAAACTTCCCCAAAAGTGTCACATCCTTTCGTACTGTCCTATAACAATAATAAATCATCATCATCATTTATCTTTAAAACTGCATGTTCTCTTCATGCTAAGACAGGGTTTACTGTTTCATCACTACAGTTTTCTATTACAATATCATCACTACAGTTTTCTATTACAATATCATCACTACAGTTTTCTACTACAATATCATCACTACAGTTTTCTACTACAATATCATCACTACAGTTTTCTATTACAGTATCATCACTACAGTTTTCTACTACAATATCATCACTACAGTTTTCTATTACAGTATCATCACTACAGTTTTCTACTACAATATCATCACTACAGTATCCTACTACAATATCATCACTACAGTTTTCCTACTACATCATCATCGCCAACTTACACGCTTGACAGCAAATGGCACAAGAAATACTCCGCAAGTAATTCATCTCCGTAGAAGCAATGCTGGAAAACAGTTAGAATTTGTTCCCGGCACTTCGGCATTGAATCGGGACCTGTTTATAGAAATATTGTAATTAAAAGAATACAATAAATTTTAAAAACATTTAATCATATGCAAGGATTCCGATTCACTATATCTAGCCTGACCATAGCAACATCTCATATAAACAACACTTGCAACATCTCATATAAACAACACTTGCAACATCTCATATAAACAGCCCTGCAAAACTCTTCTTCTACTCCATCAACACACAAAAATAGAAAATTTTCTTCCACACAGAAAAGGAAACAAAAAGAAGGATGAACACCGACTCACCATTAAGAAAAGGCGAAAGAAAATAAGGATGGTCGGAAAAGAGTCGATTGAGAACGACCGCGTGAATACGAGGGACCTGGAGTGGATTCGGGTGATGAGCTTTCCATTCTATCATGCTGCCATCCATCGGATCATCATCAGGACCGTTGCTTAAAAAATTAAACAAATATAATAAAAAAACAATTAACAAATTGAATAATTTAAATGAACAATAAGTTCCATGAGATAACTCTGAGCCTTAAAAAAGATTCAATAACAGTAATATGAATTTTTTTTTTTTTTTAGAATTAATTAAAACAAAAGCGACCAATCTCAGGAGATGCAATATTATTAAAATTTATTGAAAAAAAAAAACTAACTTTTCACAGGGAGATATGACAGGATCGAGTGATAGAATTCCAAAAACCTCTATTGTGTCATTCAGCTTTATTCCATTGTTTTTCACATAAACCTGTAATTTTTACAAACTTCTTTTGAGTTTCATTCAACGAATTTTATTAAATAAACCAAAATAAATCTTCTTGCAATAACTTAAACCTTAACAATGGCAGGAAATCCTTTTTCATCAGGTAATGGGAAGTTCTCTCTATAGAGCTCAGTCGGATGTGATTCTATTATGTGGAATTGAAAAAATAACAAGATAGATTACTTGTAAAATGATAAATAATAATTGCCTTAGAAATAAAACTTTTACTGCAAGTCCCAAGTTGCATATACAAGGTTTTTCTCCGGTCAAGGATTGAGTGCAAGATTCAGAGCTAAGCGTAAATAAGGTTTAACAAACACATTCCCATTTCAGACACACAAACAACAGTGGCATCTGAAACCGTGTGATCCCATAAATACACACATGTGCTGTTGCTTGCACTAAAGCAATGGTTTACAGAGAAGTAATGCCACCAAACTTCACCATGAAAAAATTAATTTAAATATCTAAAAATTTGATACCAACTTTGTCCATCTTCTTTCACTTTTATTTTCTTTTGAGCATGACCTTCATTAGCATTAATACTACTACTACCACCATCATCAGTAATAGTCTCATCATCAATATTTACAGCATCAGAAGACTCTTCAGCTTCATCAAAGTTTTTTCTTTTTTGTAAATTATCGCATTCAGTTTGCATCTTCTCCAAATTATCAGCAAACTTCAAATTATGAACTTATCGGAAGGTCAAGGAAGAAACTTATTTCATCAAGCTAATCTTCTCATTTTAAAATTCCTTTAAAAATGTATGCAACAAAAATTCAATCAATATGGTTTTAAGAGCTCAGTGATTTTTGCTTAACAATTGCCTTTTTGAAATTAGTTTCAGCTGCTAATTTTAACATCAAAAACATTTTTAAATACTAAGAAGTGATCGAAATGAACTATGAGTTACAAACAATACAAGCAGCCCCACAATTACTGCAGTAATTTTTTTTAAATATTTTCAGATATTCACTTGATCTGTGCGTTTACAGTAGGCAATAATTTTTGAACATCACCAAAAAAGGATATTTGTTTTGACCAGACACTTTCTCCGGGAATAGGGATGCAATATAAAATCTGCCTGTCCATGGGCTTGTTGTTTGGTGATTCGAAATCAAATTCCTCTTCATCCTATCATAATTTAATGTTTATTTTCAACTTTTACCAGATCCAAATAAAACCCTTACAAAATTATAAGTCTAACATCAACAAGCCTGATGACATCCTGATAGAGCCCACATCTCAATTTTCTGCTTCCTGACGTTTTGTCGCAGACGTCATAAGCGCTGTAGAAGAATTCTGGATCGTACATGTCTTGAACCATGCATCTGAAATGTACCAGTCGATTAGGGATGAGGTCGCTGATTGATGACTTGTTGAGAGACTGCATCTGAAAATATTTATTTGCAACGTTGATTGGATTTAAGTTTAAATAAAATAAGATTTTTAATTTTAAAAACATTTAAAGCTATTTTATTAATTAAATTATCATCAATTAAATAATATCAGATCCAGTATTTTAATTTTCAAGGGTACAAATTACAAGGTACCACAATAGAGTTGGTGAAATAGAATTAATAAGCGATACTAATAAGCAAATAACCTGCATGAGGAGGTTCGGATCTTTGCACAAACCGATGCAAGCATTTTCTAATTGTGAAGGTGTAATTGAGTTGTTGTTCTCTGCCGATAAAATAATAAACATCAGATAAAACTCTTTTTACTACATCTGTAGATAGTGTAGATTACTGTAGGTAGACCTGTAGACTGTAGTGTAGATTTTACTCTACATTTACAACAGTAATCTACACTACTACACTATCTACAGGATGAAATATGCGGGTTTTATTTTTAAAACGTAACAAAGGTGATATTCAAATAACCAAATTCGTTCTTTGTGAAAGCTAAAGGATCCCTGACAAGCCCGCTCTCCGTCATTTTTTGATACTTTAACGAAGGAAAACAAAAATGCTGAACCTTTTTTAGTTTTACCAGCTTATTTGTGGCGGGAAGGTGATGGTCAAATAACACATATTATTAAACTTAAAATAATTAATACACGTCTGTGATACATATATAAATTGTGTTATCAAATAAATTAATAACAACAGAATTTAAAAAATTTCTTAATTCATCGTATCACTTGAATTAGAATAATTATAGTATAAAACTTCGCGACGCTATCACTGCAGAAATATTGAACGTTACTTGATTAACTTAACTTAACCAGATTAAATGTATGCTCTGCTATTTTTAACAATGCCAGAACCACAATTTCTATTTGTTTAAGGTTTGGAAATACCGCAAGAGACCCCCAAAGAACAACTGTTCATTTACTAGGAATAAATGAAGAGCAAAAACTCGCTGACTGCTAAGAAAAGATATCTTACTGCTTTCCCTTTGCAGTAAATTTTTATTTTATTGCTAAAAGAATCTTTTCCGTAATTTCTTCGTGAGAATCTCGACTTGTACATAAATCTGCACTAACACATACAATTATTCCATCATCAAATTAAATAAACACGAACACTTTTTGTTGATTTATTAAATTAGATTCACCATGTTGAAGCAAACAGCCTTTAAAATAAGTACTTATTGATGTGTGAAAAAATTTCACCTTGAACCAGATATGCAAAAAAGTTTAATTGAGAGCCCAATGAACTGAATGAAAACAAGTTATCAGTGGAGGAAAAATATGGATTACATGAGCCACTGGTACAAGTAAGATGAGATGTTGAAAGGGCATCAATTGTTTCTAATCAAGCACCTGACAAACCTACAAATTTCACACCAGATCCACAGAAAACTCTTTATTTACATAAATGTTTTAATGTCATGTACACTTAAAAATCTAGAAACTAAAAAGTTTCTTGGATTCTAATTAAATGAGCAATCACGAATTTGGTAAGTAAACACGTAAATATACAGACAACACACACACACACATGCACGTTAAGTCTCATGTGCAACCTCAAATATCTGGCAATGAATCCAAAACATTGTGAGAAATGTATGTCGAGATACTATTTACATGAAAGCAAGAAATAGCCTACGTTAGAACAGTACCTAGCATAACAATACAAAATAATAAATTAATCCTTCATCAGTGCAAACATTAGCAAACTTCAAATACGGCCACTTCAACTCAAAAGCCACCACAGCGAACGAAACTAGTGATTTAACATTGTGAGCAGAGCGCACATTTTTGAGGCAAAACTTCGAGAAAGTTGATTTAGTAAACAGTAAGTAGACAGTAGGAAATAAACAGATGCAAAATAACAACTTGAAATCAATTCTCTTACACCGTATCGTTATTATAATAACAGCCACCTCGAACGGGAAATCGATCACAAAAACAAACAAAACAATCGCCTTGTTCTAAATAAAAAATAAACTTTGAGAATTTTCAAAGCTTGACTGGCTGAGATGAGGTGTTTCATTCTTTCGTGTTGATCCCTGACCTTGCCGGGAGTTTCGCCCTACGCGGTAGGGTCCCCATGTGATAGACCTTCATTTAAATAACGATTTAGCGTTTATTTACAACGGCAAAAAATAAATACGTCTCCTGTTAGTAGTGATATTTATAGTCGACATACGACAAACAATGTAATAACATTCGCAGGTGCGAAATATATAGAGATGAAATAGCGAGAAAATAAAAATAATTCACCCACCCACCTCCGAGTGGTCATAATTCTTCTTCGGACGCCCCTTCTTCTCCGGCTTAAATGCAGCAACTTCTTCATGCTCCAGCAGTGGATCGAGTTCTGTAAGATGCAAATGCGAACCAAGTAAATCATACAAGATTTCACCAATGTGTATGTGTTACAAAAACCATAATGCAAACACCACAATATATAATTTTAATATATTTTTTATAGTGTAGCATACCCCATATATATAATGGAATCAGGTATAATAGAACTTTGCTCAATCATATATAATAAAACTCAGCTTATATCAAGTATAACAAAAGTCAGTTTATATCAGGTATAACAAAAGTCAGTTTATATCAGGTATAACAAAACTCAGCTTATATCAGGTATAACAAAGCTCAGCTTATATCAGGTATAACAAAACTCTGCTTATATCAGGTATAACAAAACTCTGCTTATATCAGCTATAACAAAACTCTGTTTATATCAGGTATAACAAAACTCTGCTTATATCAGGTATAACAAAACTCTGTTTATATCAGATATAATAAAACTCTGCTTATATCAGATATAATAAAACTCAGCTTATATCAGGTATAACAAAACTCATCTTATATCAAGTATAACAAAACTCTGCTTATATCAGGTATAACAAAACTCAGCTTATATCAGGTATAACAAAACTCAGCTTATATCAGGTATAACAAAACTCAGCTTATATCAGATATAACAAAACTCTGCTTATATCAGGTATAACAAAAGTCAGCTTATATCAGGTATAACAAAAGTCAGCTTATATCAGGTATAACAAAACTCAGCTTATATCAGGTATAACAAAACTCAGCTTATATCAGATATAACAAAACTCTGCTTATATCAGGTATAACAAAAGTCAGCTTATATCAGGTATAACAAAAGTCAGCTTATATCAGGTATAACAAAACTCTGCTTATATCAGGTATAACAAAACTCTGCTTATATCAGCTATAACAAAACTCAGCTTATATCAGGTATAACAAAACTCAGCTTATATCAGGTATAACAAAGCTCAGCTTATATCAGGTATAACAAAACTCTGTTTATATCAGGTATAACAAAACTCTGCTTATATCAGGTATAACAAAAGTCAGCTTATATCAGGTATAACAAAGCTCTGCTTATATCAGGTATAACAAAACTCTGCTTATATCAGCTATAACAAAACTCTGCTTATATCAGGTATAACAAAGCTCTGCTTATATCAGGTATAACAAAACTCTGCTTATATCAGCTATAACAAAACTCTGCTTATATCAGGTATAACAAAGCTCAGCTTATATCAGGTATAACAAAACTCTGTTTATATCAGGTATAACAAAACTCTGCTTATATCAGGTATAACAAAAGTCGGCTTATATCAGGTATAACAAAGCTCTGCTTATATCAGGTATAACAAAACTCTGCTTATATCAGCTATAACAAAACTCTGCTTATATCAGGTATAACAAAGCTCTGCTTATATCAGGTACTAGCAGTGCCCGTAGCGGCTTCGCTCGCATGAAATTAGAGAGTTTGAACAGTGCATCCATAGTAGAGATCAATTGTTTAGGTCTCGGCTAGGCCCGTCGACAACTTAGCCCAGCCCGTTTTAAAAACCCGAACTCCTGGCCCGGCACAGCCCGTCTGAATTAGGCCCGGCCTATTTTTACAGGCCTAGAAGTTCTATATATTTGATGAAAACTTTCGGCCCGTCCCACCTTGACTTCAGGTTTAGCCCGGCCCAAATAAAACCCTAAAATCACTAAAACATCTATATACTTGGTGAAAAATCTCGGCCCGTCCCATCTTGATTTAAGGTTTGGCCTGGCCCGTGTGAAGACTCTAAAATAAAGGCTTGACCCGGCCGGTGATAAACTGGACTTAGCTACTTTTAACCGGCACAAAACTTCAAAATACTAATTTTTACATTTGTAGCACTTACAGTTTTTGAGTAGCAGTTATTTTGAAATCAAATAACCCTTATTTCCACCCCACATTTGAGGTCCTGGAAACCAAATATTTAAAAAATGTTGAAACACTTATATCATTATTTTTTGAGTATATACTAAATACTAATTTTGACATCTGTAGCATTCACAGTTTTTGAGTAGCAGTTACTTTAAAAACCAAAGAAACCTTTTTTCCACCCCACATTTGAGGTCCTGAAAACCAAAATTTCAAAAAATGGTGAAACACGTATATCATTATTTTTAGAGTATAAACTAAATACTAATTTTTACTTTTGTAGCATTCACAGTTTTTGAGTAGCAGCAACTTTAAAAACCAAGTAATCCTATTGTCCACCCCACATTTAAGGTCCTATAACCAAATTTGTAAAAAAATGGTGAAACACGTATATCTTTATTTTTAGAATAGAAACTAAATACTAATTTTTACATCTGTGGTATTTACAGTTTTTGAGTAGCAGTTACTTTAAAAAACAAATAACCCTATTTTCCACCCCACATTTGAGGTCCGGGAAACCGAATTTTCAAAAAATGGTGAAACATGTATCTTTTTATTTTTCAAAATAATCTATATACCAAATTTCAGAAATTTTTTTAGAAAAAATGTTTAGAAAAAAGTTTGTTTTCCAGTTTTTCCCCTCAGGAGCAAAATTTTCAAAAATCCTTTCTTAGCGGATGTTTACGCTATAAAAGTAATATAAGTTCCAAATTTCACGTTCCTAGGATGAGGCGTATGAGCTCGGCGTTGATTATCAGTCAGTCATCTGTCAGTCAGGACATGTTCTTTTATATATATAGATAACAAAGCTCTGCTTATATAATATTAAATTCTTTGCTCAAAAGAAATGAGAAGTTTGAATCATGAAAAGAATTCCGAATAGAAAAAAGTCAGACAAAACAAAATTTGGTTAAATTGAAGTGATTTTCATGAAAAATTTCATATTTTCATCTTAGAATCGCCAAGCCAAATGTCAGTCCATTACCTGTGAGAAAGCTAAAAATCAGATTAGGAACCTTTCCAAGCTATCGAAATAGTTGGATTTTGATAATTATACAGATAGTGTCACAGTTGCAATGCTAACTAAGGAACAAATTGCAAGAGCATTCAAGAGGGAAAAGAAAGAAAAGCAGAATCATATAATGAATCTGATGAAATCCGATTCCTTCGTAAAAATTCTTCAGCTGAAAAGCATTAAAACTCAGCGATTGCATCTGCAATGCCAGTAAATCATAATATTATCATCATCAGATTTCGACCAGTTCTGGCTGCTGACTTTTAAATGTTAAAAAAAAATGAAGCACTATTTCTCCGAAGAAATTATTGAGATTTTTTATAGATTTTCAGCTGCTGATGTAAAAGTTATTGACTAATAAAATTTTTAATTTAAAAAATGTTTGATTTGCTAATTGAGCGTGGGGATGCACAGTTCCTCCTTCATTTCATGCACAAGTGGTACTAAGGTACGAAACAAAACAAGCTTAAGAAACAAACAAAATAAACAGAAAAGTAATTTTCATGGATAATGTGACTTCACAAAATTTCAGAATAATTGATAAAATAAATACCTTCCCACTCTGATATTGTTCATATTGCAAGACAATCACTGGAAGCATATAACAATAATAACAATAACAATAATAATAATAATAAATACTTGTATCACCTGTATCACCTTTCTGTTTGTTGACTCTTCTTCTGGTTTTCATATGTTTCTCGCTCGAATCATCTTTCTGCTTTCGTTCTAGCATTACATCTTCTTCCTCCCGATGATGATCAGCAACATTTCCCACGTCGACATCATCCTCGTCAAAGTCTTCCATTTCTTCGGCTCTCGTCTCGGGATTGTCGGGGGAGTCTTCTTGCGACAGGTCGTTCAGACTGTAACTCTTCTTCAGCTGGTCCACGATAGTTGTCTGTCCCTGTTAAATTTATTCCTTTCTAATAACATTTTATGATCTCCAGCATATTATTATTATTATTATTAGAAATTGTATGGTGTTATATTATCACAATAATATGTACATTAATTATTCATGAAGTAAATAAGTTATCAAAATTGTCAAGATAAATGTTTACTACTTGAGTAAAAAAAAAGTAAGAATTTTTAACATTTAAAGTGCTTCTGACTTAAGTATTAAATGTCAATCAAATGTAGTTAAAACAACATCATTACCATAACTATCATTCAGCAAATAGTTTAAAGCTAGAAATAGCCAGTCAAAAATGACGGATTTTTTAAAATCTCATTATATATTATTTTTCGATTGCAGTGCCACCTCTTTTGATCTTTAGGACTGACATCGTACAATTGCATAATTGTTATTATGCGCCTGCGCGCACTAATTTTACCAACTGCTGACCATCGCGACCGCCTCGCTATGCGAAATTGCTAACATACATACATGCATACAGACATCGAAATTATGTATGTTGATGAAATGTTTTCATAACAAAATAAAACCAGTAATCAAAGAAAATTCAATTTAAATATTATTATTAATTTCACCTTGAGAGCAGTGGCAAGAACCACATTTGCAGCAAAATTGAAACTTTTTGTTCCGAGGGCTAAAAGAGTTGAATAGCCTTGATCAGAAGCTTTCGAAATATAACTATCGATGTCCTTCAATGAAAAATCAACAATGCTTACAGTAGATATGTTTAAATTTTTTAATTTTAGAAGTGTCATTCGAATAACTGTATAAAATATTTAAACATTGTAAATAAAATATCGCCTTAATCTAACTTCTTCTCTCCTGGACAGTTGAGGATGAACAAATTTCTTGTACAAAACACTTGCTCCTTTTGTGGCTGGGAGCATGAGCCAGATGACAAAAATAATTTTTATCTCATAGTAGAATGGCAACCTATTTTTAAAAATACATAAAATTAATTACCACTGATTTGAGAGTTTTAAATGTGAAGCAACAAATCAGTTTATTTAGCAGATAGCATATAAGAACAAATTATAGTAATTATGTACAAGCTATGAAATAATGAATCTGCCATTTGGCAAGCAGATTGTTAAATTTAACAGAAAAGAAAAGTAACAAACGAATCATTGTCTAACCATGATATAAAAATGTCAGCAAATGTCTCAATACATGTGAAAAGAGCAAATACAATCCAGTACATCATCCATTTCACCTGCATAATAGAAAGAAGAAATTAAAACAAATTATTTGTAATAAAAAAAATTACAGTTATGAACATAATATGGTACTCACATATTCTCTCACGTTTTTAGTCTTTACAGCTTTATAAGAAGAATAGGCAGGATAAAGAGTCCCGAACAAAATTCTAAGAAACAAATAGCATTTAAGATCATATTATAATAATAATAATTTTTAATGTTAGAACTAATATTTTTAGTTAATTATATTATAAAAAAACGAAAATCAAGTAGCTGAGGTTTTGGCATGAAACTACAACTAATTGAATGATAACACAAGCCGCATGCTAGTTCAATCAGGTATAAAAGTTGCATTTTATTAATTTAATATAAACCCATAACTAAAAGCCAGTGAAGGGCTACCAGTACATATGAAGTTATGAATGCTTAAACAACAAGTATGGAAGAAAACATGACTAAGCTGTCACTAAAGTAAAATGGAACTGATTTGGCACTGAATGCATAGGCAGGAGGTATAAATATTTTTATAATTTTTTTTAGTATCTAAAAAAAATAAATTTTGAAATACTTGAGGGTGGGGGCCACTGCCCTCCCCGAGATCAACCACTGTACATGGCTATTTGAATTAGAAATGATGTTATTTAAAGCCAAAAATGATGCAATTTGTATCTCCACCTTTACAGGAAATGCAAATCTCTACTACCCCCCTCCACCCATACGCAAATCATTCACTAGGGAACATACACACCCTCCCCCCTCAGTAGGGATGTCACGGGTAGTACTTTTTGGAGTTTTCGGGTCGGGTTTGTGAAACTAGAGTTTTCGGGTTCGGGTTTGTGAAACTAGAGTTTTCGGGTTCGGGTTTGTAAAACTCGAGTTTTCGGGTTCGGGTTTGTGAAACTCACGTTTTCGGGTTTGTAGTTTTCCAAAAACCGGGTTCGGGTACTGGCTTATGATTTCAAATTCCTGGATTGATTTTAAATTTACCTAGTGTATATATATATACAAACGAGAGCGATCAATTCATCCATTGGACATTACACGTCTTGAATAAACTCTAACAAGTTATTTATTTAGCTTTCCAAATAATGTGATTTCTTTGGCCGAAGGAGGCTTAATTATTTTAGTTCGTTCGTGGCTCGGTCCGGCCTGATAATCAAACGGATTAGTGGTCTAGCTTACACACTCACCAATAAAATGACCTATTTGTGTTATTTGTTACGCAAAGGTGATAATACAAAACTTGCATGGCTTGCGATTAGTATAATACGTTACCTCTTAAATTATTGTAATTTATTAATTTTTTTCGCGGCTCGGTCCGGTCGGGTTATCAGGCGGATTAGTGTCCTAGCTTACACAATTGCCAATAAAATAACTGTGGCGCATAGATCATTTATAGACTTTGCCAGTTAAAGTTTAGGATTATGCAAGATTATCTTTATAACAAAGGGTCTTTGTTATATCAGAAAAACTTTGAGTATATGAATGAATAAATATAAGGTTATATAACTGAAGTAAAAAGTTTAGAGTCTTGGCTATCCGCGATTTCTTCGACCGAAGGAGGCTTAATTATTTTAGTTCGTTCGCGGCTCGGTCCGGCCTGATAATCAAACGGATTAGTGGTTTAGTTTACACAATCACTAATAAAATGACGTATTTGTGTTATTTGTTACGCAAAGGTGATAATACAAAACTTCTACGCTCGCGATTAGTATAATATGTTACGTCAACAAAACTTGTAATTTATTAATCTCTAAGACACAGCTTTTATAAAGATTTATTTGTTCACAACTCCGAGTTCGGGTATTAGGCTTATAAATTTTCGGGTTCGAGTTCGGGTATCAAGTTTTCACATTTTCGGGTTCAAGTTCGGGTATCAAGTTTTCTCATTTTCGGGTTCGGGTATCAAGTTTTCACATTTTCGGATTCGGGTACCAAATTTTCACACTTTCGGGTTCGAGTTCGGGTATCAGAAAAAGACCGGGTAGTACCGAACTCGGGTTCGGGTACCCGTGACATCCCTACCCCTCAGTAATATATGGATGGCCCATTAAAAATTTACCTAAAGCGGGAAAAAATGTAGAAACTAGTTTAAAATCCGTTTATACCATTAATATGATTGTGATTTTGCAATAAATTATAATTTACTAGCAGGGTTTTTAGAGGTTTTTATATTGTTGCTTCTTTTGCTCTCACATTCTTCTCTCTCTTTTTTCTTCCTCTCCCTTTCTCGCTCCCTCTTCAGCTTCTCTCTTTTCTGCTCATTCCCCCGTTCCTGCTACCTCTTCCTTTCTTGCACCCACTCGCTCTTCCATTCCCGATCACTTTCTCATTCCATTTTTTCTTATTCTCCCTCTAAAATTTTTTTATCCTGTTTCAATTAATCTGTCAAATTTTGTTGAAATTGGTCCAGTGTTGCTACAGATTTTTAACCTAGTTTCTGCCATTTTTATTATTATATGCCTTCGTATAACTCTGTATCCCTACCCCCAAAAAGATGGTTAGATGATTTTAAGTTGACAACTCTTTTTGTCTTCAGAATATTAAACATTAGAAGTAATGTTATTCAGGGAGGTGAGCGAAATCGACAATAGTCTGGTCTAAAGTCTAGCTTTAGTAGATCTAGAAAAAACTTTAAACATTCGGCGCGGCACTGTTAATGGCACTAAACCCTTCTTTGGTAATTTTTCACTTTAGGGGAATGAATTAATTTAACTTTAGACAACAAGATATTATATGAAAATAATAAAAAAGATAATTAAAAAAAAAATTCTTTAAAAATAATTAAAAAGTGTCTTTAAAGTGAATTTTCAACTTGAAAAACCAGCAGGAGCTTGAAATAGTTCGCTATGAGGAACTATTCTTGTTCATGCAAGGTGTAAAATGTACACATTAAAACTTGAAAAAATTATTTGTTAAAAACTTGCTCTAATTAAAGCTGTAGAGCTTAAAAAGTATTTTTGATTGTTTTTCTTTTCTCAATGGATTGACTATTCTTTTTGTTTGTAAACACCAGTGTTTTACTCCGAGAAATGTTAACTTTGACAGATATCCTTTCAAAGTAGCAATAAATAGTATATTTTTAATTAAAAACTCTTCAAAATGTTTTACTTTTGTAGTTTATAGTTTAATACCACATTTAATTGGAAATTAATATGCATAATCATAATAATGGAAAATAGCTAAAACAATTCATTCCCCTAGCCTAGCTTAAAGTAGAAGATTACCCCTTTTTTATACTTTTAACATTTTAGACAAAAACTTTGAGTTGAGTTTTAGCAAACAACTTTTATTTTAGTTTATATTGTTTATAATTTATAAGCAGAATGTCCTGCGACCTACATATATCGACGTAATTGTAAATTCTGAAAAGTTCAAAATAAAAGTGACAAGCACTAACATGACTATTCTCGATAAAATTACTGAAATCATTTTAAATAGAGAAGAGAGTTTATAGACATAGATTGATAAAAAAAGCTTCGAGCCCTCGAGCAACCTCGGCTTTATTATTATTTTTAAAAACAAAAGAAAGACTTGTTTAAGATTGCTTTTGGACATTTAAAAAATAAATTTAAATTATTTTTTATTTATTTAATAAATAAACAATACTTTTGATTATTTAAACATTCTAATACTTAAAATAAAATGTTTGTAGTCATATTAACTGAAGAACCAAAAACCAAGTTACCAGCCAAATAAATAAACTATACATTTTTCGGTTCTTTAATTTCATACAGGATTTTTCAAACTGATGTTCCAGAGTCAGGCCTTGTTTCTGTCTCCCGTACTGCATCTGTATACAGTAGGACATGCTTATACTACCCCCCATAATGCGACTTTTGTGCTTGTACAACCTAAAAATTATGCACGGAATAAAATTCCTTATCTTTTTCATACTAATTTGTCTCCGAACAAGTAGCTGAAAAGTTGACTACAGCACGATCATTCAAAAAGTCATCTGCGTAGGCTAAGTTGCCATTGCAACGAGAAAGAACGAGGAAGGACTTCGCCAAGGTTCAGTAGCATAGCGACAATGCCACTATCTTGAAGGCTGGCTGGAGCGGTTGTAGCACCGTAAGGGTCACCACCCTCACGGTTACAACCGCTTTCTCGGCTGGAGTTATCCTGTGATAGAGATCCATGGACGGGACCCGGGTTTTGGTTAACGTTGTCAAAAACGTCGGTAGTCGGAGTTGGAGGACGAATGGTAGTTATAGTGTCGACTTCTCGAATCGGTTGCCAAAAAGAAACAGAATTGTCTTCGCCTGTTACCATCGGAACTTGATCGATGTCGCTAAAAACGTCGGTAATCATATGGCAAACGGTAGGGGAGACCGGGGCATGTTGAACCACGGGGCATGTTGAACCAGATGGGTAAATTTGCTTATTTATAGAAATTTTTTTGTCAGAGTTTCATAGTTTGGACTAATAATATAAATAGAAGTAGCTGTGTTGATTTGTGATGTTTATGTATGTTAATTTTAAAATAATCGCGATATAAATGATTTTGCCGGTTTCGAGTAATTTTGAGTCGTTGACGTTATTGTTCTTTAAAACACAATTGCAAAGAAAGTGAGTAATTTTAAAATACATATTTTTGTTGTGTTTTTATCCAGTAACACAGTACGTGTTTTCTTTCTCGCATCAGTAACATGTTAATCAGCCTACAGTTAAAATACTAGGACTACTACGATTGGGGCATGTTGAACCATTTTGTTAGGGGCACGTTGAACCAACAATATTTTATCATGGTGATGATTTGACTTGTTATAATTGTTAGATATTTTATTAGATAATTTTAATAGAAATTTTTGTCAATTATTAGATATTTTTATCAGTTATTAGATTTTTTTATTAGCTGTTTTGTCTGGGTTTTTCTCAGGGTCATTGCGTGTTCTCACAATAACTCAATAACCATTCTAAAACACACAAGTTGTTACAATAATTACGTAAGCAGCTTTAATGATTTAATCCATAGCGTTTCGTAACACAAGAACTTATTATTAGTAATATCAATTATAATAATTACGCAACTTTTGTAATAAATTAGATGAACTTAAAAACCTCAAATACAACAAAACCAAAAAATTGCGAAATCCGAATTTTATTGGAGATATAAAGTAAAATAGAAGATGGAAGATAAATCAATTTGACTTAGATAACATTTGTACATTTGAAAATGTTTCATTAAAACAATAACTGCTTAGCAACAGCAGTTATAAAATATTGGTTCAACGTGCCCCGTTAACGGGGTAAGTTGAACCACATGACGGGCTTGCTAATATTTTCTTCTATGGTCAAGGAAAAATCTTAAAATTGAAAATAATTTTTGGTATACGTAATAAACATATTTGTTTATAATAAAAACCTATTTCAAGATGTTTTACTACAATAATAAATGTGTACTGAGTAAAGTTATAAAAATTGGTTCAACATGCCCCGGTCTCCCCTAATTAGAGATTAGAGGGTTAATTTCTTGGTCGCTTCAAGAAACAAAATTTTTCTCACTGCATACGCCTAGGACTTGGTCGATGGTGCTAAGAACGTCAGCAGTCGGAAGGCAAGTGGTAACTGCAGGCAGGGTTGATTGGTCTGTCGCCACAGGAAGTAGAAACACCCTGGCCTGACCACCTACTTTAGGAACAGAAGAGTGAGTGCACATATTCTAAGTATGGTGCGGCTCATTTGCCCATAAAGTCGTTTCACTCACGGAGTTGTGTGACTGTGTGACAGGAAGGACGTTAGCGCAGCCGCCATCTCCACCCGTTACTGAAGAAGGAAAGTAGTTTCCCGAAAGCTTATAACGTATTAAACGAATTTCTAATTTGTTGTTAGTGTTTGTTTCGGACGAAAGGTTTGTGTTTCACACTTCTTTAAATCCCAAACTTGTTGTCATAAATATTAATGTTCGGTCGATGCTGAGAAATCATCAACGCCTTTTTGATTTTGAGCTGATTAGGATCAGAGTCGAAGGAGACCACCTTGGTGTTGTCACTAAGCAATTTTTTGTTTGGCTTCAAACCGTGGACTTTATGTGTAAAGTCCCACAATGTGTGTGCATCGTCAGAAGGTGAGAAAGGGTTTTCCGATTGTGGCCGATGTAGGTTTCAGGATAATTGTTGGAATATCAACAGGTAAACTTGCAGATGTCGTTTTTCCTCTGCCAAGCGCCAACGTTAATTGGGCTATTTCTAAGAACTAAGTTACGAGTTTTAATCGCTCAGATGAGGAATTAGAAACTCGAACAATTTCGCGGATTAAATTTCTTATTATTTTTTCGTCCTGTTTGTGGTTGTTTTTATTGCCATGTTTTTGCTTTCTTTATAATTATTTTCCATTTCCGTTTTTTCTCCATCTTTTTTTCTTTCTTCCTCTCTTTTTTCTTTCACTTTCTTTTTCTTCCTTTCTCCTTCTTTCTCATTTTAATTTTCTTTCCCTTTACTTATCATTCTTTCTCATTTTTCTCTCTCTTTTTGTTTTGTTTTTGTTTTATTTTTTTCTCTTTTTTGATTGATCGATTGTTTAATTGAATAATCGTTTGATTTATCTTGTAATGTCCTAATTAATAAAAAAATATAATTAGAATAAGTCTGTTTTCATTTTTTCCTTCCTTTTTTTTATTTTTCTTTCGTATTTTTGTTCTCCTATTCATTTTTACCAATGCTTTTATTAACTCGTCGGCTCTGTTTCTCTGTCTGTTTCTCTGTCTGTTTCTCTGTCTGTTTCAAATCTTGCAATCAATTTTTGAGTCACTTCCTGATGATAGATTTTTTTCAAATTTTGCATACATGCTCAAGATAGAAGACAATGCAATATTCAATTATTAGTTTTACAATAAGTCAATTAATTTAGTTAATTTTCTTGAGGATTTTATCGAGGGGTTTCTTGAGGGTTTTCTTGAGGGTTTTCTTGAGGGTTTTCTGGAGGGTTTTCTTGAGGGTTTTCTTGACCACAAAACGCTAACCGACTGGCAGACTATTTTACCAAGTTAACACGAACCACACTCACTGACCGCGATTCTCAAGCGTGTACGAAATTTTCATGAAAATAGTTGAGATATTTAAATTCGATGCTGTCTGTTTGTTTCTCTGTCTGTTTCAAATCTTGCAATCAATTTTTGAGTCACTTCCTGATGATAGATTTTTTCAAATTTTGCATACATGCTTAAAATAGAAGACAATGCAATATTCAATTATTAGTTTTACAATAAGTCAATTAATTTAGATAATTTTAATTAATTTCGATATTTCGATATAATTAAGATATTTCGACTTTAACATAAAATAAAAGAGTAATATAAGAAAAAATTGATTGCAAAATTTGTGTTTTAATTACATATAAGAGCATTGGTTTTAAAAATTCGTTTTTAATTTACTTGTTTTGTTTTGTTTCCCTTTTTTATGTTTTTTTAGTTTTGCTTGTTTTTTTTCTCTTTTTGTTTCTCTCCCTCTTCTTTCATTTTTTCTCTCTCAAAAGTATCTCTTTCTTTTTCATTCTTTTCTATTCTTTCTCATTTATTTTCATTTTCATTAACTCTCTTTTTCTGTTTTCTTTAATTTTATTTTTTTCTGTTTTTTTTGCTTTCTTTTTGTTTTATTTTTTTGTTATTTTTTTGTTATTTTTTTGTTATTTTTCTTTTTTTCTGGGTTTCTTGTTTTTTCTCTTTTTCTTTTATTTTTTTATTTTTCTTCTTTTTCTTCTCCCATTTCCTTTATTTCTTCTCTTATTTTTTTATATTTTTTAAACTGCATTTTCAATAACTAAATTCGTTTTTTTACATTTTAATTGATTTGTTTTAAATTTTAACACGCATTGCAAAGAAACACAAAATCAAATAATTAAATTTGAAATATTTTTATATATTTTTAAATTTAACTAATTAAATAAAATGCTGCTATTAGTAAACAAATAAGAAAAAAATATTTTCTTTTAAATAAACATAAACAAGTAAAGGAAAAAACGAGTTTTTCAACACAACTTTTTTTTAAATTTAATCATGTATTGTCATCCAATATAAAGCTATGCTGAAAGTTTCAGTTGGCTATAGTTTACTTTCAAGATTTGCGTACAGAGAAAGACACATACACACATACACATACACACAAATAGAGATTGTAACCTAAATAAAAGTTTTTAAAAAGATCGAAACGGTGCTAAGATGCGGCTGCCAAAATATCCGAGCATCAAAGAATAGGCCGTCGCTGAGAATATCCGAGCATCTGAGAAGCCGCAGTCCGAGCGTCCTGCTTTGTGATAAACCAGCTTTACACTAAAAATTCTAACCCAAAAAATTTTATGCCACCCATTAATCGGAGTGAATTATTAAAGAAATTAAAATTTTTATAAAAAATCAGCTTATGATGAAATTATAGGGGGTAAAATAAATTGTAACATGTGCAAAAACATTATAAAATATCATTCATTAATATATTCATTATCATTTTTTCTATTTTTTTATTATATTTTTATTTAAATTGCTGTTTGAGTTGTCTATGACATGCTTTAGTTTTATGTAAAATTAGTTCAAACATATTGTCATGCTGTCTACGTCAGGTCATAGACCAGGCTTAATTCCTTCATGTAAACATTGTATCAGCCATACATAGCAACAGAATTATTGAGAGTTGTATAGGCGTACGAGAGCTAATCGAATTGGGGGGCTGAAATAGTTAGTGCCCGAATGGCTGTTAGGTTGATGAATACCAGTATGCGGCTTAGTGTTTTCCCTCACGCAGTCAATGGGTATTGAAAGAGCACTTGAAATCCAAAAAATCATTTCAACGACTAATAAAAGGTCTTTTTTACCAATGTTTTTATTAACTCGTCGTCTCTGTTTGTTTCTCTGTCTGTCTGTCTGTTTGTTTCTCTGTCTGTTTCAAATCTTGCAATCAATTTTTGAGTCACTTCCTGATGATAGATTTTTTTCAAATTTTGCATACATGCTCAAAATAGAAGACAATGCAATATTCAATTATTAGTTTTACAATAAGTTAATTAATTTAGTTAATTTTAATTAATTTCGATATTTCGATATAATTAAGATATTTCGACTTTAATATAAAATAAAAGAGTAATATAAGAAAAAATTGATTGCAAAATTTGTGGTTTAATTACATATAAAAGCATTGGGTTTTAAAAATTTGTTTTTAATTTACTTGTTTTTATATAAAATTCAATTTTAAGTTTTATAAAAAAAGGGGGTAGAGAGACATGCTCCTTGAATCTCTATATAACCAATTAAAATTTTCAAAAAATAATAAAATTACGATATAACAAAGTAATATGCTAAAAGGTGATTCTATGTACGGCGAGCTATAATAAGTCACGCTTTGATCAAATTTTTTCTGCTTGTCTATATATACAAAATAAATGTTTGTTTGTATGTATGTATGTATGTATGTATGTATGTATGTCTGTATGTATGTATGTATATATGTATGTATATATGTATGTATGTTATTTATGCATTGCTACACCATTCATCCGACCGTAATGAAATTTTCACACAACCTTGAGAGTCAAGGGGAATCAAATATAGAGAAAAAAATTGAAATCTGTCACAAAATGAGCGGGAACTATATAGATATACTAGCGGGGTTACCCGGCGCTGCTCGGGGGTTTTTAGAGTTTTTTATCGTTTTTCTCTAGCTCCCGTTTAATTCCCCGTTTTCTCTCCAGCTCCCGGTCGCTTTCCCGTTCCCGCTTGCTCTCCCACTCCCGGTCGCTTTCCCGCTCCCGGTCACTTTCCCGATTCCGGTCGCTTTCCCGCCCCATCTATCTCTTAATAATTTGTAATAACGCGCAATCGGTCACATTATGCAAGACTGGGAAGCAAGTCATGGACTTCTTAATATTAAAAAGTCCATTAGCAAGTAATGCCTGTTACGCAATTGTAAACAGTGCTTCGAAAACTCATGCAATGATCATGTATGGGCACTTTTGGCCCGGAAAGTTTTTTTTTTAACTCCGCTTCGCTAATTGCGAGCCAGTCCCAAGCCTGGATAAAGGAGGAGAGACAGTTAAAAATATCAAACTTTGATCCACGACAGGAAGTACTTATGTGCTTCCTACATACAGCCAATTCAGTCTTAAAACACCTGGTGTAAAGGACTATAAACTATCATAAAAAAGGAAGGTTTTTTGGCCCCCTGAGCCGGAGGATCGGAGAAGGAGTCCAAACCTTCTTAACTTTTTCCCCTTCTTAACTTTCCAGGCCAAAAGTTCCTATGTACGACCATCGAAGGTAATTGCGTAATAAAATTCAAATTTTGTTTACGTAACAACGTTTGAAGGCTTCAAGCAACTTTTAGCAAATCTATTTTACGTTTTATGGGCTAAAATAAGTTATGAAAGAGTGGAAAAGATAAAATGAGCGCAAGCGGGAACGGAAACGGGAGACCAAGCGGGAACGGAAACGGGAGAGCAAACGGGAACGGAAACGGGAGAGCAAGCGGGGAAGGAAACGGGAGCAAGAGAAGAAAATGATAAAAAACCTCTGAAAACTCCGAGCAAATGTAAATGTAAATGTAAATGTATAACATTAGGGCGCTACTTCGTATATCAATTAATACCCCAGCAGCGCCGGGAACTGCTAGTGCATATGGGATCACACAGTGTTACCTGCCACCCGCACGTGTCTCCGAAATCGGAATGTGCCGAACCCTATTACATCCCAGTCGTGAAACTGGTACTCATTCATCGACCAGTGAAGGATGAAAGGCTGAGTTGGCCTGAGCAGTGTGAGTGAATTCCTTGCTCAATGGAATTACGCCTCGCCGTGACTGAGATTTGAACCCACGACGGCAGGATGATAGCATAACTGCTTTCACCACTGTGCTACGGCGCCTACTACCCCGCTAGTTTGTTTATAAAAATGTCAATAATTTGGTTAACATTTGTTGCAACATACATATTATTAGCCTATTTTTGTTGAATGTTTAAAATTACCGCACTATTTATACGTGTTTGACCCATTATGTACCATGTAAATATGTTTTAATGCGTCTCAACACGCCTGAGGAACGTTTGGCAGAACAAGATATTGCTGTAATTGTGGCCAAATTGTTACTCACTTTGTTGAAGACTGGCAGAACAACATGAAGGTCAATGTTGTAAAAAGTTGAAACAAAATTGTCGACATCATCATCTGATTCCAATGTCGTTCTCCAGCAAGTTCTCTTTAGTTGCTAGAAATTTATTAAGAAAATTGATCAGTGTCTGTTGGAACTTTTCAAGCACTGGTGTAAAAGTGACAGTTTGTCCAGCCTCGGCATAAATTATCTGTGTTTTATTTCATGGTCATTGTCAGGAGCCTCATTTGGGGGCAAGGGGAAGTTGCCCTTCTTTTAATATTTTTTTTAATGTATAAAAAATAAATAAAGAGGAAGTGTTACACAAATGTTACACTCCTTCTGGTCATCAACTATTTTTTTAGGCAAAAGTGAATAATTTAGTGGAAATATTTTTTGGCGTTTAAAAAAATTTGGCCTTTTTAAGGAATTGCTGAAATGACGATCCTGGTTAGATCCCACAAGTAACACAAGTAACAAGATACGATGTCGATATCCTCTTTTGCGTGTCTTTTATGAAGATTTCTGTCTATTTGTAATCAGTACAAAGCATTTAATCAACTTAAACAAGACAAATCATTAGTTTTTTTTATAACATTTGTAATTATATTTTGGCTCACGTATTTTATATGGCCATAGAAATAATTATTTTCTTATTTCTTATGCATAGAAAAAACGTGAATTTTTAAAAAGTTTTTTTTAATATTATTATTTAACTCCTTTTAGTCATTATATCTGTAAAATCTAGCAATTAATTTAAAGTTATTGAAAACAATATTTCATTAAGTTTGTACTTTAAACTAACCATTCCCTACAAAATTAACTCTAGTTGCCTGAACCAAATTACTAATTGTAATTGGTATTTTGATCCAGGCAACCAATCATTGATAAAAAACATTTGTTTACTTGATCGCATTTAATTCAAAGTGTTTTTTTAAAAAATCGTTCTTAAATTTGTTAGAATTTCAAAAACCTTTCTTCGAAATGTTTGACCTATTTTTCTAAAGTATTTAGACTGTTTTGCCCAAATTTTTAGATATTTTGCCCAAAACTAAGGGGGCTGCCGCCTTCCCCGTCCCGGCTTGTACGCTTATGGGGAGTTTATTATGTTTTTTAAAGATGGACCAAATGAGAAAATTTGCATGTTTTCTGTAAGATCAGTAAGATGTATATAACAAGTGTCTAAACACCAAAATAACTAAAATGAAAATTTTTTAAAACATACTTTTACTTCGAAATGAACTAAAAAGGAAGTAACAATTTTTTTCTGATATTCTAAACAACCGTTATTTTCATATGTTTCAATGATTGATATGATAGAGCCCATATAAAATGAACGTCTCACACTTATATATTTCGTTAATTTATTTAAAAAGCACTGGCTTATATTATGTAACAACATCACTGATTTAAATTATGTGACAACATCACTGGTTTATATTATATGACGGCGTCATAAAGTGAAGACTTTAACTTTTAAAGTTGTAACTTTTTTTAGAACTTATACATACAATTGTAGACAAGAATCTGTAAAAGCAAAAACGTATTCCGTAGTAATTTTAAGGCTTTCAGTAATAAAAATGTTTTTGTTAAATAAATTATTCAACTTGTACGCATTGTAAAGACATGAGGATTGCTACTTAGGCTAAAAAAAAGTTTTTATCTTTAAAAGATGTAGGCACTAGAAAACTGCATTAGTTAGATCTAATTTTTATGCAATGGGATAACTGCATAAATTATGTTTTATTTTGTACTCACTGTATAGCTGCATGAACTAAGTCTTATTTGAATTAATAAAAAATTACTGAATAATTCATAACAGTTTTAATATATCTTAGAGCTATAAGTGAAAATGTCGAATAATCCAGAAAATTTGAAGTTTTAATGATAAAAAAACTGTATGTGACTGTTTTCAACGTTGTTCACCAAAAAGATTTTTTAATAATTCCATTCGCTTATTATTAATTAATTACACATTTATTTCTTTTATTCATTATTTGTTTTAAATTATACATTATTCACTTTTCATTGTTTATTTCACTCAGTAAATTTATATTTTGAAACACGCAACACCGCTTGAAAAATAGAAGCCATCCGCAAATTCTTCTGCAATCCTCAGAGAGCGGGAAACAAGAGCACGTGATAAATAATCCTGCATAATAAATATGCACGTCCTGTCACGTGCTTACACCCCCCTCTTTAAAAATAATAATAAAAAAAAAAATAATTATAATAATAATAATAATAATAATAATAATAATAATAATAATAATAATAATAATAATAATAATAATAATAATAATAATAATAATAATAATAATAATAATATTAATAATAATAATAATAATAATAATAATAATAATAATAATAATAATAATAATAATAATAATAATAATAATAATAATAATAATAATAATAATAATAATAATAATAATAATAATAATAATAATAATAATAATAATAATAATAATAATAATAATAATAATAATAATAATAATAATAATAATAATAATAATAATAATAATAACAACAACAACAACAACAACAACAACAACAACAACAACAACAACAACATGGTACTGAGTGAAAGAGGAGATAAGTTAAAAATCTTCAATTTGAAGTTACTTTGAAACGTCTTTAATAATTTATACAAATTTTCTTATGCGGAAAAATATACACATAAATTCTTAAAAACAAGTTTTTTATTTTGTTTGAATTTTTTCTATCGAACAATGCGAATATTTATATGCCCTGTAGTTTTTACAAGCCTATAAAGAGCTTCCATTGTCTGTTTTCTGTTTATGTGGAATTTTGTAATCAACTTTAATCAACTTTCCAACAAGCAAAAAGTTTGAAACTTTAATAATAAACGCAGAATGAATGACAAAAAATTAATTTATTAACCGTTGACTTCTCAGGCGGTCATACTGGTTTGATGTCTTTTCGACAAATTTCAGAAGTAAAAAAATTACAAACTTTGCGTCATCCAATCAAGCGAAGTTCGGAATATAGAATTGTTTCTTGTGAAAATTCATTTGGTTGAACTTTGAAATTTTTTAAAGCAATTAGTTTTGATTTTAGATTTTTTCAATAAATTTATGTATGATCTGAAAAATGAACTAATGCAAATGGGAAAAATTTATCAAAACAAAAATACTTTTTTCTGATTTAAGTTTAAGTTTTATGTAACAACATTTTTACAAGAAAATAATTTTTTAAGTTTCCAGATATCAGTTAATTCATTAATTAAAATTACAAGCATCATGTGGTTTTTAACCAAATTCATCAAAATAAAAAAAACAATAAAATGTTTTCCATTGGTCTAGTGATTTGTTTTTAATGTAACTTTTAAATAAAATTAACAAATAAGCACATGATCGGTGGATTTTTTCATTGCGAAAAAGTTTGGTCACAAATAAGTACACCTTGGCTTACCACCGTCAAAACACCTATCAACATACATAATTTCCGATGTATGTATGTATGTATGTATGTATGTATGTATGTATGTATGTATGTATGTATGTATGTATGTATGTATGTATGTATGTATGTATGTATGTATGTATGTATGTATGTATGTATGTATGTATGTTGTAAGTTAGAGTAACGCTGTTAGGTAGCGATGCAATTGGAAAATGTTATATAATGATATTTAAAAAAATCTGTTATTTTTGACGGGCTATCTCTAGTTATAAAATAATTGTTTTGAAGTTTAGCCAGATTGCAAAATTGTTTTAAATAAAATTTAATTGACTGTATGTTTATAAAAATTAATTGTATGTGTTTTTCTGGCAGAGAATTTTTTTAATCCAAACCTAATTTTTACATGCCATGTTTTCATTTTCGCTTATTAATCTTCTGATTTTAGTTCGCCATTTGCTCGTTTTTCCATCTATTCGTCTGTTCATCCATCCATCCATCCTTTCCACCTGCATGAGTGGACTGCAGACTAGATCGACCACAGGCTGTAAAGGTGTCCACGCAGCAGCGGAGAAGAGAAGAAAGATGCAGGGAAGAGAGAGAGAGAGAGAGAGAGAGAGAGAGAGAAGAAAGTCAAAACAAAAAAAGAGAAAAAGAGAGAATGTGTTGAGGGTAACCTCGGGTCGTGTAGGAGAGTCCATCAATCGATAGATATTTCGTGACTTTTTCTCATGATTCGCAATTCATATGACGGTTACTTTATCACAGTTGTGAAAGTTGGATTGCAACTTTTTTTAAACTCTCTCTCTCTCCATTTCTCTCTTCTTCTTCTTCTTTTTCTTTGTCTTCTTCTTCTCTTTCTCTGTATCTCACACTCAATGGAGGCCGTTTCTACACGGACGAAGACGTTCACTTCTCACATCTTCACACAGACGCCGCTCAATGAAGGAAAATAGCGCACCTGCCTGAATGCTAACGTGGGCGGTCGAACACACCGTTTGTATAAATACAACATCGCTCATGATATCGCAGAGGCTTTCCCGTATTTTTATCCATCTCATAGATTCTTTCCCTCAAATGCACTTGCAAGTCTCAATTGGACAGTCATTGAAAGGTGCGTTCACTTTTTGTTTTTTGTTCGTAATGGCCGACGAGGATGGAGTGGCTTTTCTGTTTAAATGTTTGGGGAAAAATTGTTGGTTCTGATGATTACTAAAAGTGATTTTTGTTCTATTCATTGCATGGTTACGCTTTCAAACGCAAAGACCAAAAAAGATTTATTCATGTATTTATATATTAGGTTTATGTTTAGTAAAAAAAATGTAGATAGCTAATGAGTAAATATAAAGAAACCATTTATTTAATAAACCGTATCATTTTTTTAAATATCAAATTAAATCAAAAATTAATAGTTAAAATAATATAAATATATATAATCAAACATAATAATCTACAACGATATAAAGCTAATTTGTTTTGAATTATCTTCAATATGAAAAAAATATTTTTAATTCAAAACTGGTATACATTTGTGTGCATTACATTTAAAAAAAAAGTTTTTTTATCATTTAAATACACTCGCTGTTTATTTGAAAATAATTTCACATAAAAATAATTTCACATAAAATATTTTATCACGTCGCTCTTGACATTTTTAAAAGAAATATAAAAAAACTAAAATCTTGAATAATTAAGAAGATGAAAAACAAGACTTTAAGTGCTACACGTGGAACTAAAACGTATTTTTTGTGAAAAAGGAATTAAATGTTGTTTGTCGTCATGAATAAAAGAGTTGAAAAGCGAAAAAAATTGAAAATAATAATAATGTAAGGCTTGGTCGTGCAGAATGGTCGCATCATGAGTTCTTTGTTTTGTCGCATGTGTGTTTATGTGTATGTGTGTGTATGTGTGTATGTGTATGTGTGTATGTGTGTGTGTGTGTATGTGTGTGTGTGTTAGTTCAGTATGCAAGTGCACATTTGTACGTGTTCACATACCTGTATGTGTCCTTATAAACTCATTAGTGTTTATAAACAAATGTGCATGTTATGCAGGTTTAGGTCTACGTAAATGTATGTGTTAATCTAAAAAATTGAACATGTTAATACTTATATATATATATATACATATGTATATTTATATCTGCACGTTTGTTTGTATATGCATATTAAGATAAAGTGTGTATTTATATATGTTTGTGCATTAACATTTGTGCATGCCTTTATAAGTGTGTATGCACGTATACAAAGATGATTCAATTACCTGTGCTTATGCATGAGGTGTAGGTGGATATTCCTGTATATTGCTATGCGCGCGAGTATGCGTATGTATTGCAGACACACACACATTATATGCATGTATGTATTTGTATGTATGTTTAAGTGCATTAGTGCATGCATCTATTGTATATGGTTGTAAACTTTTTGTACATATCTGTACAGTTTTTTGTGTTAGTTCACGTGTTCCTATATCTGGCGATAATTCAAGCTAAGGCACTATAACATTATACTTTTTTACAAAAATGGCAGATATATATATATATGTCATGAAAATAAATATATTATATATATATAAACATATTATTTTCTTATAGTTTATAGTCCTTTAAGACTCCTTCATACCAAGTGTTTTAAGACAAATATATATATATATACATATATATAAATATATGTTTAAGTATGTATTTATATACCTATATATATAACTTCCTGTTGTTGTAGGCTTGCAAGTAAAATGAATATTTGAGGAAGGCGTACACAAAGGAGTTGAATGACACCAGCCCTGCAGGGGTAATTTGTTTCGGAACAAATTGGATGAGTTTCGAGTAGCCCATGGTATGCACAAATGCAATAAACAGATTTTGCACTTTTTAAATGTCAGCAGTGAATGATCAATGTGACATACATTCCTAAATGTAATTGTAATTAGAAATTTGATTTTTATTAAATTATAAAAAAAAAATAAACGAGAAACACGTTGAGTTTTGTAGAAGCCCTTATTCTTTCGCCATAGAAATCAGAATCCCGATGGCATAATTTTAGATTAGTAGTTTTTAATGGCAGGATTCCAACCGCATTAGGGTTGCTCGATTAATGCATTTTTCAATAATTGGAAAAGTAAATGCCGTACTAATCTAACTTAGTGTTTTGTAACATGTTACTACGGCATAGTGGAGTGACTGTTTGCACGAATAAACATTATCGATTTTATTTGCATAATTTTAACTCCATTTGCACCGTCCCAGTTTTTCCCACGCACACACAATGCGACAACGGATAAACAACAGCATAATCAAAACTGCCTTCTACACCACGGACGCAAACCTATAAAATATACAAAACAAACCACATCAACAGAAACATCGTTAACACAGAAAGAAACAACGCCATTCGACATCAATATGCATGAACATTACCAACAAGCAAACAGCAGTGCGTGACCATAAGCAGAGCATTTAAGTGGCGCCACTCTTCCAATTAAGAGGCGCACAGGCAGTTCGTTGTAGTTAGCACAAGTGTTTTAACTCACCGGCATCATCGACGTTCGGAGAGGCGCCGGTCGCATAAGGCTTGATTTGTTTTCCTGTTTGCTCGGAGCGTGGTAAATAAAAATGAAAATTTTTAGAATGGTAAACAACAGTAAAATATATAAAAAATCAATAATAGCAATAATAATAATAACAATAAAATATGCTTCGCTAATGTTTGTTGTGTGTTACCATTTGGAGATTATGTTTCATTGAGTCTCTGTCGTTTGGGGATGGCGCCATTACGCAACACAGGTAGATGAGGCGAGGGTGAATGTTCCAGTTATAGCTAATGTGATGTGAGGTTAGATGGTGGTTTACAGTTTACAGGGAGTAATAGTGTATGAAGAAATCTTTCGGGGGTTTGCTCCACATTTCAATGAGGTTCTGAACTTCTTTTATTTTTCCGACCCGAAAATCGTCATCTTCAAATACTCGGAATATTATCTCTAAATAAATAAGTAACAAGTAAAAAAAACGAGTTTTTCAAACCAAACTTTTATTTCAAATACACTCGATTTATAAATACGAAAGATGTTCAAATTAATTTTTTTAAATTGAATCATGTATTGTCATCCAATATAAAGCTATGCTGAAAGTTTCATCTTCCTAGCTCGTCAAAAAGCTTGTTAAATTTTACTTGCAAGATTTGCGTACAGAGAAAGCCACACCCACAAACAGAGATTGTAACCTAAAGAAAAGTTTATAAAAAAATTAAAACAGATATCACAAAGATATAAAAAATTTTAGTATAATTTTTTTTCAAAAAAATTATATTAAAATTTAACATAGCAAGTGAAAGTTTTTTAAACAAAATTAAAAACATGTTTCTATGATTGCTAAAAAATGTTATCGCGACAAAAGATGCTCGTAGTTACTATAACGATAAAAATTTTAGTCGTCACTGTCATATGCTTTTTTAATTTATTTTTTAACAATTTGTATTTCTTAAATTTTATTTTAGTTTATTTAAATTATACATTTTTTGAAGTAGGTGAATTTTATAACGATCTTCCTAACATCCAAATGACCGCGGACATCCCATGGACACCCGGACAAGTGAAAGTTAATAAAAGCATATAAAATATGTTGTTTAAGGTTTACTAAGGTTATTTTTTCAGCTGGAAAAAATTGTTTTCAACTATATTTTTAATACATGAATTTATTTGAATATTTCATTTAATTCTTTTAATTTTATTAAACAGATATTATAAGTTTTAAACGCATTGAAAATCATCAATGTTTCGTGTCGAGAGTAAATTTAACGCCTGCAGATATATTTTTAAGCTTCGAAAAGTGGAATATTACCCGTGCGTAAGTGAGCTGTAAAGGAGATGTATGGCAGATCTTTTCCGGAAGTAATAAGCACAGGAAATGCATAGAAAACACGCTGCATAATTTTTTTTCGGGTTTTTTCAAATTTTTACTCGGAAAACTTCTGTTTTGGTCGTTGTTCGCACGTCTCACGAAGTTTGCAGAATTTTTTTAAATTTTGCAAGAAAAACAAAAAACAAAAATGAAATTTAAATTTCCAATTTTGAATGAAAAAAAATGTATTAAATTAATTTTTTGCCACACGACTCCCCTTGGATCGCAAAACCATCAAGTGCTTGAAAGTACTTCATTTTCGCTTGCAGAAGTAGCACTCCACGTTTCCTGCGTTCTTTGAGGGATTGTTTTAACCGCTAAATAGCTTTTTAAAGACCATTTCTTCACGGGGTGCACCAAACAGAATTATCGAATGGACGAAAAGCGAAGCAAGCAATGCTCCATGGAGTTCGAAATTGCGGAAGTTGCAGAAGGGTTTCGCACCGATAATATTGTAAGGTTTAAGTGCTTGCTCGGTTGTGGGGGTTTACTGCCAGACACAGGTACCGCAGTTGACAAAATGTTTAATAGCCGTCGGATGTTCGCGTCAACGTGATGTCTCTCGACAAATAAAACAAAATCGCCGATGTCATAAACACTAAAATGTCGCGGAGTGATCTTCCGTCCCCGTATATGTGCGAGGTTGATTGAATACAACTTGATCTAGTTGTGTACAAGCAACATCAACATCTATTTTGTTCCTCTGCTACTTGGACTTGCCTACGTCGCAGAGTTCCATTATGAAATTGCTGGATGGAGGACTTTTTCCAACAGACTTCCAGACCAGAACCATTTTTCGAAGTAACTGAAAACACGTTTTTATTTGGCTCGGGATAAACTGTAAAATACGTTCCCTGGAGACGTGTAATATGACATAAGACTTTACAAATTGGATTTTTTTGATCAAATAATAGAGTTACTCGCTTACAGATCTCAACGGTTACATGTTTGTATTGCTTTTTTGTGTTTTTGTGGTGTTCATAATCTTGTCAAGTGGTAGCACGCATGGTATCTATATATATATATATATATATATAAATGAATGTTTGTATGTATGTATGTATGTATGTATGTATGTATGTATGTATGTATGTATGTATGTATGTATGTATATATATATGTTATTCATGCATTGCTACACCATTCATCCGATCGTAATGAAATTTTCACACAACCTTGAGAGTCAAGAGGAATCAAATATAAAGAAAAGAAATTTGAAATCCGACACAAAATGAGCGGAGCGAGTGAGCGAGCGGGAACTATATATATATATATATATATATATATATATATATATATATATATATATATATATATATATATATACGCGGAAAAGCGACCGGGAACGCGACGGGAACGGGAAAGCGGAAAAGGAAACGGGAGCGAGAGAGACAAACATTAGAAAAACCTCTAAAATCCCCGGGCAACGCCGGGTGCCCCCGCTAGTAAATATATAAAAATGACTGTCTGTTTGTTTGTTTTCTATACAATTCCAAACCGCTGGACTAACTTTAACGAAGTTTGGCATGAAAGTAAATTTCAAAAAGTAGAAAAAGATAAAGTAGGTTTTAATGTTTTTTTTTAATTTTTTTAAATTTTTTATGTCCGAAAAATCTTCCATCAAAAAGTGCCTATGTACGAACATAAAAAGTAACAAAATTACAATTTAATTTACGTAACTAATTTAGAAGAAACTTTTAACAAATCTATTTTACGTTTTATGGGCAAAAAGAAGAGTAGAGGAAGAAAGAACAGGGGTGGGAGCGGGAAAAAGCTGGAAAACAAGCAGAGCGGAAGTGCAGAAGCAGCTGGTGACTTTTTGATTAATTTCGAACATTCTGCTTCAAGGTTTTCATTGAAAATTAGAAAAACATCATATCTGTTTTTTTCTGCGAAACATAAGTGATGACAGACAGAGACGTTTTAATCTTTAACTGTAATTCAAGCCTTTACAGACCAGAAGTATTTTTGAAGCTCTTCGTTGTACTCTTACACAGGCTACTTAATTATTCCAATTCTATACGGGTTCCACACAACAGTGCCATATTCTAGTTGTGATCACACTAAAGCTTTTATACAAAACAACGAAAGTTTTAGTAGACAGATTCTCAAAATTTCTTTTTAAGATTCCCAATATTTTGTGAGCTTTTTTTATTTTTCTGTGCACATGTTCTTTAATAGACAATTTTTTGTCTAACCATATGCCCAGATCCCTGATCACCGGATCCTGCTGTAGGATAAAAGTTTCTCTTTTTTGGTTTTTGCTGTATATATGTGTAAGTTATTGCAAACCATTGCTACTTCACTGACAGGTTTCATATGCTATTTTAGTTCAAGATATTGGATTTTCTGTGCTTTTTGTTTGTATTGCTGTTTTGAGTTACTTTTCAGTTAACAGACTCTGAAGATGACAGTCTATGTCGAAACAGACCGTCAGTTTATTAAAACAGATTTATAATGATTTTATCTCAAATTAGTTTGGCACAAAGGAAATGGTTTAGAAAAATAGAAGGGGTGGCTAAGAAACTTGTTTCTGCCAAATGATGAATCTGACTCAAAAAAGAGCTAACTTGTTGACGCTTTATTATTCTCGCTTTTTTCTATTTGAATAAAAGCTCACTCCTCATGACAATGCATTCGAATAAAGTTTGAAAAATTGTTGAGAAAAAAGTTTGTACTTACAAATAATAATTATCTTTGTTTTAAAATAAAAACCCATTAAATACAATTATATAAGTGTTTCCATACATAAATTTTAAAACAACTTTGCCTTGCTTTTGCAAGCCAGTCCCAAGCCTGGAAAAAGGAAGGAAAATTCAAAAGGATCAAATTATAATCCACGACAGGATGTACTTAGGTGCTTCCAACATACAGTCATTTCAGTCTTTAAAGACCTGGTGTAAAGGACTATAAACGTTTTTAAAAAAATTTCAAAAAACATTAAATTTCAAAAAATGTCTTTTAAAACTACATTTGTGCAATAAATGAAAAACCGGCAAATTCTGCAATATAAGAGATTTGTGAAAAACCATGTTTTTCTATGGCTTAGTTGTTTTTTAATAGTTTATAGTCCTTTACACCATGTGTTTTAAGACTCAAATAATAGATTGTAGAAAATACCAAAGTATTTCCTGACATGGATCACAATTTGATTCTTTTTCATCTTCATTTCTTTTTTATACAGGCTTGGGACTGGCTCGCAAAAACAAGGCGCAGTTTATCTGCGCTTTTGAGCTTGCTAGTTTTTCAAGTACTTGAAAGTCCAAAACACCAGTTGATCCTGGACGTCTTTTTTGTCTTCGAGAATGAAGAAAATCTTTGATTTCTTGGATGGCGATAAGTTGTAAGGCATCCGCATGAGTAATGTCAAAGAGCTCTTCTAATTTTGTTACAAATTAGTCCACCTTGATTTTGTGAGTTAGAAATTTCCGTGACATAAGTTTCGTTAAACTTTCCAATCAGTGAAAATTTTTTCAGTTTCAAGATTGAAAACTGAACAAAATTAACTAGAGTCCCAGTTTTTCCTATACTGAAGATGTAACCTAGATTTGTTTGTCGACTTGCATCACAAACTGTTTTTTTCTCTTTTTTGTGTAAGGGAAGAAAGTGTCCAGATGTTCACTGATAAGATGGCAGCTTCATAAGAACCAATCAAATAAATGTTTGTTTTTCCTAGCGTTTTCTATAAAACTGACTGCATAAACCAATAATTTGAAAAATATCTTTTGAAATAAAATACTTTTTGCATTTTTTTCTTTTTTTTTTTCGTTAATTTTTGGAAGGAGGGCGGCTGCAACACGGGCTACGCCACTGGTCATAAAACGTGAAATAAATAGCAGATTTGTTAAAAATTGTTTAAAACCCTTTTTAAATTTTGTTATGCAATAACCTTAAATGTTTGTACATAGGCATTGTTGGCCTGTAGTAAGTTTTATGGTCATACAAATTAAAATAATGACCAACATTTTTTGAAACATCACCTATTTTTTTTACCTCCATGTCGAATTTTGTTCAAATTGTTTGTTTTGCTTGGCCTTTTTTGTTGTTTTACTTATTTTTCTTTTTTTCTGTTTCTTTTCCCTTTCTTTTTTCTTTTTCTCTCTTTTTTTCTTTTTTCTCTCTTTCTCTCACCTCCTTAATACACAAATTATTTTTAAGACACCGATTAAAAGGAGCCTGCTCACATCCAGGCCATCCCACACATCTTACAAAAATACATTCCCTACTACATGTTCATTCCGTGTTGCTGTAACAGCACTCCTCCATCTTCAGTCCAGCATTAAAAAAACACTGATGAGCTTTATGGAACTTTAAAAAAAACTCATTTATTTGCCATTTCATTTCCTTCTGTTTAACTCCGAAAAGCACCCACCAAGGAACTCTGTTATTTACAGCGCTATAAAAATTGTCGTCTTTACAGTACATTACTCCGACACTCCTAAACACAACCATCTACACACGCCCCCGCGCGCATCTCTCACATGTCAACGTACGCCCACGCAGTTCAAGCACGCACATAGACACACACGCACGTTTTTCATGTGCGACAACAGGTGACCATTTAAGTAACCATAAATTATTCAAAAGAATGTCAGGAAGAAGAAAATTATTTTCTAACTTCTTATTCTTCAAATCCTAATCTCTTTCTGTTGTGCTCGAAAATCATTGCAAATATGCTCCTACATTTGTTGGATTCCATTCAAGACCGGATGTGATTGATGAATAATATTAATGCAACTGACACAAAAGTATCTCAAAAATGGAGTAATGTAAAACACATTACCCTCCACCACTCTCTCTTTCTTTCTTTATTTCCTTCTCTCTTTTCTCTCTCTCTCTCTCTCTTTCCCTCCCTCTCTCTCTCTCTCTCTCTCTCTCTCTCTCTTTCTCTTTCACTCCCACACACACACATACACACACACACACACAAACACACTCACACACAACCTCCCACAAGAGCAATCGCACATGAGCAATTATTCCAGTGATTTTATTTTACTTCGTTATTCATTTGGCTGCATTTAAGTCGTTATTCTTTCAACAAATTCTGAAATTAAAGAAATCGATTTAAAACAATAATTTTTATGAATTCCCTTTATATTAACTTCATCGCCGGTCTCGCTTGTTTGCTTTTTTGTTGTTTGATGTTAAGTTGATGAAAGTTAAAATTTACGCACTTCGCGTCATCCAACCAAGTTGAAACTTTGAATATAGACTCGCTCTTTATGATAATTCATTTCAGTAAATTTTAAACATATTTTAAATAATAATAATTTTACATTTTAAATTTAAAAAATACTTATCTATATTTGAGAAAAACAACAAATCCCAGTTAATTGTAAAAATATACATTTATAGATTTGAAGAAAAAGTTTTTGTTTTAAAAGACATGCTTGTTCGACACTAAATTAGGTCACTATGTGTTACACTTCATGGTGATGATAATGATGATGACGATGACGATGACGATGACGATTACGACGACGACGACGACGATGACGATAAGTCTGAGGATAAATACAATTAAAAAACCATTGCAAAACAAATTATTTTTTAAAGAATGCCACACAAGTCTCCAGCCAAATGTGGAGAGTCATTATCTAAACCTATTGAACTTTTTTCGAATTCATTAAAGGTGAACAAGAACTTCAAAAATCTATTTAACGCAAATTTTATCAGGTTAAGCACCTCAATCGAAAAAAAGATATTTAGGTTTGAAAATGCGACTTATGAAAATTGCAGCATATTGACAATCTACTTAGAAATGCAAACAATTTAGGCTTTTATAAAAGAAAAAATATGCTCAGATTCAATAAAACTGCATTGCTTGATATTTTTTAAATTAAAATATAAGTTTTGTAATTGTAGATATTAGTAATTAATTTACCCATCTTTAGTTACATTCGGAGAGATATTGTAGTTATTCTTTTACACATGTGCAGTTAAAATTATATGCATGCTAACATGTATAGGCGGGGATTATTTTCTGGGGATATTGTCCGCGAATATTGTCCGGGAAAATATTGTCCAGGAGATATTGTCCAAAGGGATATTGTTCAGGGGATATTTTTGGAGGGATATTTTCCAGGTGGATATTGTCCGGATACCGGATTTATTTTAATGAATTGTCCATTATGATTATCATTATCAAAACCACGTCACAGATGCTGACGAAAGCCTATTGCGACGTTTAAGAAAATAAACACGAACTAACATTACAGGTGCATTCAAAACTGACGATAATTACGACGACAACGACGACGACGACGACGACGACGATGATGATGATGATGATGATGATGATGATGATGATGATGATGATGATGATGATGATGATGATGATGATGATGATGAGAAGGAGGATGGTTATGATAATGGTCATGATAATGATCAAGATAATGACGACAATTTTATGGAGAGTAAACATAAAACTTCAAAAACATCATTTGCACTTAAAACATTTTTCTCTCTTTTCAAATTAAAAAAAATTCATATGGAATAAATTTTCAAAAAAGCTGCAAATGTGTTTGTGGTACACACAGACCAGGGAGTTCATTTCACCGACGATGTTCATTTTGTTTGTTGCTCATGAGAATCAGAACGTTTTTTGAACTTTCAGAGCGATTTCAGTCTTCAACAAATGAGCAGTAATTATTCAGATTATCACCCAAATGAGCAGTAATTATTCAGATTATCACCCAAATGAGCAGTAATAATTCAGATTATCACCCAAATGAGCAGTAATTATTCAGATTATCACCCAAATGAGCAGTAATAATTCAGATTATCACCCAAATGAGCAGTAATTATTCAGATTATCACCCAAATAAGCAGTAATAATTCAGATTATCACCCAAATGAGCAGTAATTATTCAGATTATCACCCAAAAAAATCTGATTTATTTCGACTACACCGTTGCCATCAACAATTTTGTGTTCACCACTATCATTATCACAACACCCATTCACACGAACTTCTTTATCATTTATTTTTAAACCCGGTCAATCATTAAATCCTTTATATTAACTTTATCTTGCTTGCTTGAGTCATAAGTTGAGACCATTTGACACTTAAAAAACCAACTTCCTGTTATCCAATCAAGCTGAAGTTACATTCTATTAAATTTTCAGATCGATTGGAAAAAATGTGAATAATTAGTCAATAGATAAAATTAGTCAAAACTTTAAAAAAATTACAAATTACAATTTTTCTGAAGAGAAATGAACTTTCAGTTTTTAGTTTATTTAAAAAAATCAATATTGAATTTTTTGATTTAAAAATTCATAATAAAAACTTTGTTTTTCCATATTGATTCAAAAGTTTCTTGTATTTTAAAGCGTTAAAAAAGTTTTAAGATTTCTTGTATTTTCAATCATCGCATACTTTACATATCAAGTATTCAAAAAACTATGGTCAATGTTTTTTTATTTAATAGACTTATAATCGTCAACAAATAAATTGCAAACAATTTATTTGTTGCCGCCGAATTACAAAATTATGAAGGATTTAAAAAACGAAAATTTTAACGGTTCACTTGCTTTTGCACCCAATTCATAGCAAGTCCAGTATTAGTTTTGAATTTATTCATAACTGACACCATCAACCATGACCCAATATAAGACTTGCTATCACTGCTCTCAATTTATAGAAATACACACCCAGCACAACCAGCAGACATAGCCCCACCACTACCACCAACACCACCATCATCATCATCATTATCATCGTCGTCGTCGTCATCATCATCTTTATATCATCATTGTTGTCATTGTTATCATTTTTAATCTCATTTAATTAAGCGAAAAGTTTTCAATTACTTTTTCAGATTAAATAACTAAAAATCGATTAAATTAAACTGATTTCTTTTTCTTCAAACAAAAACTCATTTTTATTACTTAATCATCTACAATTTAAACAGTCACTTATTTTTATAATCGTGTGATAACATATCTGTGCAGCATAAGATAGCAAACAAAAGATGATTAACACGACTACGTTCACATATGCATGCTCGGTGGTCAGGGTTATGGCTCAGCTCCGACGACCGCAACATTGACAGCAGCGCCAGTCAAATATTTTCTTTTTACAAATTTTCCAAAAAAAATTTAATTTTAAATGTAGAATTTTTTAGTTCAAAAAATTGTCAGTTTAAAATGTCAGGTGGTTGCTAAGGACAACAACCGCTAAGAAATGAATTGTCAGAAGTTGAACCAACTCAGTTTTTTTGCTTGTTTGCCGTTATACAAATTTCAGTGCAAATTCCTGTTTCATATAAAAAGACACAAATATCTATGTGTAACTAATAACGAAATGATAATAAATATAATTATATTAGTATACAGTTCTGTAAAAAAAAAGTGTATTTATTAGTGTTAGTATGTCATGTTATTCATATATCAGTTAAACAACATTGCAGATATTTCATTCATCCTCTGCTACCGCACTCTCCACCGAAAACACTTTACACCATAGATATATGCTTTACACTACACGCTAAGTTTTGCTTACACGTTCCTAAGCAACGATCTGGCTATGAGTTAAGATGGTTGTGATGATGATGATGATGATGAATGATGATGATGATGATGATGATGATGATGATGATGATGATGATGATGATGATGATGATGATGATGATGATGATGATGATGATGATGATGATGATGATGATGATGATGATGATGATGATGATGATGATGATGATGATGATGATGATGATGATGATGATGATGATGATGATGATGATGATGATGATGATGATGATGATGATGACGATGACGATGATGAGGAGGAGGAGGAGGATGACGACGATGATGATGATTACGATAATGATAATTATGATGATGATGATTATGTCGTGACGATTGTGGTGAATGATGAAAAGAACGAAAATGAGGAAAGTGAAATTGATACAGTGCTAATTCATTAGGATGGCTTCCGAACAATACAATGAATTCTCTGACCATGCGCCGTAGCAGATTCTAAACGATGACAGATCAGCTGTTAAAAAAATTCATTTAATCGCATTATTTGTTTATTAAAAAACTTGAACATTTAATTTATTCACTTTATTTCTTTATTAGAAAATTTTAACATTTAATATTAATTCTTTTTATTTTATTAAACAGACATATATTAATAAAATTTAATCATCTAGTAAAAATAAATTATTTCACAGGATGCACAAAGATGTTTAACGTCAGAAAAGTGAATTTGTTACTAATTATAGCTGTCTTCGTCACGTGCTGTCAAGCCTGGAGTATTGGGCCAATCAGAAAGTCTAAAAGAGCACCTGTATGTTTTACTTTTTTGTATAAAAAATTAAAAAATTGACTTAAAAAGTTTATTATTTAATTTTATTCAATGTCAATATGCATATAAGAGGCGCGAAGGTACAGCAATAAAGTCTTTGACCTTTAAGCCTGGGATCCCGGGTTCAACTCCCGGGTAGGGAAATCCCATATTGCGTAACTTCCTTGGTCAAGGATTTCACTCTAATGGCTCAGGTCAACTCAGTTTTTCATCCTCATGTGGTAGTCAAATGAGTACCAGTGGTTGATGCGCTGAATACGGTTGCCTGCGTTGTAGTGGTATTGAAATCGATTCATTTCGGTAGAACAACGCTAGAATTTTATCGAATTCTTTATTTTTTTGTTCTTTTTCTATTAGAAGTAGCCCGTCAAAAATGACGGATTTTTTAAATATCATTGAATACTAGAGACACCCGTCAAAAATGACAGATTTTTTTAATCTCATTATTTTTTTCGATTGATGCATCACCTCCTTTGATCTTTAGGATTGATACTGTACAATTGCGTAATAACTTTTATTACACGCCTGCGTGCACTAATTTTAGCAACTGCTGATTGCTGACAACTGCGGCCGCCGCGTTATGTGAAATAGCTAACATACATACATACATACATACATACATACATTCTATTAGCGAAAATCCAAAAAGATGCAGCTTCAGCTGTCTGGGAGATCTCCTTGATGGCTTGAGTTTTTTCTCGGTTTGAAAAACCAAGAGCTTTCAGCAGTTTTAACATTGAGCTGCTAACCAACCCTCGAACGCCAACCTCGACTGCAAAAATTTCAGTCCTGAACCCTTTGGCATTCAAATCACATGCTAACTCCCTATATCTCTCCTCTTTGAAAATATTGCTAGATTCCATGTTACTTTCCCATGGCACAGAGAGTTCAATCAGGAACATTGTCTTGGCCAAGTCAGAATATACAATTATATCCGGCTTTAAGCCGCTAGATCTCACGGCTTCTGGAAATTTTCTTTCGTCATCCAAATCAGCCGAAACCGACCAATCGTCGGCAGCACCCATCACACATTCAAAGTCTCTTGTAGATCTGAACCTGTGGAACTTCAGATTGCCTTCTCTCAAAAAGTAGATTTTCCTTTTCTGCTGTATTCCTCTTGTCTTTGCTTTCTTACACGCTTCTTTGACAGCTGAAGCTGCATCTTTTTGGATTTTCGCTAATAGAAAAAAGAAAGCGCTACAAGATGCACACGAAATGGTTTAGCCTTGTTTACATTGGGCGATAATCGTTCCGGCGATTTCAAGTTTTGTTTCGAACAGTTTTCTGCTGAATTTTGAATTTTCGTGTTTCAAGTTAGGAATTTGGAAATTTTTCTCGCCGAAGGGCGTCCGCCTGATCAACGGACGTAGGCCCACCTCTCTCTTAAAAGCGTCAAGAAGTTTAAGGGCCGAAACGCTAAAAATGAGAGGTTCTTCTTCTGAAGACCTTCGGCGACGAAAGCTCGCAAAGAGTTAAAACACATTTATGAGGCATTAAGCCATTTGGCAACCGGGAAAGACCGGTGACAACTGGGAAAGACCGTTGGCAACTGGGAAAGACCGTTGACACTTGGAAAGACAAGTGACCTCTCGGAAAGACGAGAACTTCACGGGTATCAGGCCTGGCTTAGCCGAAGTACAATCCGTTCAAATGCCGCTTCATCTTATACTACGAAATGCCCCCAGAGTTCCAACCGAAAGGAGGGGGAGAATGATGAACTCACATTCGGACCTTTGGACAACGACCCTGCTTCTTCAACGGACCCTAATGGGGGTATGCTTCACGAGTGTGTTTGCGGTTGGAGTTTCAAGACGATCCGTGGAATGAAAGTCCACAGAACGAAAATGGGCTGCTTAACCGAATTCCGTCAACGTCCTGCATCAGATAATGCAGGTAAAACGTCGAACATTGCCGGGCCGGAGGCCAACCACAGCCCCGACGCAGTTCAAGATGTGAATCCGGAAGTAGAAATCAGTCAACCTAGGCCAAGAATTGATTTTCCTGCAGCAGGAGATACAATTGCATGGAAAAAGTTGGACGAAACACTCTCAAAACTTCTCAAAACACGTTCAAGAAATTCATCAAATTTCAGTATGAAAGACTTCACTGATGTTATTTACGAAAAAAGCATTGAATTGTTTGGTGTGAGACAAAAACGTCAGGTTCGAAACAATGAAGGCATGATTTCTAGACGACAAAGAGAAATCAATCAGCTGAAGAGAGAAAAGAAACTGTTACGAAAGCGGTGGAAAAGAGCCCGGGAAAATGAAAAAGCTGGTCTCGCAGAGCTGCGGCAGAGTTTGGGGCGTCGTTTGTCTGCCCTAATGAAGGCCGAGCGTTTTCGGATAAAGAAAAGAGATCAGAGAAATGCCAGGTTTCAGTTCATCAAAGACCCATTCAAATATGGAAGAAATTTACTGGACCCACCCAAGTCAGGAACGCTTCAAGCAGACAAAGCAACGCTCGATGAATATTTTCGGTCCGCATTCCGTGACCCGCGTGGAGATCAGCAGTTAGAAGAAAGAACCGATCTTCCAGAAATCCCACTTCCAAACTTTTCTTTCAGAGAAGGCATGATTTCGTTACTCGAAGTTACTCAATTTCTCTACAGAACAAGAAACAGATCTGCTCCTGGACCAAATGGGGTGCCATATCTCGTCTACAAAAAATGCCCAGAAGTATTGAGATTATTGCATTCTCTACTCGTGGGCTCTTGGGAAAGAAGAAGAATTGAAAGCGAATGGCAAAGAGCAGAAGGTATCTTTATTCCGAAAGAAAAAGACTCGAAGGAAATACATCAGTTCCGCCCAATTTCATTGTTAAACGTCGAGGGAAAGATATTTTTTGCTGTCCTTGCTCGGAGACTGACAAGCTATGTAATTCAAAACAATTACATCGACAGGTCTGTTCAGAAGGGAGGAGTGCCAGGAGTACCAGGATGCATCGAACATTCGTCAGTGATCTGGGAAGCATTGAAAAGAGCTAAAGAAAATCGTCTCAGCTTGCACATTGTCTGGTTAGACTTTGCCAATGCTTATGGAGCCGTTCGTCACCAAATGTTGTGGAGAACTCTCAGATCGCATCATGTTCCAAATTTTGTGATAGAAATGTTGCAACAGTATTTCGGACATTTCAAATTGAGGTTGTCTACGTCCTCCTGTTCAACAGAATGGTTCCAGTTAGAGGTTGGCATAGCAATGGGCTGCTCAATTTCACCCATTCTCTTCGTATTAGCGATGCAGCTGCTTCTGAATGCAGTGGGTTCTCGCGTGGAAGAAGCTTACGTTGGCAAAGGTATCTTGATGCCATCGGTGAAGGCCTTCATGGATGATACAACTTTGGTTCTAAACAAATGTATCTCAATGCGACGAGCTCTTGATGCATTCAGCGGGCTGCTATCATGGTGCGGCATGAGTTTCAAGGCAACCAAGTCAAGAAGCTTATCTCTGCGACGAGGCAAGATCGACGACAACGTGACCTTTTCAGTTGCTGGCAACAGGATCCCAACATTGAGAGAAGAACCGGTTAAGAGCCTGGGAAGGTGGTATGACGATTCGCTTAACGACACTGGACGGTGTTCTGAGGTTCTTCGATCGGCATTTGAAGATATGAAGAAAATTGATGCGGCCCCACTCCAGAGCAGGTTCAAATTGTGGTTGCTTCAGTTTGTTCTATTACCGAAATTGCTTTGGCCTCTATCAATGTATGAGATGAGCTTATCATTGGTAGAAAAGCTAGAAAGGAGGATGAATAAATTTACAAGGAAATGGTTGGGTCTGCCTCCGGGATTTTCTTCGGTAGCTTTGTACAGCAAGACTGCCAAACTGAGGTTGCCACTGAAGTCTTTGGTTGAGGAGTTTAAGATAAACAAGATCCGTACGCAACTAATGCTGGATAACTCTTCGGATCAAAGAATTGTGGAGATGGGACCTCTTGTAAAGTCCGGAAAGAAATGGGTAGCCAGAAAGGAGATCGCAGAAGCTGAAGCCTCTTTACGTTGGACAGAAAGAGTTGGGGCAGTTCAACAGGACAAACGGGGTCTCGGGTCAACCCATCGAATTTGGTGGTCAAAAGCCAGCACCAGTGAACGAACAAGTCTGGTCATTCAGGAAAGAAAGAAAGCTATCGAGTCCCAGAGAATGATTAAGTTTGTTCAGTTATCTCAACAAGGAGACTGGACGACATGGGAAAATGCTGTTCAGCGTTCACTTTCTTGGAAAGACATTTGGCAATACACACCACTACGTTTGTCTTTTTTGATTAGATCTGTTTATGATCAACTGCCGTCATCCAGCAATCTTCGAAGATGGAAGTTGAAAGACGATGATTCGTGCATGTTATGCGGGCAATCGGAGACTCTCATTCACGTTCTTTCCTGTTGTTCGTTTTCACTTTCACACGGGAGGTACACTTGGCGTCATAACCAAGTACTCCGAAAATTGCTTGACTTCGTCAAAGAAGCGTGTAAGAAAGCAAAGACAAGAGGAATACAGCAGAAAAGGAAAATCTACTTTTTGAGAGAAGGCAATCTGAAGTTCCACAGGTTCAGATCTACAAGAGACTTTGAATGTGTGATGGGTGCTGCCGACGATTGGTCGGTTTCGGCTGATTTGGATGACGAAAGAAAATTTCCAGAAGCCGTGAGATCTAGCGGCTTAAAGCCGGATATAATTGTATATTCTGACTTGGCCAAGACAATGTTCCTGATTGAACTCTCTGTGCCATGGGAAAGTAACATGGAATCTAGCAATATTTTCAAAGAGGAGAGATATAGGGAGTTAGCATGTGATTTGAATGCCAAAGGGTTCAGGACTGAAATTTTTGCAGTCGAGGTTGGCGTTCGAGGGTTGGTTAGCAGCTCAATGTTAAAACTGCTGAAAGCTCTTGGTTTTTCAAACCGAGAAAAAACTCAAGCCATCAAGGAGATCTCCCAGACAGCTGAAGCTGCATCTTTTTGGATTTTCGCTAATAGAAAAAAGAAAGCGCTACAAGATGCACACGAAATGGTTTAGCCTTGTTTACATTGGGCGATAATCGTTCCGGCGATTTCAAGTTTTGTTTCGAACAGTTTTCTGCTGAATTTTGAATTTTCGTGTTTCAAGTTAGGAATTTGGAAATTTTTCTCGCCGAAGGGCGTCCGCCTGATCAACGGACGTGGGCCCACCTCTCTCTTAAAAGCGTCAAGAAGTTTAAGGGCCGAAACGCTAAAAATGAGAGGTTCTTCTTCTGAAGACCTTCGGCGACGAAAGCTCGCAAAGAGTTAAAACACATTTATGAGGCATTAAGCCATTTGGCAACCGGGAAAGACCGGTGACAACTGGGAAAGACCGTTGGCAACTGGGAAAGACCGTTGACACTTGGAAAGACAAGTGACCTCTCGGAAAGACGAGAACTTCACGGGTATCAGGCCTGGCTTAGCCGAAGTACAATCCGTTCAAATGCCGCTTCATCTTATACTACGAAATGCCCCCAGAGTTCCAACCGAAAGGAGGGGGAGAATGATGAACTCACATTCGGACCTTTGGACAACGACCCTGCTTCTTCAACGGACCCTAATGGGGGTATGCTTCACGAGTGTGTTTGCGGTTGGAGTTTCAAGACGATCCGTGGAATGAAAGTCCACAGAACGAAAATGGGCTGCTTAACCGAATTCCGTCAACGTCCTGCATCAGATAATGCAGGTAAAACGTCGAACATTGCCGGGCCGGAGGCCAACCACAGCCCCGACGCAGTTCAAGATGTGAATCCGGAAGTAGAAATCAGTCAACCTAGGCCAAGAATTGATTTTCCTGCAGCAGGAGATACAATTGCATGGAAAAAGTTGGACGAAACACTCTCAAAACTTCTCAAAACACGTTCAAGAAATTCATCAAATTTCAGTATGAAAGACTTCACTGATGTTATTTACGAAAAAAGCATTGAATTGTTTGGTGTGAGACAAAAACGTCAGGTTCGAAACAATGAAGGCATGATTTCTAGACGACAAAGAGAAATCAATCAGCTGAAGAGAGAAAAGAAACTGTTACGAAAGCGGTGGAAAAGAGCCCGGGAAAATGAAAAAGCTGGTCTCGCAGAGCTGCGGCAGAGTTTGGGGCGTCGTTTGTCTGCCCTAATGAAGGCCGAGCGTTTTCGGATAAAGAAAAGAGATCAGAGAAATGCCAGGTTTCAGTTCATCAAAGACCCATTCAAATATGGAAGAAATTTACTGGACCCACCCAAGTCAGGAACGCTTCAAGCAGACAAAGCAACGCTCGATGAATATTTTCGGTCCGCATTCCGTGACCCGCGTGGAGATCAGCAGTTAGAAGAAAGAACCGATCTTCCAGAAATCCCACTTCCAAACTTTTCTTTCAGAGAAGGCATGATTTCGTTACTCGAAGTTACTCAATTTCTCTACAGAACAAGAAACAGATCTGCTCCTGGACCAAATGGGGTGCCATATCTCGTCTACAAAAAATGCCCAGAAGTATTGAGATTATTGCATTCTCTACTCGTGGGCTCTTGGGAAAGAAGAAGAATTGAAAGCGAATGGCAAAGAGCAGAAGGTATCTTTATTCCGAAAGAAAAAGACTCGAAGGAAATACATCAGTTCCGCCCAATTTCATTGTTAAACGTCGAGGGAAAGATATTTTTTGCTGTCCTTGCTCGGAGACTGACAAGCTATGTAATTCAAAACAATTACATCGACAGGTCTGTTCAGAAGGGAGGAGTGCCAGGAGTACCAGGATGCATCGAACATTTGTCAGTGATCTGGGAAGCATTGAAAAGAGCTAAAGAAAATCGTCTCAGCTTGCACATTGTCTGGTTAGACTTTGCCAATGCTTATGGAGCCGTTCGTCACCAAATGTTGTGGAGAACTCTCAGATCGCATCATGTTCCAAATTTTGTGATAGAAATGTTGCAACAGTATTTCGGACATTTCAAATTGAGGTTGTCTACGTCCTCCTGTTCAACAGAATGGTTCCAGTTAGAGGTTGGCATAGCAATGGGCTGCTCAATTTCACCCATTCTCTTCGTATTAGCGATGCAGCTGCTTCTGAATGCAGTGGGTTCTCGCGTGGAAGAAGCTTACGTTGGCAAAGGTATCTTGATGCCATCGGTGAAGGCCTTCATGGATGATACAACTTTGGTTCTAAACAAATGTATCTCAATGCGACGAGCTCTTGATGCATTCAGCGGGCTGCTATCATGGTGCGGCATGAGTTTCAAGGCAACCAAGTCAAGAAGCTTATCTCTGCGACGAGGCAAGATCGACGACAACGTGACCTTTTCAGTTGCTGGCAACAGGATCCCAACATTGAGAGAAGAACCGGTTAAGAGCCTGGGAAGGTGGTATGACGATTCGCTTAACGACACTGGACGGTGTTCTGAGGTTCTTCGATCGGCATTTGAAGATATGAAGAAAATTGATGCGGCCCCACTCCAGAGCAGGTTCAAATTGTGGTTGCTTCAGTTTGTTCTATTACCGAAATTGCTTTGGCCTCTATCAATGTATGAGATGAGCTTATCATTGGTAGAAAAGCTAGAAAGGAGGATGAATAAATTTACAAGGAAATGGTTGGGTCTGCCTCCGGGATTTTCTTCGGTAGCTTTGTACAGCAAGACTGCCAAACTGAGGTTGCCACTGAAGTCTTTGGTTGAGGAGTTTAAGATAAACAAGATCCGTACGCAACTAATGCTGGATAACTCTTCGGATCAAAGAATTGTGGAGATGGGACCTCTTGTAAAGTCCGGAAAGAAATGGGTAGCCAGAAAGGAGATCGCAGAAGCTGAAGCCTCTTTACGTTGGACAGAAAGAGTTGGGGCAGTTCAACAGGACAAACGGGGTCTCGGGTCAACCCATCGAATTTGGTGGTCAAAAGCCAGCACCAGTGAACGAACAAGTCTGGTCATTCAGGAAAGAAAGAAAGCTATCGAGTCCCAGAGAATGATTAAGTTTGTTCAGTTATCTCAACAAGGAGACTGGACGACATGGGAAAATGCTGTTCAGCGTTCACTTTCTTGGAAAGACATTTGGCAATACACACCACTACGTTTGTCTTTTTTGATTAGATCTGTTTATGATCAACTGCCGTCATCCAGCAATCTTCGAAGATGGAAGTTGAAAGACGATGATTCGTGCATGTTATGCGGGCAATCGGAGACTCTCATTCACGTTCTTTCCTGTTGTTCGTTTTCACTTTCACACGGGAGGTACACTTGGCGTCATAACCAAGTACTCCGAAAATTGCTTGACTTCGTCAAAGAAGCGTGTAAGAAAGCAAAGACAAGAGGAATACAGCAGAAAAGGAAAATCTACTTTTTGAGAGAAGGCAATCTGAAGTTCCACAGGTTCAGATCTACAAGAGACTTTGAATGTGTGATGGGTGCTGCCGACGATTGGTCGGTTTCGGCTGATTTGGATGACGAAAGAAAATTTCCAGAAGCCGTGAGATCTAGCGGCTTAAAGCCGGATATAATTGTATATTCTGACTTGGCCAAGACAATGTTCCTGATTGAACTCTCTGTGCCATGGGAAAGTAACATGGAATCTAGCAATATTTTCAAAGAGGAGAGATATAGGGAGTTAGCATGTGATTTGAATGCCAAAGGGTTCAGGACTGAAATTTTTGCAGTCGAGGTTGGCGTTCGAGGGTTGGTTAGCAGCTCAATGTTAAAACTGCTGAAAGCTCTTGGTTTTTCAAACCGAGAAAAAACTCAAGCCATCAAGGAGATCTCCCAGACAGCTGAAGCTGCATCTTTTTGGATTTTCGCTAATAGAAAAAAGAAAGCGCTACAAGATGCACACGAAATGGTTTAGCCTTGTTTACATTGGGCGATAATCGTTCCGGCGATTTCAAGTTTTGTTTCGAACAGTTTTCTGCTGAATTTTGAATTTTCGTGTTTCAAGTTAGGAATTTGGAAATTTTTCTCGCCGAAGGGCGTCCGCCTGATCAACGGACGTGGGCCCACCTCTCTCTTAAAAGCGTCAAGAAGTTTAAGGGCCGAAACGCTAAAAATGAGAGGTTCTTCTTCTGAAGACCTTCGGCGACGAAAGCTCGCAAAGAGTTAAAACACATTTATGAGGCATTAAGCCATTTGGCAACCGGGAAAGACCGGTGACAACTGGGAAAGACCGTTGGCAACTGGGAAAGACCGTTGACACTTGGAAAGACAAGTGACCTCTCGGAAAGACGAGAACTTCACGGGTATCAGGCCTGGCTTAGCCGAAGTACAATCCGTTCAAATGCCGCTTCATCTTATACTACGAAATGCCCCCAGAGTTCCAACCGAAAGGAGGGGGAGAATGATGAACTCACATTCGGACCTTTGGACAACGACCCTGCTTCTTCAACGGACCCTAATGGGGGTATGCTTCACGAGTGTGTTTGCGGTTGGAGTTTCAAGACGATCCGTGGAATGAAAGTCCACAGAACGAAAATGGGCTGCTTAACCGAATTCCGTCAACGTCCTGCATCAGATAATGCAGGTAAAACGTCGAACATTGCCGGGCCGGAGGCCAACCACAGCCCCGACGCAGTTCAAGATGTGAATCCGGAAGTAGAAATCAGTCAACCTAGGCCAAGAATTGATTTTCCTGCAGCAGGAGATACAATTGCATGGAAAAAGTTGGACGAAACACTCTCAAAACTTCTCAAAACACGTTCAAGAAATTCATCAAATTTCAGTATGAAAGACTTCACTGATGTTATTTACGAAAAAAGCATTGAATTGTTTGGTGTGAGACAAAAACGTCAGGTTCGAAACAATGAAGGCATGATTTCTAGACGACAAAGAGAAATCAATCAGCTGAAGAGAGAAAAGAAACTGTTACGAAAGCGGTGGAAAAGAGCCCGGGAAAATGAAAAAGCTGGTCTCGCAGAGCTGCGGCAGAGTTTGGGGCGTCGTTTGTCTGCCCTAATGAAGGCCGAGCGTTTTCGGATAAAGAAAAGAGATCAGAGAAATGCCAGGTTTCAGTTCATCAAAGACCCATTCAAATATGGAAGAAATTTACTGGACCCACCCAAGTCAGGAACGCTTCAAGCAGACAAAGCAACGCTCGATGAATATTTTCGGTCCGCATTCCGTGACCCGCGTGGAGATCAGCAGTTAGAAGAAAGAACCGATCTTCCAGAAATCCCACTTCCAAACTTTTCTTTCAGAGAAGGCATGATTTCGTTACTCGAAGTTACTCAATTTCTCTACAGAACAAGAAACAGATCTGCTCCTGGACCAAATGGGGTGCCATATCTCGTCTACAAAAAATGCCCAGAAGTATTGAGATTATTGCATTCTCTACTCGTGGGCTCTTGGGAAAGAAGAAGAATTGAAAGCGAATGGCAAAGAGCAGAAGGTATCTTTATTCCGAAAGAAAAAGACTCGAAGGAAATACATCAGTTCCGCCCAATTTCATTGTTAAACGTCGAGGGAAAGATATTTTTTGCTGTCCTTGCTCGGAGACTGACAAGCTATGTAATTCAAAACAATTACATCGACAGGTCTGTTCAGAAGGGAGGAGTGCCAGGAGTACCAGGATGCATCGAACATTTGTCAGTGATCTGGGAAGCATTGAAAAGAGCTAAAGAAAATCGTCTCAGCTTGCACATTGTCTGGTTAGACTTTGCCAATGCTTATGGAGCCGTTCGTCACCAAATGTTGTGGAGAACTCTCAGATCGCATCATGTTCCAAATTTTGTGATAGAAATGTTGCAACAGTATTTCGGACATTTCAAATTGAGGTTGTCTACGTCCTCCTGTTCAACAGAATGGTTCCAGTTAGAGGTTGGCATAGCAATGGGCTGCTCAATTTCACCCATTCTCTTCGTATTAGCGATGCAGCTGCTTCTGAATGCAGTGGGTTCTCGCGTGGAAGAAGCTTACGTTGGCAAAGGTATCTTGATGCCATCGGTGAAGGCCTTCATGGATGATACAACTTTGGTTCTAAACAAATGTATCTCAATGCGACGAGCTCTTGATGCATTCAGCGGGCTGCTATCATGGTGCGGCATGAGTTTCAAGGCAACCAAGTCAAGAAGCTTATCTCTGCGACGAGGCAAGATCGACGACAACGTGACCTTTTCAGTTGCTGGCAACAGGATCCCAACATTGAGAGAAGAACCGGTTAAGAGCCTGGGAAGGTGGTATGACGATTCGCTTAACGACACTGGACGGTGTTCTGAGGTTCTTCGATCGGCATTTGAAGATATGAAGAAAATTGATGCGGCCCCACTCCAGAGCAGGTTCAAATTGTGGTTGCTTCAGTTTGTTCTATTACCGAAATTGCTTTGGCCTCTATCAATGTATGAGATGAGCTTATCATTGGTAGAAAAGCTAGAAAGGAGGATGAATAAATTTACAAGGAAATGGTTGGGTCTGCCTCCGGGATTTTCTTCGGTAGCTTTGTACAGCAAGACTGCCAAACTGAGGTTGCCACTGAAGTCTTTGGTTGAGGAGTTTAAGATAAACAAGATCCGTACGCAACTAATGCTGGATAACTCTTCGGATCAAAGAATTGTGGAGATGGGACCTCTTGTAAAGTCCGGAAAGAAATGGGTAGCCAGAAAGGAGATCGCAGAAGCTGAAGCCTCTTTACGTTGGACAGAAAGAGTTGGGGCAGTTCAACAGGACAAACGGGGTCTCGGGTCAACCCATCGAATTTGGTGGTCAAAAGCCAGCACCAGTGAACGAACAAGTCTGGTCATTCAGGAAAGAAAGAAAGCTATCGAGTCCCAGAGAATGATTAAGTTTGTTCAGTTATCTCAACAAGGAGACTGGACGACATGGGAAAATGCTGTTCAGCGTTCACTTTCTTGGAAAGACATTTGGCAATACACACCACTACGTTTGTCTTTTTTGATTAGATCTGTTTATGATCAACTGCCGTCATCCAGCAATCTTCGAAGATGGAAGTTGAAAGACGATGATTCGTGCATGTTATGCGGGCAATCGGAGACTCTCATTCACGTTCTTTCCTGTTGTTCGTTTTCACTTTCACACGGGAGGTACACTTGGCGTCATAACCAAGTACTCCGAAAATTGCTTGACTTCGTCAAAGAAGCGTGTAAGAAAGCAAAGACAAGAGGAATACAGCAGAAAAGGAAAATCTACTTTTTGAGAGAAGGCAATCTGAAGTTCCACAGGTTCAGATCTACAAGAGACTTTGAATGTGTGATGGGTGCTGCCGACGATTGGTCGGTTTCGGCTGATTTGGATGACGAAAGAAAATTTCCAGAAGCCGTGAGATCTAGCGGCTTAAAGCCGGATATAATTGTATATTCTGACTTGGCCAAGACAATGTTCCTGATTGAACTCTCTGTGCCATGGGAAAGTAACATGGAATCTAGCAATATTTTCAAAGAGGAGAGATATAGGGAGTTAGCATGTGATTTGAATGCCAAAGGGTTCAGGACTGAAATTTTTGCAGTCGAGGTTGGCGTTCGAGGGTTGGTTAGCAGCTCAATGTTAAAACTGCTGAAAGCTCTTGGTTTTTCAAACCGAGAAAAAACTCAAGCCATCAAGGAGATCTCCCAGACAGCTGAAGCTGCATCTTTTTGGATTTTCGCTAATAGAAAAAAGAAAGCGCTACAAGATGCACACGAAATGGTTTAGCCTTGTTTACATTGGGCGATAATCGTTCCGGCGATTTCAAGTTTTGTTTCGAACAGTTTTCTGCTGAATTTTGAATTTTCGTGTTTCAAGTTAGGAATTTGGAAATTTTTCTCGCCGAAGGGCGTCCGCCTGATCAACGGACGTGGGCCCACCTCTCTCTTAAAAGCGTCAAGAAGTTTAAGGGCCGAAACGCTAAAAATGAGAGGTTCTTCTTCTGAAGACCTTCGGCGACGAAAGCTCGCAAAGAGTTAAAACACACACATACATACATCAGAAAATATGCATGTTTATATATATATATATATATATATATATATATATATATATATATATATATATATATATATATATATATATATATATATACACTAACGGGGTGTCCGGTTGCTCTCACGCTCCCGGTCGTTTTCCCACTTTTCAACCACCTAGAGCTCTAAAACTTTCAGGAAAGCTTTATTCTGGATAACAATACATGAATTTAATGTTTCCGACACGAATTAAGCCTTAAATCAATTAAAATTAATCAAATCAAATTAATCAGACAGTTCAAGATACTCTTTTATAGGAAACAAATATATATATACATATATACATATATATATATATGACAATTACCGTCTTGATGAGAGAATATTACGTCAAATTATTACAAGTTGCGTTAAAGTTAAAGATCGACTCCGACATAGACTGTCATTCTCCATATATTATAAAGACAGAAAATCACACAGCCTTATCATGAAAAATAGTCCTCGTCACGCCAGCATTTTCCAGTGTACAAATGTAGTTTATAAATTTACTTGTCCTGCACCGCATGATGTCATTGCTACCTACATTGGCCAGACACGTACTACGCTCTCCCGCCGGGTTACTATGCATTTACAGGGTGGCAGTATTACAACGCATTCGCAACTGGCTCACAACACAAAACTCAACAGACAAACACTCGTCGATAACACTGTTATTCTCCATCACGAGGCCGACCCCTCTCGATTAAAAATTGCCGAGGCCCTCTACATTGTCCGGGATAAACCAATACTAAACGTCCAAGATGACCATTTTGGACGGACCCTTAAACTATTCAACAATAGGCACCACTTGCAGTGCCACAGCGTTGGTGTGCCGCAGGGCTCGTCATCCGCTGTTGCCCCCAACACTTGCATATTGAACGACCATGCACTTGACAGGCATGGCAAGAGCCCATGTTGTGATCCGGTTTCTTGTGCTCCGTCCACCGGCGCAATGGACCATGCTAACCTTATTGAAATTTGTGGTTTGCCAAACTGCGATCGGCCTACTGGTCCTCCGTCTGCCAGTTCTGTGGATGATACCAGTTGCATTGAGGCTGTGCGTTTGATCGAACAGTGCTTTATCGATCCGTCGGCCATCTGCCGGCCTTCTTCGGACCCGGTGAATGGTGATATGCCACAGGCCTCACCATCGACTGTTCTCCCGCTTTCTCCCTTTGTCACACCTCGTCTCTCGCTCTCAGATTTATCTGTACTCCGTACTAGGAGTTCGGCAACCAAAACTACAGGTGTTTCCCATTACAGTTACGACCATCCTTGTGACCAGTACGACAACGGTTCCATTTCTCGTCGAGGTTTATCTCCTTTGTTTGCCAACGCAATAGACGCTGCCAACAAAATAGACCCTACCAACTGTATCGATGTTCCAAATGCAACCGAATTGTGCCCTGCCGACATGCCAAGGACTCCGCTATTCACTGTTCTCCCGCATTCTCCTTTTGTTACACCTCGCATCTCCTTTTCTGATTTATCTGAACTCCGTACTAGGAGTTCGCCAACCAAGACTACAAATGTATCTTATCACAGTTATGATCATCCTTGCGACCAATACGACAACGGCCCAGTTTGTGGTCCTGTTTCCTTTCCTCCATCTACCAACCATATTGAAGCGTTGGACGCGGTCGAACAGTGCTCCACTGGTTTGTCAGCCATGAGCCAACCTCCTCGAGGCCTCGAGACTGCTGACCTGTGTGGTGGTGATGGGACTGGTGCGATGTGTCCGCATTTGATCGATAACTGTAATATTACTATACGTAGACGTTGATCATTTTCAACTTTTAATTAAACTCTCAATTTTATCGATATCCTATTATCTTTGAATTGTAGCTTTAAATTCTTATTTTATTATTTTACCTCTTTGCTTTTATTAGTAATTTTCTTTTAATAGTTATATTTTACTACTTAATTTGGTTGTATATTTTAGCACATGTAATTTTTTATTTTTTCTTATTTTTTGTTTATTTTTTGTTTATTTATTTACTCCGAGGCAAAAAAATTTGGTTGTTTCTTAGCGGTTTTCATAATTTGCTTTTACTCTTCTTTGTACTTTGACCTCGATTGATGTGTAAACATATCTGATATGTCTCGCCACACCACTTTATATATTTTCGTTGTAGCTGTAAATTAGTTTTATGAGTTCTGATGATGGCTAATAAAGCCGAAACCTGCAGGTCAGCTCATGACCATAACATTAATAAAAATATATACCAGTTCGTTCAAAAGTGTCTTGGTATTTCCGATTTTCGAAAAGTTTCACGTTTGATAGAAAAAGTTTGTAATAAGAAATGGGCCATAGTCTTTAATAAAGCGTGTTTGAAAGAACATCTTGTTCCTAATTATTTGAAAAATATATATATATATATATATATATATATGTGTGTGTGTGTGTGTGTGTTTATTTATATATATAAACATATATATATATACATATACTAGCGGGGTGCCCGGTGTTGCCCGGGCTTTTTAGAGGTTTTTCTATCGTTTTTCTCTCACGCTCCTTGTCGCTTTCTCACAAAAAAATTTCATAAAAATCTGTTCAGCCGTTTCGGAGGTATTTGAAGTCAAACACTATGACACCAGATTTATATATATATATATATATATATATATATATATATATATATATATATATATATATATATATATATATATATATAAGTTTAAGTTTAAGTTTAAGTTTAAGTTTATTTGGATTTCAAGCGCCCTTTTGTGTAACACCTCAGGGCTCCTTTTACAATAAAATCAACAAAACAAAACAATAAAAATAAAGCAAAAAAATAACATAAAACACAAAAATCAGCATGTCAGGAAAAATGAAATAATTTCTCTCTGATCATCAATTTGGATAGGATTTCGCAAACAGAAATGTCTTTAGCTCGGCCTTGAATAAACTCAATGTAGTGGCTTCTCGGATGCTGGCAGGCAACATGTTCCATGTTGAAGGCTCGACTGCCGTAAGTTTTTGTTCGAGTTATGGGAACAACTAGATCACCACGACTAGCAGATCTGTGACGAGATAAGTAAGAATTTTTATCAGACACAGTGACACACAGCTCTTGCAAATATGAGGGGGCTTCGCCATGGAGCGCCTTGTAGACTAAAGTCCCAATTTTGAAAGTAATTCGCTCAGAGATACGCAGCCACCGGAGTTCAGTTTTCATTATTGCAGTCACATGATCATGTTTCTTTAGTCCACCAAAAAGACGAGCAGCTGCATTTTGAATACGTTGAATCTTTCCAACAGCACTAAGAGGTAAGCCTGTAAATAGAGAGTTGCAGTAGTCAAGTCTACTTACAACAAACGAATGCAGCAGGAGACGTGTTGCTTCACTTGTCAGAGACCTTCGTATGGTTCTAAGTTGTCGTAGTTGGAAAAAACAGGTTTTTGACAGTTTAGATATATGATCTTTCATGGAAAGCTCAGAATCGACATAAACACCTAGGTTTCGAACAACTTCTGTGGGGGCAACCAAAGCCCCAGCAACTAACAAGGCTTTTGCTTTACTCTGTTGCAACTTTGATCTTGCACCTATCCAGATTAATTCAGTCTTATCACCATTCAGTTTTAGACGATTAGAAGCCATCCACTGTTCAATGTTCTCTATGCAGGGCAATAAGCGAAGGTGAACATTCTCCGCATCATCAACAAAGCAGTGAACATATGTTTGGGTGTCATCGGCATAGCAGTGTCCCTCGAGTCCAGAACGATGAATAATTTCAAGTAAATCAGTGGTGTACAATAGAAAGAGTAGTGGGCCCAAGACTGATCCCTGGGGTACTCCACTACTAAGCGACACGGACAATGACAAGTTCCCAACCACACTAACCCGTTGCGTGCGGTTAGTTAAATATGAAATAATCCATTTTAAGACAACTCCACAGATGCCATGAGTTTTTTCAAGTCTCTCAATAAGGATTCCATGGTCAACAGTATCAAATGCGGCACTCAGATCTAAGAGACTCAGTAGCGACACCTTACCACTATCAGTAGCAACTGCCAGATCATTCACTACTTTGAGTAGTGCAGATTCTGTAGAGTAAAACCGGCGATACGCAGATTGGTTCGATGGGAGACTGCCAGAAAGACCTAGATGTACATTCAATCGTTTAGCAACAATCCGCTCTACCAGTTTTGACATAAAGGTCAGGTTAGAGACTGGTCGATAGCTCTTCATGTCAGCAGGGTCAAGTCCGTCTTTTTTAATAAGCGGAGTCACAAGTGCTGACTTCTGACTAGCAGGAAAATATCCTTCTTATAAAGATCGAGTGCACATCAAAGCGACAAAAGATGCAATGTAGACACAACATTTTTTGATAATCCAAGTAGGGGATGGATCCAGTGAACAATATTTGTTCGGAGCAGCCATTATCAATTTTATTATCTCATCAGCCGTGACTGGCTGGAATTCATCCATGAACAACGTGCTGGTCAAAAGTATAGATGGTGGCTTTGCAAGCGCTGTATGTGTTCTAACTTGCTCTACCTTGTCTTGAAAAAACCTCACAAACTGGTCTGGAGTAATAGAAGATCTCACATTAGATGAAGACTTTTCTTTACCAAGAAGTGTTGACAAGTTACTCCAAAGCTTTTTTGGAGCTTTCTGATTAACGGCAATCCTGGCTTCCCAGTATTCATGCTCTTTTCTCTGGAACAAATATCGCATGGTCCGCAAGCCGTCAATCCATATAGATTTACTCGCCGTTGTGTGATGCCGACGATAAATCCGTTCAAGTCGTCTCGTGGACCGCTTAAATGCCCGGCATTCACTATCAAACCATGGCGTTAGTAGATTTCGAGGTTTTCTTTTGATTAACGTAAACGGAGCGTGATTATCGAGAAGCTTTGATAGAGTAGATGAATAGCACTGGAAAAGTTCATCAGTTGAATGATGATCAAAATTTTCTGGATTATGACAAAGTTCACTCAAACGTAAATCAGTCAGGAATGCATTATAATCAAATCTCTTCCATGGACGTCCCCAAAAAGTGGCACAGGCTTAGTTGGTTTTTGGAGTGGAAGTCGAAACAATAGCATTAGATGATCAGATAAGCCAGTTTCTTGCACAGAAACTTGAAGATCTACCATATCATCACGTGAAATCACGAGATCAAGCTGCCCTCCTAGCCGATGCGTTGGAATTGTCTCATGAATAATCAAATTGAAAGAAGTTAGCAATTCATGCAGTTTCATTGCAATTATATCATTTTGTCTTTCAACGTGAATGTTCAGGTCTCCAGTAATAACAATTGGTCTACGGTATGTTGACAATATTTCCAAAAGGAAACAGAACTCATCAAAGAATTTCTTGGTTGCAGGCTTTGATCCAGGACGATAGACTGATAACAATACAACTCCAGTCTGATTGCTAGAGATATTACAACATAAAAATTCGAATGACGCAACTGGTGTTCGAAGATCAATTTCAGTCATAGACAAGCCATCCTTATAAATAATTGCAATTCCACCATGATTTATCAAAGCCCGAGATTTGCTTGTATGGTCAGCAGGACGTGCCCGATCAAGACACTTGTAACCAGCAAGAGTAACACGGCCCAACAAAACGCTATCACCAGATTCATGCCAAGTCTCTGCAGCAACAAAAATGTCAATAGACTGAGACGCAATCAGATCACAGATTCGAGACGATTTCTCTTTGATCGAACACACATTATGAAAAGCAACAGACAGGCCAGCAAAAACTTCTTTATTAAAAACTTTTCTTGAATTTTTGCAATTGATTACCCCGGATGCAGTACCGAAAGAGCGAATCCTTAGCTTAATTTGCATTTAATTTGTTTCTTTCAAGTCTAAGCTGATAATCCAGTTGTCTTTCCGCTTCTGTTAAATCCGGACTGATATAGACGGATTTATGGTCACTGTTTCTCAGAATTTTGGCAGCCATGAGAATTGGATTCCTAAGACTAACATCAGATAATTCTACCAAAATTGGACCTGGTTTGTTTGTGTCTTTAGATCTTAGTCGTTTCAAATGTACAGGTTTTACCTCAGACTTACCGATTACATTCAAGATTTTTTTAACGGATTCTTCATCCTCAGTTTTTTTAGTAGCCTGGGCTGAGTTCGGTGACTCAGGGATACCGTAAACAATTATATTCTTTTTTCTTCTTTCACGATCCTTCAGTTCATTTATTGAAGCATTAACAACAACCAACTGAGCAGCTGGCTGTTTTGTTTTTTGAGTACCGGCTTTCACCACTTGAACCCAGTCATTCACAATCGATGGGGATTTTTTCTTGGTCTGTGCGACCGCCAAATCTGTTTTCAACTTGCAGATTTCGTCAAGATTGATTTTGTCTTTACTTTCAAGTAGCGTTAATCGCTCCGAAAGTGATGAGACAAACGCCGAGATTTTGCCGCACCATTCATGCAGCATTTTCGAAGCTACTGAATGATTGCCTTGTCCAAAACACGGCCAATGTTTCTCAAGTAGAAAATCAGTATTCATTTTGTTTATATATATATTATATATATATATATATATATATATATTATATATATATATATATAAATATATATATATAAATATATATATATATATATATATATATATATATATATATATATATATATATATATATATATATATATATATATATATATATATATATATATATATATATATATATTATATATAGTCTATTTTGTCTCTTTATCCTTAATATTTTCTCGCTGCTACCTTATAGTTAAACATCTGTTTCACCATTGTTTTGTCTCTTCCTCTTTTTCATTTTCCTATTTTCTCATTTTTGCTTTCTCTTTTGTTCGAACTCTTGATTGCATTTCTTTTGTTTATTTTATGTTTTGATCCAAATGGTGTAAGTGGCCTGTTAGCCCTTCTGTTTGAGATGGTTATTAATTATAATATATATATATATATATATATATATATATATATATATATATATATATATATATATATATATATATATATATATATATATATATATATATATTAACACACATATATACATGTTAGACATATAGAAGAACACTGTATATGAGATGAACCGTCTCTAAACATCTCGCGAGAGTCATAGCATTAATTATTCATGCGTTCCTAAATCACCATCTTCCTGATTTTGAGAACAAGTCACAGCAAGCTGCTCCATCACCACCAGAATGATCAACAACATTATCCATATCCATAATTATTATCTTCAACTTTGTTGCTCTCCTATGGTCACATGATCGATATTGTTATTGCTGTAGTCATACAAATCTTTATTTAATTAGCAATTGATTGCTGCTGCGTTTTGAACAGAAAATGATTCGGCAGATAAGGTATAATAATAAAATAAAAGCTTTTACGAAAAGTGACAAACAGCTTGAAGTGCAATAACGAAATTCATCTTAAAAAGATTATCCTTCTTGTTCATACTTTTTTCTCTCGTCTTCTCTTTCTGTTTTCTCCACCAATAATTTCATCATCGTCCAACAATTGTCGTTTACATCACCATCATCATCACCATCACCATCATCATCATCATCGTCATCATCATGATCATCATTGTCGTCGTCATCGTCATCGTCATCGTCATCGTCTTCGTCATCGTCATCGTCATCGTCATCGTCATCGTATCATCGTCGTCGTCATCACCATCTTTGTTAATTCTGTCATAATTTCAAATTTAATTGTCTTTAACTTCCTGGGTCTTACAAAGCGTATTCGTCCTGGTCGTGCCGCTTCTAACCAAACTGATCTCAAATCAGAAGAACTTCTATTGGTCTTCTATTTATTTATTTCTTCTCATTGAACATTGTTCCATAGTTATGCAAATATCTTCAGCCTCATTGTAATTATCTAAATTCAATTTATGTCTTATGACGTTGTAAATTAATGGAAATCAGTTTACATATTGTTTTCATAATTCGAAAAAAGCTATGTCACGAATTGGTTGGCATAAACATTGCTGGCTGTACAATTTGTACAATTCGTACAACCCTGTCTCAGCCAGCATCAACCAGCGTGGCGAAGGGGGGCAGGGAGGGGCATCTGCACCTGGCGCCAGGCTTTGGGGGCGCCAAAAAGGAAAGACAGCAAATTCTCCAAATTTTAGTCATTTTTGTACATGTAAAACATGTAAACTTAAAAAATTGAATATTTGCACTATTTCACACAAGTGATATCCAAATTTTTCTTGGGGAGGCGGCTCGCCGAGCCCCGGATATGGTTCGGGCGCCTTCGGTTTTTTCGGTTTTAGTCGTCCAATTGGGATAACAGTGGAAGATGGGGGCGAATTTTTATACCTTGCCCCTGGGCGCCAGATACCCTTGCTACGCCACTGGCAACAACCCCTGTCAAACACCTCATGTTCAAATACCACGCTACTTCTGTATGCGTTCTCACCTGTTTACAGTTATTTAGATTTAAATTAAAACAATCACCAACATAAGATTTTACAATCCATCAACCTAGCAGCGTGTTTGTAAAAGCTATAAGCAAACAAAATCATGTATTTCATGAAATTCATCATGGCCAACAACCACAACCAAGTTACCTTTGCAACTTTTGTTTCCTTTTGTTTTTGTCACCAGGAAGTTAGGAACAGACACCTCCATTCTGCCACGTCCATGACTGACGTTTACAACGATGACCACGTGATCAAGATGGCGGAGGAGCAGAAACGATTGCAAAAGTTGAAGAACCTCATTCAGGTTCTTGTCGATTGTTAACGTCTAATTTTAGTTAAATTAAATTAAATTAAATTAATGACTCCCGCTATTACTTGACGTAATAAAATAAAACGTCTACATATTTCAATAACGTCGTTGTCGTGTTTTCCTTTGCTATAGTGATGATAATAAAGCTCCCCAGATTTTTAATTTGGAGGACAACGTACATGTGGCAGGTGTGCTGTTTCATATACTTGGAACTAACACCGCCATAGTTTACGGCTATAAAGCGGCACTATAATAACGCGACCTTGACCTGGTACATTATGAAATTAGTCAATCAATCTCTTGTTCCTATTACGCTTGATTTTGTCCAACCAGAAAAACGTGTTGTTACTGTCTTATTCTATAAAAACACAAAAGTTCTCTTTGGTAAGCTATTTTCTGCCAAATATTTTTTCAAGACACAAATTTTGCTAAGGCTTCCTTACTGTCAAAACCCTAACACCTACACTCACACCCACACTCACTCCCACACACTCACACAGAGAGTTTTTAGATTTGCGTTGGCGCCCTACTTTTTTGTTTTCAATTAATGACAGTCCTTTCAACTGTTAATTTTTACGTTAAATAATAAATTCGGGAAGCATCAAAATAGTTATTTCAATTATTTATTTCTTAGCTTGTGTTTTCAACATTTGACATTTAAATGAAGCGTTAAAATTTAATTGGAAGAATTATCTTGTTTACCGAGTGAGGAAAAGAAAAAAAAGAGATAATTTCTAATTTCAAGATAAAAACTTTTTTTTAATGACAAATCGTTTGACATTTCCAACGTTTAATAGTTGTGTTGGTTTCTTAAAGCGAAAATATTGCACCTACTAAAACAGCTATCAACTTGAAGTGATGATTTTTTTATGATTCTACAAATGACTTTCTCGATTGCGATAACGATGAGTCACCAAGTAACGATGTAATTAAAAAAGCGAAAAAAATTTTGGTTTGTAATTTTTTCTTGTTTATAAATTATTATAAATTTTGAAACATTTGAAAATTCTGTTTTCATCTTGTTTTCATTTTTGTTTTTCTTCTTGTATTTCATTTTCTTCATCTTCTCTCTTACCATGCAAACAATAACTGATTCGGTTGAAGAAGTAATTTCATACGAAAAATGTCTGTGATGGTACGTAAGGTACGTGTGACGTTAACTCATTAAAAATAAATGACAAATTTGAAAATTATTTTTTAATAATTAAAAAAAGAAATAAACGACTTCCGAAAAATTTTCTTTTTGAAACAATTTTTAAGACAAGCATTTTTACAAAGAATAATTAGAGTTAGCAGGTAAGGAAGGAATGCAAATTATGTTCTCTCAAGCCACCAACTGATCTTCGTCACTTTTTTATCTTCAAAGAAATCCTTGAATTATTTAAACACACTTTTTTCTGCTGGTCCTCTTGTACAGTGTAAGTGTGTGTGTTTATAATATTTATAATATATATATATATATATATATATATATATATATATATATATATATATATATATATATATATATATATATATATATATATATATATATACGACTCTACTAGGAATCGAACCCACGTGTCTACGGCAACACCGCCTCGCCTAAATGCAAGTGCTCTTAAAAGATATATATATATAATATATATATATATATATATATATATATATATATATATATATATATATATATATATATATATATATATATATATATATATATATATATATATATATATATATATATATATTAGGGTGGCCCTTAATGTATGGCACAAAATAAAAATTGGAAATTTAATTGTAATACCCTTCCAATGCGTTCCAATGATAGAAAATATACACTGTGTAAAGCAGACAATATTTAGAGGTAGCCCTCGAGGTTTGAACATTTCCAAAAACAGTCCAAAAAAATTTCAATTCGACATGAGATGAAGTTGGTTGATGCTGGCTTGAAACTGGTGTGGTCAATGAATTGCCATTTGTCTTGAAATCTTTTGAAGATAAAGATTTTTTTGTCCAGTTGATTTCATGGTTGTTTTTTCTAAAACCGTTCTAGCGATCAGTTCCATAATATGATGGCAAAATGCCAAGAACAATAAATCTTTATCTAATTTTTGTTCAATAATAAAACAAGTCCCATTTTGGTTGTTAGTGTTTGATGCTCTTGCGTTAAGTTACAACTTAATTCTTGACATCCCAATTTTTGGCAATTAATCACGGCAGCTGCTTGAATTTTTCTTGTTCCAAAGAATAGTTTTGTCACTCGATGCAGCTGTTCCCAAGCAATTCCAGAAATTAAAGCTGTAGAACGATGTTATGTGTTTTTTGAAAGTTAAATTTTTTATTAGTTTGCCATCCCAATAAGCGTTAAAATACTGATCTGATTTTAAAATGCCGTGCTTGGTGGCTTGCTCTTATTCGATGCATAGATTTCTTGTTGATCTTTTAAAAACAAACACCATAACCAAAGCTGGATGCAAATTTGCTAATAACAAATGTTACATTTTTTGAAGAAATCCAAATTCTGTGCAGAGCTGAAGCAAGTCTAGGAGTCATTATGTTAATTGTTGCTCTATTCATCTCTAATGTACAACCATCATCACATTAGTTTTGAATTTGATCTTTATTTCCTCCTACATTGCTTGATGTTGCTGATGAATCTGACTCAAGAATGATACGACTTGTTGAGAGGCTTTGATTTCCTTTTGTGTTCGCTTCCTTCTGATTTTAATTTGCTTCTCTACGGCTGTGAGTTTGCTGGTTTTCAAGTAACTGAATTCTGTCCAAGACAACAATTTATTCTGAACGTTCCTTTTGTCTCGGAGAATAAAAGAAATTTCTGGGATTTTTTATGGTGATAAGCTCTGTCAAAAATATTTTCCAACTTTGTTACAAATTTGTTCGTCATGTTTTTGTGCGCCAAAGATATTTGTTTCTTATGTTTCTGTAGACCTTTTTTAGCCAGTGAAAATTGTTTCTAGTTCAAAGATTGAAAACTGAGAACAAACTGGAATTCCTGCTTTTTCCTAGATGGAGAATATAACTTGGATTGCAGGTTGACTTGCATCACAATCTGTTTTTTCTCTTCATTTTGTAAATGAAGAAAATGTCCAAATGCTTGCCTGTAAGATGGCAACTTAACACGACAATTTTCAGTTTTATAAGCTGATCAAATAGCTCTTTAATATAACGCTGTAATGTACCGTCTACTAATTACTGGTTAATATTTTTTTTAATACTTGTTTTTAGTTGAGAAATAATTATTAATATTACCTGATATTTACAATAGCACTAAAATTTTAAAAATGTTTTGCAATGCATATTTAGGTCAACATTGTAAAAAAATGTAAACTCCCACAGCCAATTCTAAATATTGTCAAAATAAAAAAAAATTACTCACGAGGCCAGACTAGTGAAAAGGCCTAGCAGTCAGGTGGGAACGTCAAAAGGCGCATCATTTCTACCTAACGGCTTCAATAATATATTATAAATAATTAAACGAATTATTTTTTTAAGTTCAAAACATTTGTCTATGAAAAATATAAAACATTAATAGCTTTTGCGTTTCTTACTGCCTGAATTTTAACGGCTTATTCAATTAGTTTCGAATAAATTATTATTTTGAATTTTGTGAATGTAAATATGTCCATCCAATCCCATTACAGAAAGAACCGACTCAATAAAATTGTTAATTACACAGTAATCTTATTTGTTGGTTCGAACAACTTCAAACAAGATTAAAGTCGTTTTATCGACGTAAGAATGTTAATCTAATGTTAATATCCGAAAAAATCAAAAATTCTTGTTCAACATACTAAAAACATTTGCATCTTCAGCTTTTTATATCACAGTAAATACTCACTTCTATAGTAATGCTGTGTATGTGTATTAAGAAAGATTTAGCATTTTAGCACACACATTAGACTAAAGAAACATCTAAATTTGTAAGTAGTACAACAAAAAATTATTCCGTAAGTAAAACAGACTTTTACAATAATTTGGAGGCTATGAATAAAACATTGGTTTAATTAGTAGATTTAATTGGTGTAGTCCAGATCACATTTGTTTTCGGATTTGCTATGTAGATAAAGCTGGTTTTGATAAACTAATTTTTAAAGCCAATTACGGTAGTGAAAAATAATTATAAATTCTAAAGTCGAGAATTATTTTTAGCAGTTTAAAAAAAAAATAAAATGAACAATTTTTTCACAAAAAAAATTTAAACAAGAAATAAAAAAAATTATAAAATATTCAAGACTTAATGAAATGTTTTGGCATAAAAAGTGCGGTTAGATTTCATGTTAAAGCTTAATTGGTTGACGAAAAGTTCGTTCATTGTCAGTTCCAAGATTTGTTTACAAGAACGAAGGAAAAAAGAATTGTGGTGAAATTAATACAAAGTGTTTAATAACAAGACAACAAAATAATTTTTCTTTAGCACAATGTTTTGTCTGATTGTTTATTGGGGTGTAGCCGTGCCGTCCCAAGATGGGGTAAGAGAGCTTCGAAATGTATGCCTTGCCTGGAGTACCATTTGGTCTGTAGCCAGATAAACACCCCTTATTTATGTTCGACTGTTAGTTGCATCAGCGACATTTAAGCTCAGAAGAAGCTAAAGTTTTCATCTTGGTTTCTACTGCTTATCCCTGCAATTCGTTTTAAGAAGGACGGAAGCAGAAAACCTGCTCTTGCTAAGAAAGCAAAAAGTTTTTTTTCATTATATATAATCTTTAATCAGATTTTTACGGCTCATTTCAGATACTTCTTTAGTCACTGTTAAAAAAGTTAATAAATTAAAACTTTTGCAATAATTTCACAGAATCTCTACGACTACAACAGCCCAGAATCATCATCAGAAGAACTTCCATTCAACGATCATCCGAGTAGAAATGAACTCTTTGGTGACGACGAGTACGATGAAAAGCTTCGAAAAAATGAGGAGAGCGATGTTGTTGCTGATGATGTTGAGGAGGCTGATGTTGACGAAGAAGATGGTGACGGAGGGAAAGGGAGGCTCAATAAGAGAGGTCGTTGGCAGGGGTTTTGTTTCAGAAGGACCAGAAGTGGGAGAAGACTGCCTTACATCTGCTGGAGAGATTGTGAGTTTTTATGCACGTGTTTTTGTCGGTGTGAGTCTGTGTTCGTACGAGTGTAGACGAGTGTGTAAAGAAGAAATCGTCGTATAAGTTGTTTGCATGCCGATAATAATAACCTGCCACCTTCCAGAATCCGTCAAACAGTACCCGGAAGGGCGGTGTTGACATGGAATATCAAAATTTATTTCTCCATTTTATCTAAACAATTAGACTTTGTTTGGACTTTTTTTTACTTTAACGCATGCAGTTGTGCAAGAATCCGCACGTGATAAAACGCGTTTGTTGTCCTTCGAATTTTTTATTTAAAAATACAGCAGACATTCAACGATCTTGAAAAAAAACAGATTTTTTTTAAATCATTGTTCTCCTGTGTGTGATTTCAACCTGTGTAGTATGTGTGCGCAGTGTGCGTGTGAATGAAAAACATTACAAAACTATTATTTTCCAATGAAATTCAAATAAGATGGTCTTTTACGTTTAGTTTTAAGTTTCACATTTATGGTGTCCGATATATCTATCTTGATTATGGTGCAAACAATAATAATAATAATTTCAGTTGAGTTCAAAACTACAAAATAAGAAAATTTTTTAATAAATTTTTTTGATAATGATGAATTGTACAGCTGGAAGAGAATTGAGCGTCAACGGATATTGTTTTAAATCACTGCAGGAAGCAATGCAGGAAATTTCAAAAAAGATAATAATTAAAAAAACTTAAATTAAAACCAAAAAAAATTTGAAATTATTGCCATTTCCTAATAAAATAAATTGACGTTACCTCAACTTTTTAATTTATTAAAAAAATTAAATTTTTTATTTTTATTTTTTAATAGGAAATCCGTTTTAAAATTAACTTCTTAAAATTGTTATATTTCAGTTTTTACTTTCCATCTCATAACATTAATGTTTCTTTGTAACCCACACTTTTTTTATCAACATTTAGTCTGATATATATTCACCATAAAAATCTGATTGTTAATTTTTACCCACTCATTATAAATAAATCTACTGGTTTAACAATGTCTGCCCAACCCTCGCCATTAATCTGCTGGTCTAATCTTTGTCTACCTACCTCTCATAAACCAACTGGCCCACTCTATACCCAACCCCCCATAAATTGAATGTTCTAATTTTGTGCTTCGACCGCATACAAAAATGACGCCTCTTTGAGCCTCCAGGTTTGTAAGAAAAATATATAAATATGTATTTATGCTGAAAACTTCCATTTTATTGAAACTCTGACGCATATTGAAAATTAAATGGTAGTTTATTGAGGTCATTCTTAATAAAATTTTTAAATCCCTTATATTAAGTTCACTGCCGATCTTGCCTGTTTGCTTACTTGCTTTCTTACTTGTTTGGTTGCTTGAATGTTTGCAAACCTTGAAAGTGAAAATTAACTAACTTCTCGTCATCTAATCAAGCTGAAATTTAAAATATAGGCTCACTCCTTTTTAAAAAAAAAATTTTTGTAATTAAAAATAATAATTATTTATGTTTTTAACAAAAAATTATTTTAAAGACTTATTTTGCAATAAATGAAAAGCCGGCAAATCCAGAAATAAAAAAGATTTGTGAAAAAACTTGGTTTTTACGGCTTACTTGTTAAATATTAAATCATAAATAATGATTTAAGAGTAAAATCCACAAAATAATGCAACGTAAATTAGGAATACTTTCATATTTCCTAATTTTTGTCTCTGTAATGACGATAAGGGGAATTTCTCATAAAATCAAACCCACAATCAATTTGCATAATGCAGAATCTAAAGAACGACTATAAATAAAACTTAAAAGCATAAAACTTTAATTAACTTTTTTTTATTTTGATGTAAACTAAGTATTTTAGTCAAACGTTTTAATTAGCAACTAAAAAAAGTACCATTTAAAATAAACTTTTTTAATTTAGTTAAAATTTGCTTTTAACTAAAGAAAAACAGTTTAACTTATAGTTAGTAAATTTTTAGTTAACTTTTGCCCATCACTGATTATTGGAGGAGTATACTCGCGTGATGCTGTACGGGTAAGCTTGTATATCCGTGTCCGCGACGCTAAAGTAACATCGGTCAACTGATTTCGAGACCATTATGATATAGGTAGCTGTAGTCAATGTTTTTTTTGCTGGATGATTTAGATATATATTTTTCATCTATAGGGTTTGAAACCAGGAGCGTCATTTTAGCAAAAACATTTGGGAGGGGGCAAAATGATTAAAAAACCAACACATTCCTAAATTCTCTATCCCAATACTTACATTTCCTCGTAGAAATAGCTGATGATTAGGGCGGAGGTAGTCAAAGGTACTTTTCCATAATTTTTTCCAAAGCTTATACACTTTATTTAAAAACTAGCTGGGTTACCCGGCGTTGCCCGGGGAATTTAAAGGTTTTTTTATCGTTTTTCTCTCTGGCTCCCGTTTCTTTAACCGCTCGTTTGCCCGGGCATCTTTGCATCTATTGAAACATTTATGCAGATACTTTTGATTTTTAATTAAAAGAAATACAACAAACACATACAGTCATTTTATTGCAAAGCTTTCTGATACACAATGTTTTTTGTTTTTCCATAAGGTGCATTAATAGTTATACTATTATACTTAAAATACATTAATAGTTATATTGATATACTCACTCACAATAAATTTTTCAATTTTCTTGTCTGTAAGCACAAAATAATATCTGTTAGACTAAAAGTAGCACAAAATAATATCTGTTAGAGGTTAGAGTGGTTAGATTGGTTAGAGTGGTTAGACTGGTAGAGCGATAATGATAGCCTGACACACAACGACCGAAACAATTTACAATTTAATATATACACAACAATAATTAACAATTAAATAATATAAAAATAGTAGCCTAAGTAAATAATATAAGAATAGTAGCCTAAGTTTTTAAATTACTTTGATTTCGAGAAACCGAGACGATAAACAGCGAATGTAAACAAAACATAGCTCTGATACAATAGCGAAAATATTAAAAAAAATTAATTTTCTAAAACATTCAAAAACATTTGAACGATATACAGTAATTAAAAAAATAATAGTATAGTATATAGTATATTATATATTACTTTTGATATATTGATATAATTGATATAAGTAAAATAATACTCACTTTTGATTTTGAGAAATCGCGACAACCAACAACGACGGAACAGAAGTCGAAAGCAACCCTAAGCTCGTTAAGCCGCGATATAATTGCATAGATAAAATATTTCTAAAAATTAATTTTCTAAAATTGCATAGATAAAATATTTCTAAAAATTAATTTTCCAAAAACATTCAAAACAATTTTTTTAAATAAATGAGATTATTTGTTAGGTGGTAAATGTTTATTATGTAAAATTTCGTGCAAATCCCTTCATTGGTTTTGGCGTTATTAATGAACATACGTTGCCTTTTATATATATAGATAGCTGATGACCATAGAAAAGGTAGATGCATGTACTTGTCTAATTATTTACCAAATATTTTTTCATAAATTTTTTTAATTTTGTTTTCCTGTTTGAAACCAATAATATTTTCAGAAATGTTCATAAAAAATACATAAATATAATTATGTTTCTTTTACAGCAAAGGTTTTGGCCTGGATATTATAAATCATAAAAGCATAAAAAGTAGGAAAATAATTATTTAAAGTGGACCCACGATCAAACGAGTTTTGGAGATACTGGCTATTAATGATGTTTGTACAGATTGGAAAAAAGTTTTAGCAATCTATAGAACTCCATTTTTGATGTTGCAAGTTTAATTCTCAATGGAAGATCATTCCACGTCGGAAACAATAACTCTAAAACATCTGTAACCGATTGATGCTCAACGTGAAGCAGGCACGGCGAGATGTCCGAAAGACAAAGATCTGAGTCTTCTACAGTCTGCGAAGATCCAGGCTGAAGTAGAGTGGACGTTTTCATGCGCACAATTGAACACAAGTAGCGCAACTTCAAAGACTATTTTTTCCGGAAGATGGAATCAATAGAAATCTTGAAGAATAGAAGTCACGTGGTTGTAGTTCTTAGTGTTGATGATGATCTTGAAAATATTACGAAATTTAGAAGATGGAAGACTAACGATAGAATTTGCTGTTTTTCCAATGAGCCTCCATAAGTCTTTTGAACTGATTAATGTGTTTGGCTTTTATAGCTTAAGTGCTCATTAAAGATACTAATTATATTTACAGCGAAACTGTAATAATTTATGCATTTGTTATGGAGTAAATAATACGCACATTAGCTGTTATTAAGTTCTGTAAACTAGATTACGCACCAGTACCATTTAAAAAACCAAGCAGCTTTGAAGAATTCGTTTTGAAACAATCATCAAACCGTCAGACTGAAAAAGAAAAGCTAGCAAAGATTAGCAGAATTTATGTGTGCGTGTATTGTACTATGTGTACGTGTGCTGTACTGAGTGTATGTGAGTGTGTTGCCACAAATCGTCGTACTGCGCTTGCGTGAAATTGAATTTCAAGTCACTAATGAAAGGCGATCAGTTCCTGTGTACTCGAGTAAATAAGATTAAGTGTAGTTGAAAGTAGACGTTTGATTGAAAAATATTGAAAATAAAAAAAAAACAAAAAATTTCGTTAATTTTTCATGGGTGATAAATTGAAATAGATTCTTTTAGATTAACGCATTAGACTGTGAAACTTATGCATTATTTATACTCGTACAAATCTGTTATTTTATTTTAGAAAGTCATTGAGAAAATACAGTGGCATAGTGTGGGTTGCAGCCACCCTCGGCATGAATTAAATTTGCTATTTCTTTATTTAAATATTTAAATTCAAAAATTGGAGAAAGGGAAAAAAAATTACATACTTTTTTGAACCGCTGAAAAACTTTATCAGAGAAAATGAATCAAAGACCGGGGTGGGGAGCGAGGAAAGGAAGGTCAAACTTTAAGTTCAAATTACAAGATTAAAATATTTTATTTATTGTAAATGTTTTTAGCCCCCATGAAGTGGCACACGGGGCGGGCTACTTCCCCCTACGCTTGCACTATTTTTTTAAAGTTATTCATCTCCTAAAATAAAACGCATTATCAACATTTATACATATTTGCCTATGAAAATAAATTTTAACTTTAATAATTTTTCCTTTTTCTAGCAAACTGAAAATGTAGGCTCGTTTGCGGTGAAGAAAAATTAAAGAAGAAAAAAGACAGAAAATTATGATTTTTAATTAACGACGAATTCTTTTTCATTTTTTTATGACTTTTACAAGAAGTTTTTCAAGAACAAAATTTGCTGCATTTTTTAATAGAATTTGTTTTAATTATTTTTATTTTATTTGTTTAGTCGTGACATTTATCTCGCTCAATAAAATACGCAAGTCTAAAAACTCTTATTGATTAGTACAGGGGCTGGAAAATAAATTTTTGAGGTCAAAGCGTTTGACCCCCCCCCCTTTCTCCATTGACACCTGGTGGCCCTATTTTTTAAAAATCATGAATCAGCAATTAAAAACAATTTTTCGAAAAATGTAAAAAAATCTTCGTGATTTATTAAACGTCAAAATAATAAAAAGCTTTCACGGTCATCATGTGTGCAGGTCAGCATGTGAGCAGGTCAGCATGTGAGCAGGTCAGCATGTGAGCAGGTCAGCTATGCCCAGCCCCCCCCCCCAGTTTTGTTCAGGCCTCCCCAGTTTTGGTCGGGCCCCCCAGCTCATTCAGGCCCCCCCAGTTTTTTGTATTGCTGTCCAGTTAATATAAAACCGCACAATTTTTGTAATAATAATACAAGAGAAAGAGCTACTGAGAGGGCAAAAAAAAGAGAGCTGCTGAAAAGTTAAAGAACCAGCAAAATAAGCTGTCCAGTAGAGAATGAAAGAGAGACTGTAAAGAGGCTAGGCTACTAACATATAAAAAAAGAGAGTTAAAGAACTTAGGAGCCTAGCAGAATAGGCAGCTCACGTTGAGAAGGAATGAGATATGCTAAATAAGTTAATGGCTAGAGAATATCACCGCTCACATAGTGAGGAAAAGAGAGATGCTAATAGAAGAGACTTACCACAGTGACCGGATGCAGTGACCGCATGCAAGAACACTCTACTACACATTAATTAATTTGGTAGAATAAGGTAGAATAAGATTCAAATTTCAATCGCTGAACCTGTTTATTTTGCGTAAAGCTCATTTTGAGGGTCAAATCACTGGCACGCGCAACTTATGTAAACAAAAAATTTATACAGTGCCCCCCCCCCCCAAAGGTTCTTGGGCCCCCACTTCTAAATTCCTGGTTACGGCCCTGTTAGCATGTGAGCAGGTCAGCTGTGAGCAGGTCTGCAAGTGAGGAGGTCAGCGTGTGGGCAGGTCAGCATGTGGGCAGGTCAGCATGTGAAAAGGCATAGCATGCTAGCTTGTGCCCGCATCGATGTTGTTACAAATCAAAACAGTGACACAATAAATAATAAAAATGAATATAATGATGATAACTATAATAACCGATAGTAATTATAATGTGATAATTATATTTTTAAAAATATTTTCATCAGCTGCAAACAAAAATAACTGCAATTTTATTGTTACTATGACTTATCAGTCCACATGCTGGACGTGAAATCTTATTTCTATCAACTATCAACCCTCCAGTCTTTTCAGGAGAGAAAAAAAACCAATTTTTTTATAAATTTTTTTTATAAATCAAAAACTAAAAGTTTAAATTTAAAATAAATTGTCAAAAATAGAAATAAGAAAAACATTTTGAGAATGATTTATTGAAAATACAAAACGGTGCTTTTTGTCACATTCAAGCATTTTTGGATCAGTTTGTCAAGTAGGTAAGCGACAAAAAATAGAATCAATAAACGTATTTTTTTATCAAAAAATGAAAAATAAAACAAATATTATAATGACTGAATTACATAACAAACAAAGCTTAAATAAATGCAAAACCTAAAACAATGTTACGACAAACTTGCAATTGTTAGTCATAAGTTCAAATAATCTGAGATATTTTTTTTTTAATTTCAGCAGAGTAAATGTTAGTTAAAAAAACATCCTAAAAATGTTTTTATGGAAAGTTTTAAAGGTTCTCTTCCTATCCGAGATGTCAGTTTAAAGCAGAAGTTGATTGCTGCAGGTGCACATCGCATGGCACTGTGTACTTAAACCAACAGCTGATTTATTGACAGAAGTGTAGTAATTGGAGTGGTATTTAAATGGTCCAGGTAAAAATTCATCTAATCAAAACACCTGTTTTATGAGATAAATTAAAGAAATGTTTTAGAAATTTAATATGAAAAAATAAAGGCAATTGTGAAACGAATAATAATTAAATAATTGAAAAACAAATTATTAATCAATCTAGTTATTTATCTTGAAAAATAAAATATTAATCTAGTTATTTATATTGAAAAACAAGATATAAATCAATTTAGTTATTCATATTGAGAAACAAATTATAAATCAATCTAGTTATTTATATTGAAAAACAAATTATAAATCAATCCAGTTATTTATGTTGAGAAACAAATTATAAATCAATCCAGTTATTTATATTGAGAAACAAATTATAAATCAATCTAGTTATTTATATTGAGAAACAAATTATAAATCAATCCCGTTATTTATGTTGAAAAACAGCTTGTAAATCAAGCTAAATAATGATACACTTAAACGTTTATTAATATTGAGCCTGAAATTAAACGATGTGATTTGTGAAAGTGTGTTTCTAGGAGTCGGTTGATCGCAGTTCTGAACGCAGTTGAGCTGGCTGGTGACACCTAGCCGTAGTTGTAAGTTGATACATTGAGATGCGTGGAGATTATGCCGGTCAGTTAAGCATCGGCGCCGGAACTGGGGGGACCAGGGGGTCATTGGCTCTCCAACTTTCAAAAATGGGGGGGGGGGCAAACGTCATTTTGGCCCCTCCACTTTTTGTCAAATACCATTATTGTTTTATAACGAGAGACTCGTCAATAGTCTGTCAAATGTTAAAATGTTCAGTAAAATGAAACTTCAATAACTTTATTGTTACAAGTAGACCAATTATTAAAATTGTATTTTGTTTTTCCTTTCGCTACTTTGTCCCCCCCCCCCAATTTTTCTCAAATACCATATTTTTTTAACGAGAGACTCGTCGTGGGTCTGTCAATTGTTGATATGTTCGGTAAAAATGAAATTTTAAGAACTTTATTGTTACAAGTAAGCAAATTTTTAAAATTCTATTTAGATTTTTAAATATAAAATGTCAAATGCAACATCAGAAAGAAGTTTTTTGGCATTGCGTCGAATTAAAATCTATTTGAAGTCAACAATGACCCAAACTAGATTAAACCATGTCATGTTTTTAACTGTACATAAAGAAAAAACAGACAATCTAAACTTGTTGAAAATGTGTAAATCCTTTTGTATGCTGAATGACACAAGAAGTAATTTTTTTCGTAAATGGTAGTTAAAGCTAGCTGCAATTTTTAGTTGACTTTTGTAATTGGTAGCTTTTTTGGACTTTGTTAAAATGGTAATTATCTAAACACTAAACATTTTTTTATTTACATATACATGGACTGTCATTCAATTTTGTTACTTTTTATTTTAGAAAAAAAAAATTGTTTAAAACCAATTATTTCAGATATAGATACATTTCATCATAAATTTTATAAAACTCTCTTACGGGCATTTGAAGACCCCACAAAAATGTCCCCCCCCCCACTTTCAAAACCATTCCGGCGCCCCTGCAGTTAAGCCGGTAGGTGTTTGCTGGCCAATGATTTTATACTGCAATAAGAGATCAGAAACGAGTTTCTGATGTTTCAGTAATTGAAACTTTAACACTTCAAAGCTCATTTCTAAAAAATAAAAACAAAACTACACCAGCTCCGCGACTAGAGAGAATAAAAGAAAATGATCCGATCTAATCGGTCGCTGTGAATTAGTCACGCTCATCCATGATGCGACCGCCATGACATGATCGCATATGTTTAACATTTTCATCCAATTTTGTTATTGTGTTAATAGCGAAAAATTGCGTCAAAGCAATGCGATTTGACGTTTTCAATCATAAATTAAAAGGTTTTGAAGTTAAAAAAAATTTTTAAACTAGCATTTTTATTATCATTGTAGTTAAATTTATTTTAAAAGTTATTTAATTCTATCATTCTGGTTTTGAATCAAAAAATCACACTAGTCAAATATTATCAGTCAAAAACAGTACTTTTTTACAAGTATTTAAGGAAATGTCGCAAATTTTAAATTACCTTAGTCAAGAAAAATTTCTCTATATAAATTAAAAAACTTTAATTAAATTAAATGTAAGTATGTTAAAACTTCAAAACTTTTATCTTGGATCATGTAAAAAAATTGAACAATTTGAACATATGTGCCAATTTGGGAAAGATTAAGCAGCGGGAGGGGGTTCAAAATTGAGTAAATATGCCTTAATGATACACACCATACATACGATACAAACCATACACACCACACCAACGATACACACCATACACACTACGCATACGATACACACCATACACACCATACACACCATACACACGATACACACCATACACACCACACACACGATACACACCATGCACACCACACACACGATACGCACGATACGCACGATACACACCATACACACCATACACACCACGCACACGATACACACCATACACACGATACACACCATAATGATCGGTGACCGTGAAGCAATAAATAATTAATTTTTCTTCCAAAAAATGCTGATGATGGACGGTAAAATTATAGAAGGTACACAATTATATGCTTTTTATGATATTGGGTTTTTTTTTAAATTTTCTGTGTAAAAGTGCCGCCATGGCTGGACTGCCCTTTCTCAGCTAGGCCACTGATAAAAAGTATTTATTCTATGAAAATAAATTATTTATTGATTTTTAATTGTTGATATGACTTATCAGCTTCATGAGTAAAAAGCAGTTTATCAAAAACTTCAGAATTAATGCATTTTTACAATTTATGCTGGATTTTAAAAAAAACGGTTTCAGTAAAAGGTAAATAAAATCTGTTGAAAATTGCTAACACGATGAGATGGAGATAGAAACAGACAAATAGATTTGCTGGAAAAGTCTAAAAATTTTAATATTTAATATGTTTTTTAAGTCTCAAAGGGTTCCAGCGCCCGACTTAAGCAAGCAAACACGGCGAAGTTAATATAAAAGATTTTAAAAAAATTATTTCGGCAAATAGTAATGAAAAAATGTTTATATTTAATTGACGTTGAAAGTTTTTTTAGTCGATATCCCCAGGACATCCCCAGGACATCTCAGGACATCCGCAGATTTCCTATTATAATAAACATCTTCATAATAAAAATAATAAAATAATAATAATGTTTTTAAAAACCTAAAATCCTATTTTTATAAAAAATATGCACTAATAATAAAACAAGACTTTTTTATCTAGCACTGTGTGACGAGCACTCCCATTATTTACATTTTTGCATTGTACATTGTACATACTCGTATGTCACTACAATTGCAATCAGTATTTCTACTGCACCAAATTGAACTGTAGAATTACATCAAGATTTTACAGTAGGCCTAGGTTTAATGCAAGAAATCATTGTGAGTTTTTTATAAAAAAAAGAAAAGAAAAAACCTCAAGGCTTGAGTTTTTAGTGACATTTAATTTTTATCGTTTATCAGATTACGGGATTCGAAAAAATTGTGTTTTAAACTAAAATAACTTAGTTTTAGTTTAAGTTTACTTTATTTTTGATTATTAATAAAAAACAACTTTCTGTTACTTTGACATTGCTGAACATTTATAATTATGGTATATGCTTACAGAAGCTTCAACTAATCAGAAAAACAATATTTTTTAAAAGATGCGGAGCTAATTAAAATTTATAGCTTTGTTTTTTTCTAATTTCACTGAGAAAATTTGAATTTATATTACATAAATTTTATTAAAGTGGCTGTTTATCAAAAAACTGCAAAGCGAAATAATTTTTTCATTTTAATTAAACTTTAGCTATCTCATAAATTAATTTTGCAACTAAACAATTTAATAAAACTCAGAGAAAATATCCTCAAAGGCATTTATCAAACTGTGAAAAATAAGAATTAAAATCATGTGCTGGCTAATCAATATATCATGAATACTATTGCTGCGCAATGAATAAACTGATAATGGTAATGATTTTAAAAAAAACTATTGAAGTTTGTTGACGAAGCAAAAATCAGATCATCTTGATTTGTCATTCAATTTTTTTCCCTAGCAGATGATGCATTTTTACATGTTTTTAGGTGTATGCTTTTATTACCTTTCACTTTTCCGGATGTCCTAGGATGACTTCTGATGTCCTGAGATGTCTGCGGATGTCCTGAGATGACCTGCGGATATTGACTACAAAAACTTTCAACGTCATATTAAATATAAACATTTTTTCTACTATTTACCTTTACCGGAATAATATTTTTAAATCCTTTATATTAATTCCCCGTGTTTGCTTGCTTATGAAGTGCGTTGGAACTCTTTGACGTTTAAAGAAACATACTTCCCGTCACTCAATTATAAAAATGTTGGAGCATATAAAGGTTGTCAATGGCAATGCATTTTATAAAATGTTCAGATTTATTAGACAGAATTTAAATAAGATTAATTGAAATAAATTATAATTTAAAAAATATTTTAAAATTAAAAATTTTGTAGAGAAATAAGCTGATTGTTTTTAATTTATTCAGAAACAGCACTAGTTAATTTTTCAAATCAAAATTTTTTAATAAAAACTTTGTAACCAGGGCCGTGTTTATATGATGCTGAACCCCCCCCCCCCCCAAACAGTGCCAATTGGGTCATTCCTAAGAACAAAAGCAACTACTAGAAAATGTGTCTACTCTCAAACGCTGTCAATATGATATAACTGTTCAAAACAGTTTTTGGCCGAGCTTTCTCACATTGTATTATATCGGTTGTGCAAAATCATTTTCAATGGACAACAGCCCAAATAAAGAAAATTTGTTATTCTTCTTTGTAAAGAAAGTTAAAATATTAATAATATGCTCTTCTCAGATAAGGTTCTTCGTTTTGCAAAATAATTAATTACAAAACGTTTCGATTCCCTGTCATTTTTATTTATGTCATACAGGAATTTTTGTACAACTGCAAAATATAGTCCAGTTTTTTTTTCAAATTTTAAAAAAACAAGATTGCTTAGCAAAACCTGTTTTTTATTCGTTTCTATTGCAATGACAGTGTCGATAAAAATTGTTATTTCCCAATAACCTTGCAGAGATTCTAATTATGTAGTTTTTATTTTACCACTAGCGGGATTACCCGGCATTGCTCGAGGTTTTCAGAGGTTTTTATCGTTTTTCTCTTTTGCTCCCGTTTCCTTCCCCGCTTGCTCTCCCGCTGTTAAATCAAAGATTTCAAACTTCTGCTAGACGTATTGATTCAAACGAGTTATATGGCTAAATCACGACGTACAAAATGGGCTTTATGTAATGGCATTGTTTTTTTCACAATCTATCAAGTTTTTTTTATGATAATAATGCAGTTACAATTTTCCATCATATTCAGGATACTAAATTTTTATAGTTTTCTATCTGCCTGCAGGAAAAGAAAATACGTTATAAGTTGGCAGTACCTACTCAAAAAAAATCGTATGGCACCATCCATAACCACAAAATTGAGCGAATGACTTGCATATGTGACTAAAGGACTATTGAATTCACTTGCTAAAGTTTTTTTTATGCATTTTTCCTACTCTTTTTCAAGGCTGCCGAGAGGGGAAGACGGGATAATCCTGAGTCCGTACTTTTTGGAGGGCCTAGGTCTGAAGAAATTCTGAAAAGTTTAGGATGAAAAGGTTGAGAAGTCTTTTCAACTATCCTCATCCCATGTCATCAACTATTTTAAAAAGAACAAGTAAAGGAAAAACAAGTTTTTGAACATAAACTTTTATATATATATATATATATATATAGCTTTTTACCAATGCTTTTATTAACTCGTCGTCTCTGTTTCTCTGTCTGTTTCAAATCTTGCAATCAATTTTTGAGTCACTTCCTGATGATAGATTTTTTTCAAATTTTGCATACATGCTCAAAATAGAAGACAATGCAATATTCAATTATTAGTTTTACAATAAGTCAATTAATTTAGTTAATTTTCTTGAGGGTTTTATCGAGGGGTTTCTTGAGGGTTTTCTTGAGGGTTTTCTTGAGGGTTTTCTTGAGGGTTTTCTTGAGGGTTTT
>OZ022244.1:21386491-21393991 GCA_963978895.1 Erpobdella octoculata
TTTCTCTTTCTCTTTCTCTTTCTCTTTCTCTTTCTCTTTCCTCTTTCTCTTTCTCTCTTTTCTCTTTCTCTCTGCTTTGCAGCATCTCTTCTGAAAGAATTTATTAAAATATTTCAAAGAGATGCTTCCATCTCCAACTGAGAGTGCCGGCATGTTTGTTCAGTACTTTGAATCTACCGGCATTTGTCACGAAGGAGTGGAAAAAGAATCTAAAACGTCGTCAAAAAGCTTGAAAGTTCGAATCGAAAGCACAGGCGGTGATTTTTTAAAAAATAGTCAATTAACTTTTTCACCAGGTGTCTCGAGATTGCAATAGATGTATAAGTAGGAAATATCTCAAATAACAAGATATTTCCTGTCGCACGTGTAGATAACTTTTAATAAACTGATCTCATTGTCGTTTCACAGTTTTTATTATATACTTTTATTCAACTTGCAATCTCTGTTTGTTTGTGTCTTTCTCTCTACGCAAATCTAGCAAGTAAAATTTAACCAGTTTTTTTACTAGCTAGGAAGCTGAAACTTTCAGCTTTATATTTATATTGGATGACAATACATGATTCAATTGATTTCGACATATGCATATAAACTAAACAGATGAAAAGTGTGATCATCGAGCAGCAAAGTGAGCACGTGATTCATCTGAAGATCTCGTAACATTCATGACGTCACGATTTATTCCTTTATGTTTCTATATTTATTTATTTATTTACTTATTTATTAATTATTTATTTATTTATTTATTTATTTATTTATTTATTTATTTATTTATTTATTTATTTATTTATTTATTTATTTATTTATTTATTTATTTATTTATTTATTTATTTATTTATTTATTTATTTATTTATTTATTTATTTATTTATTTATTTATTTATTTATTTATTTATTTATTTATTTATTTATTTATTTATTTATTTATTTATTTATTTATTTATTTATTTATTTATTTATTTATTTATTTATTTATTTATTTATTTATTTATTTATTTATTTATTTATTTATTTATTTATTTATTTATTTATTTATTTATTTATTTATTTATTTATTTATTTATTTATTTATTTATTTATTTATTTATTTATTTATTTATTTATTTATTTATTTATTTATTTATTTATTTATTTATTTATTTATTTATTTATTTATTTATTTATTTATTTATTTATTTATTTATTTATTTATTTATTTATTTATTTATTTATTTATTTATTTATTTATTTATTTATTTATTTATTTATTTATTTATTTATTTATTTATTTATTTATTTATTTATTTATTTATTTATTTATTTATTTATTTATTTATTTATTTATTTATTTATTTATTTATTTATTTATTTATGTTACGATCGTTTTTTGAATATCTTTCGTATTTCTAAAGTGAAATGCAAGTATGTGTTGAAAAACTCGTTTTTCCCTTTACTGCTTTCCCCCTTGGCTTGGTTGGGACAGGCTCACATTAGGCGAGATAAATGTGAATACATCTAGCAATAAATAATTTTTAAATTGATTAGGAAGCCATTTCGTTTCGTCCCAACTGTGAAATTGAAGCCAGAGGTGGACATGAATTGCGTTGACCCATGGGTTGGATTGGGTTGGATTGGGTTGGGTACTTGGGTCAAATTTGTTGACACATGCGTGGGATGAGTTGAAAAAAATTGACAAAAAACCTTTAAGTAAAACAATTCAACTTTGAATTGAATTGGGTTAGAAAAATTAACTTTTCAGGTGGGTCGGGTTGAGAAAACGGTGATTTTGGTTGGGTCGCCAAAAATGGACCCATGTCAACCTCTGTTTGAAGCGACTTAGTAAAGTAATAGTTGTAAAAAAGCAATATTCCTTCAGTTTTCTATCGTTCGAGATTTGATTATTAGAAAAACACATTTTTTATACTTCGGTTAAATCCCATCTTGAGAACTATAGCGTTTCAAAAATTATTTACAAAAGCAGAACATTTGTTATAAATCGAGCCTCAAAAATGACGAAATAGGAAAAAAATAACATGCATAAATTAACATAAATTAATTGGCATGAAGAATAATTAATTAAACATGAAGTCGAGTGGCATGGGAATTCCCTCTAGCGACGGGTTGCGCTAGCGGGCGACGACAACGGCCAAATGGCTACATGTAATGCCACGAAACAGAGAAACAAGAACGGCAAGAATGAGAGGCGATTTGAACTCTTGAACTCTTGTGTAGATATAAATATATTTACACTTCATCATCGTTTGTTCATTTACTAAGTGTTATTTAATTTAATGAATAATAAAAAGTCAACCATCTTGTTTCGGATAGGTACTTATATAATGGGGTGCACTCCAGGCAGATTCGACATCGGTCAAATACTTGACCTGGTAGGCGTACTTGGCATTCAGCATCAGATCTTCTAGAACTGCCATGTTTTCCAGCATGCTGCGTGTCGACCAGTGCCATACGTTCCCGTTCGAGTCTTCCCTTCTGTATCTCAACTTGAAACTTTTTGGTCGAACCTTGCTTTGACAATCCGACGTCGGAGGGTGCTGAGGCCACGTGATGAAAGCACTGACCTTGACCTGGAGAAGAACTTTGAACTCTACGTTGATTTGCTCTGGCCTGACAGTGTTTAAGTCTTCTGAACTTTCTGACGATAAGTTTTGCTCTCTTTTTCGCTTGTTCGAAGGCAGTTCGTCCATATCTTCCTCTTTTAGCAAATCGTCGTCTTCGTCATAATCGATCGTGTTTTCTTCCGTTTCATTCGATTGGTTGTTGTTAATGTTGTTGTTGTTGTTGACGATTTCGGAGATCCTGTTGTTGTTGGCGACGGTTTTGTCGACTGAAAATAAAACGTCGGAAAAGTTTTTTTTTACTTAAAAAAAATCATCAAATTTGTCAAACGAGTCAAACATGCGACAAAAACACCAACCAGCCAGTAACACGTGACAAGCACATCTTATATACGCTATTTTAAAAAAAATGTCATTAGCGCTTTAAGGTCAGAAACGGATATGACGACATGTGTTATTTTTTAATGGACATAACAAATCTGGGACAGATGAAATTACGGAATCTGAAATAATTCTTCAGTGCTTGTGAGAAGCAAAACAAATTCTTTAAACTTTCAAATGTTTCAATTATTATTATTTAAAATTTCACATTTTTTGTCCTGATTCTCTTACTACAACGATATTTCATCTCAACTTTGACGTGGAATTTATCTCTGAAAAAGTGATAGGGGAAGAATGAGATAGGGATGAAGAGGTTCAGGGGGAGGGGGGTTCAGGAAAGGAAGAAGAGGGGGTTCAAGGAATATAAAAGAAGGGTAAGTTCAAGAAGAGAGAGGAAGATTCAGAGGAAGAAAGTGAGAAAGAGACTGATAGGAAGAAAGAAAGAAAAAGGGGAAATAAGCAGGATGTGGAGAGAAAAGATGATGTGAAGGACCACACGCGCGTGTATTGAATTAACGCTGGTGGTGAGATGAGAGCAGTGTTCATAAATCAAAAATATTTGAGTTGAATTTATTTTCAAATTCGTATAAGTTGAAAAAAATAGATTAAAAGTTAAATTTTGATCGTATTTTCGTGATGTAAATAAACATTAACTTATTGTATTACTGATATAGGAAGTTTATTTTTAGCGTCTTATTCCATTGTTAGAATAAAATTAAAGCACTTGAAATGAAAGAACATGTGTCGTGTGCTGATTTATTGATGTAGCGCATCTCTATAAATATAGGATTTCATTTTACGAAATTTTAACAAGCCATCCGTTAAATTTGATTATAAAATTTATTCAATTTATTAATTTTTTATTAAATAAAAACGTGTAATGAATCGGAAATGGAGTTAATAAAAATCCATTTATCGCTTAGAAATTTTGAACTTCTTAAAATAACTCGATGAATTCCAAAAGTTTTTACGAATTTTCATTTTTTATGCAGTTGATTGATTGATTAAAAATAACTTTTTTTCAGATTCGTCATAAATAATTTTTAAAAAAATTTTTAAGACAAAAAACTTTTGACAAATGAACATTAGCGCGATGGTTTTCTCTAATTTTCATTAAAATTTCATAAGCTTCGTTTTTGCGACACATTCTGAGAAAGACACGTCCTTGTATGGTGTAGAATTACGCAACTGCGTCAGACTCAATCAAAGGAGTGAAGATGACTCTCCATCCAGTCTATAAAACTTCTTAAGATTCTGAACCATAAAATATTAAACTGAAAACTAAGCAGCCGTGTATCACGCTATAAATATCCGCTTGTCATGTGATCTATCATGTGACTAACAAGCGCGTTTCTCCTTTTAAACACTATCAGTCACTTTTTTTATTTTATTTTTTTTTCTTAATTTCAAACAAACCTTCGTTGTTTCTGTTAATTTCGGGTTTGTGAGCGTAGGCGTCTGGATTTTTGAAGACGACGTTGATCTTCGTTATGTCGGATTTCGGACCGTAACCGATGGAATTCTTCGCTTGCACTCTGAAGAAGTAACTGTTTGCAACTTGCAAATTGTGGACGATCGCCTCGGTCTTTTGTCTCACAGTGATGGACTGCCAGTTGTCAGAAGGAAGTTCAACGTTATCGGTGTACTGAACCATATAGTCTGTCATTTTAAAACATAAAATAATAATAATAATAACAGAATATTATTTTTAAAACCGCTCAATAGAGCTTTTCCTAATAACTTTCAACAAAGTCAATAACTTTATTTCAAACAATGAAAAGCACATCTCTGATCGATTTCTTATCACTCGACAGTCCATAGATTGTGTTTTAATTTCCATTTCGTATGACGAAATTCAATCCTGCCCATATATGATCCTGCCACCAACGAACTCTCTAAACTAGCACAAAACTTTAATGGGGTGAGGTGTGGCGGTGGTGGCTAAGCGGTAAAGCGTTCGCCTGTCGCCTTGTAGGTCGGCGGTTCGAATCTCACTGGCGTCACCATCGTAGCTCCCTTAAGCAAGGAGTTTACACGCATTGCTCAGGTTGAGTGTCTCGCGGGGTTAACAACTCCTTTCACTAACCTTAAAAAAAAAAACAAAACAAAAAAAAAACATGTTATTGGGCTCCCTAGAAACCACGGTGGAGGTATTTCAAAGATATCTGATGTGCATAAGGTGTTACTTAACAGCCCTCTTTTTTCCGCTTCTTGAACTCTTGCAACCCGCTACACCCCTTACAAACCGCTAAGAAATCAGTTTTATAAAATGTTCGTCCTTCTCTGAACCCCGGTCACTTACCTGTGATGTTCCCATTGGGCAGCCTAGGGGGCCTCCAATGCACAAGGGCGTCGGCTAGGCCGAGTTGTTCATCGATGCTCTGCAGGGTGACGGTGAGAGAGCGGGGAGGGGAACCTGGAGCTGGAAGAAAAAAGATTTCCAATTTTTTATAGAAAATTAAATATAAATATTATTAATTTAAAAAATATATTCAACTCCGCCTCGCTAATTGCGAGCCAGTCCCAAGCCTGGAGAAAGGAGGAGGGAAAAGTTAGAAGGATCAAATTATGATCCACGACAGGAAGTACTTAGGTTCTTCCAACATACAGACATTTCAGTCTTAAAACACCTTGTGTAAAGGACTATAAACTATTAAAAAAAAAAAAAAAAAAAAAAAAAAAAAATATATAATTTTATTATAATTAAGCGAAATAATTAATAATTAAACGTTGATTGGCTTAAATTCGAATCAAGTTGAGTTTCTGAAGTTCTGATTTATTTATTATAGTTTAAAATAACTTACGGATTTCCGATGTTCTGTTGGATATGGTGGACGAAAATTGACCCGTTTGACCGTCCTTGATTGTTCTGACCTTGAACTCGTACCTGGTAGCGGGCGTCAGGCCACTAATTGTCACCTGCAATACAAATGTAATTGTCACCTGCAATACAAACTTAATTGTCACCTGCAGTACAAACTTAATAGTAAATTCTTTTAATCCTTTCAAAAACATCGCGAAAATGCAGATTATTAAGTCCTTTATATTAATTTTTTTCTATTTCAAAGACTTTTTATCATAAAAAAAATTTCGCGAACAATTTTTAGTCGTTGAATTAAAAAAATTATAAAGGATTTAAAAAAACGAAGGTTCATTTGTTTTCAGAATTGTAGCAGGAATGAAATAAAAATGAGAAATTCAGCAATTGAAAATAGGAAATGAAATATTGTTGAAATGAGGTCACGAGAGATAAGAAGTTTCAGTGGTTGGCCTGTTATCTCAAGGCAACAGGTTCAACTCTCGTGGTTTCATGCTTTCATCCCTCCCAGTCGGTCATGATACTGATTGATACTGAGGCATTTTTTTCATTTCTAAATCAAGAAAATAAATTTATTTCGAATTCGACATTTTCAGAGGTCGACGTTTTCTCAAAAGTAAAGCATGAAAATGAAGAAACTCGAGTTGCACGAGTTTGAATTTTCTGATGAGCAAAAAACTTTCAACGCGGTGTTGAAATGAAACGTCATTTTGCAGTATGCTGTGTTTAATCCAATTGTTTTATTTATATAACATAATATATTAAAACAGCCAAGTAAAAAGTAAATTGGTTTCTAAAAATTGCAATCAATCAACTGCAGAGTACCCCAGAGATGGACACGGGTTGGGTTGACCCGTGGCTTGGGTGGGATCGCCAAAAATGAACCCATGCCCATCAATGTCGTGGTTGAAAAAAATTAAATTAAATGATTGTTAAAAAAAATAAATCTACATGAAGTTTCTTGGAGTGTTCAGATCGTTCAACGAGCTGTCCATTGAGCGGGTTGGTAGATTGGTAGTGTACGACGTAATACCTGTTGTCCTGGATGGATGATTTCAAGTGGGAGGTCGGTAGGGAGGGGTCCGACCATGTCAGAGCGACGGTGTTGGAAGAGAGGACTGTACTTTTTAAATTTATCGGCGGTGGCGGTGGGGGGACTGAAGGGACTGAAATGATTGAAAAATAAAAAATAATAATTATTATTATTACTATTATTGTTGTTATTATTGATTTATTGAATTAATGAATGAAATGAAATTAAATAGATCGATCAACCTACCCAATTAATTAAAAAATTAAAATTAACAACTTTAGAAATACGCAACAAATCTTTAAATCTTTCTTTAAATGGTCTCAACTTCTCGCTTCCTACAACCTGAGACATGGAAATCTGATCTTCCTCATAACTTCATCTCATCCATACATGACAGAACCAAATCACCAACTCTGTCGCAAAGGTCACCACCATCATCATCATCATCATCCCAATCGTCATCATCATCACCACCATCATCATCATCATCATCACCATAATCATCATCATCGTCATCGTTATCGTCATCGTCATCGTCATCGTCATCATCATCATCATCATCATCATCATCATCATCCTCATCATCATCATCATCATCCTCATCATCATCATCATCATCATCATCATCATCATCATCATCATCAGAAACAAAACAAGTGTCGATCAAAACTGATAGAGAATGAAGAAGCAGTTGAAATGCTGATCGGGTTTTATTGA